>PKML01043598.1:516263-636070 GCA_002933935.1 Eutrema yunnanense | reverse complement strand
TAGGTGAGCAAATTGATTATTCGCAAAGAGATTTGGTTTAATTGATTTGTGAACATATCAAACCTGTTATTAAAGCTGATTTAGACTTTAGGATTCGCAAAGAGATTTGGAATTCCTAGGATTTAGATTTAGATAATTCTCGCAACGACAGTTGGTTAATTATACTTTAGTGATTTGAGTTCAAGAACTGCGCTAAATCTGAATCCTGTTAGCTAATTAGACTGCATTCATTGATTTCCTGAGAAAAACCATGGGCCTATATTTTCCTGATTGAATACAACTCTTTTAATTTCTGCACTGCTTTTAATTACATCTGCTTGGCTTAACTTAATTCTCAACTATACAATCTATTGTGCGTTTCTGTGAGTCTTCTGTGGTTCGACCCCTAGCTATATTACAACTACTGCTTTAGTACTGTTAGAGTATTAAATTGAGCATATCATCTACTCAGACATGGCAATTGAATCAATAGACATGTTTAAATAAATGATCAATAAAATAATCAAGAAGGTTTAGAGATCTGATCTCGGACGAAGGGAAATCAGACTTGTCTCAAAACCAAAGAAAATAAAGCTTAGCCTAAACAAGTGGCTGTAAAATCCTATTTATAACCTAAATCACGAGTTGGGCCATCTTGTAATTATCAGAGTCTTCTGGGCCAATTCTGCAATTTATCAACTCTTGATTAAGCCGCGATCCTTCTGTTTCCTCGACGGGTATCGATCGATATTAGGCAGTATCGATCGATACTCAGGTGATTTCGAGTCTCAGCTACACGGATCTCTGCTTCGCTCCAGAATGTTCCAGAAATTTTCAATATCTCCAATTAAGCTCCAAATGTGCTATAACCTGTAAAAGACTCTAAAAACTCCAAAATACTATAAAGACTCTATAAAAAAGGACTTATATCATGGCTTAAATAGTGTAAAAACCATGATATATCAGATATGTGATGCAATACGTTGTTACAATGTTGATGGTGATTCAAATTTTAATTCCTAAACTACTCTACCTCAAGTGCAAGGTATGTCATTGAGTAAAATAGGGTCGAACCACAAGAAGAGTTAAATCTATTAATAATGCGGGAAATAATCTAGTCTAAATCGACCAAATGGTGAGAAATGTGATGTTCAAATTCTAATCTAATGAGAATGTAAAATAGCAATTAAACAAGATGCAATAAAGCGAGCAAATGACAAAGATGGATATGAATCAATAAGGAAAGTATGGACATTGGGTTAAGGTCATTGACTTGGGCAACTAATGGTTGGTTAATAATGTTAACAATCTCAATCAAGCTCAATCCAAAAGCATAGATTACTAAAAATAGGCTAATCCATTTCCATAGAACTAATGCATTCACTAATCCGTTGACTCATCAATTTCCCAGTAGTAAAAAAGTGAGTTGTGATCTTTGAGTTCAGAACCTATCAAACGTGCAAACCATTTTCAGCAATAACTTTCATTGGCATAAGAATGAGATGCATGACTAAAGTTGAACTATACATTTTATCAAACACTTTCAATGCATGAAATGTCACAAGACCTAAGATTAGATTAGCTAATTCTAACATAGTATTTAATGCACTCTAATCATTTGGATATATGTAAATATGCAAATTTTGACATCATTAACCAAACTCTAATTACCCTAATATACCTAGCTCAAGGCTCATAATAGAACTACTCACACATGGATAATGAAACAAAAGCAAATGCAAATAAGGAAGACATAATTAGAAGGCGATTAAGGAAAGATTACAAAATAAGAAAAGAAACTTCACTTAATTAGTAAGTGATTCAAGATCCAATAATAACCTAAATTTAGAGTTTTTGAGAAAGGAGGCAGAATAGGAAATAAAACTTAGGTTAAAAATGCATCCAAATTGTATTTATAGAGTTTAGAAATTGAATCGGGTCGACCCAGGATAAATTGGGTAGGGTTCTAAATACAAAATATATAGTGTGCATCGGTCGTGCGTGGCATTGAAGAGACAGCCATGTTGATCTCTGATCTCTAGAGGATGATCTTCTCTTCTCGGTTTTGTATCAATGGCATCGGTTGGAGGCGTCGATATTTTGACCAATATGAACATCTCCATAGCGCTTATTCTTTTTCGTGTTTTGGCTCGCTCCATCGGTCTTCTGCACCAATGTTACGCCCGACATGGCTCGCATCAGAGACTTTTCCGGTCTTTTTGTTGCTCACATTGGCTCTCTGCATCGGTCCAACTACTGTTGCAGAGGTCTTCAGAGACTTGGTCATTTTTGCTACTCGTGGTTCATCTCACCACCTTCCCGTATCGGTCCAGCAACCGATACTGGTCTTTCGTCACTTGGTTTTTTCTTCTTCCACGTCTTATCTCCTCCTTAGCTCCTTCCTCCTCTTGTCATCTCTCTCAATTGCTCCCAAAGTACCTTGATTGACAAAAATACAAGTGCAAATGCAATAGATACAATCTAAGACCCTAGTTTTGCAAGACAAAGGAAATCCAACCTAAAATGGATGAATATGGATTAAATGATGCAAAGAAAGAGAGAAACAAAGGGAAAAATAAAGGAAGAATGGTGTAAAACCCATGCACATCAAATTTCTACCACAAAAGTTGTGTACATGGCATGGGAGAAGCAGCCAAGGAAGCATTATGGGTTAAAAGACTTGTAGCAGAGTTGGATATTGATCAAGGTGGAGTTAAGCTATACAATGATAGATAGAGAGAATTTTTCTGGCTAAGAATCAAGTGTATCATGTAAGGATGAAGCATATTCATGTGAGGTTTCATAAGATCAAAGAGTTATCTGCTTTAGGGGAAATCTTATTAGACAAGGGCATCTGATATGTTGTCAAATCCCGTTACTGTGCAGAAGCTCAATCATTACTTGGATTTTCTTCATGTCTCCCACTGCTAGAGGAAGAGTAAATCACTCGCCCCCCGAAATGATCAAGAATGTGAAGGTGACGTCTACGGAGATTTTGTATCAAGATAGATATTGTTATTTCTAAGTGACTTAAATATGACATGGACTGCTATGTGGGCATTTTTAAGCGAGTAGAGGTACAGTATCCTATTAGGTTTAGGAAAGTTTCCCTCTTACTAATTCTATTGGAATCAGGTTTTGGGACGTTATAAGTATGGGTCTTAATGGTTTGTATTACTCATTCACACAATAATAAAAAACCCTTAAAACGGGTATTTGCCACAATACATTTTTTCTAAAGGTTTCGATTTTCTTCTAGCTTCCATTAACTAATTCTCAGCACCCCATATGCATAAACTATTCTCCCATGATTCATCCAAGTAATTGTGATCCAAATGGTCTATTTTTTTACCTAACTCAATATAACATACTTTGTCAGAATGTAATTCGAGGATGAGAGGAGAATATCTATTATGCCTCCGAGATGAGATAATTTTGGTAACCCCTAATTTGTTATAGTAAACACCTCTACGTCAAAATTTTATATTTTACAACAGTTATTTGTTTTCCTATGGTCCATCTGTCAAAAAAATGAGCGTTAAAAAACAGCTATTCTTTTATGATGGATTTTGCTCAACATAAATTTTCAACAAAATTCCATCGTTTTTTCGGACGAAAATCTGAGTGTTATGTTGTAGTGATTGTACGTACAATGAGAACATGTAGTGATTACAAAGAGGCTTTCTTGGCCAAGTTCATCCAGAGCCGTGAAGATAAGGAATGAGATCTCGGGATTCAATAATCAATTGAAAGTTTCTATGAAGCTTAGGAATGGTCGACGGAGCTAACTTAGAGTTTTCTCTCACCATAGGGTTTCCTAGGAGTTTGAAATAGCCTTCAAATTATGTAATAATTTGCATGACTCACTTCTGTAGCTCTACTAAGCTAATGTTTGAAATAGCCCTCAAATTATGTAATAATTATCATGACGCACTAGTTAGGTTTTTTTTAATCAATTTAGCGCTTTTATCTTATTAGATTTGAGACGTAATAGAAATTAAAGACACAATAATTTGATCACCGAGTTTCCGACCACTAACCTGGTATGAAGAACTCAAAGCGTCTCTCGTTGCTATTGGGTTTCAAAACTCCATTGTTGATACCTCGTTGTTCACTTATATTAGAGGTGCTGATGGGGTCTATATATTGGTTTATGTTGACAATATTGTGGTTACGAGAAGCAGTGATGCACTTGTCACATATGTTATTTCTGCTCTTGTTCAACGGTTCTCGATTAAAGACCTTGGGGATCTTAGCTAATTCTTGGGTATTGAGGCTACTCACACATCAGCTGGTTTTCATCTAATGCAGAGGAAGTATGTTCTTGATCTCCTAACTAAGACGAAGATGTTGGATGCGAAACCAGTCTCCTCTCCAATGTCTCCTCATCCAAAACTATCCATTCATTTTGGCTCAGCGTTATCCAATCCTAGTGAATATAGAATAGTGATTGGAAGTTTGCAATACTTTGCTTTTACAAGCCCGAATATAGCATTTACGGTGAACAAACTCTCCCAGTTTGCAATACTTGGCTTTTACAAGACCGGATATAAGCATTGGCAAGCCGCTAAGCGTGTTTTGCGCTATCTCGCCGGCACTGCATCTCATGGTATTTTTCTACGGGCTGGCTCACTTATGACATTACATGCATTCTCTAATGCCGATTGGGCTGATGATATGGATGATTATGTGTCTACAAATACATATATTATCTATATTGGTCAACCTCCAATATCTTGGTCTTCAAGAAAACAAAAAGGTGTTGCAAGGTCCTCGACAGAGGCAGAGTATCGAGATGTTGCAAATACAACATCAAAACTTTGATGGGTATGTTCTCTCTTAACTAACTTGGCATTACACTACCGTCATCACCAATGATTTATTGTGATAATGTCGGCGCAACAAACTTGAGTGCAAACCCAGTTTTTCATTCAAGAATGAAGCACTTAGCTCTCGACTATCACTTTGTGAGAGATAATGTGCAATTTGGGGCAGTACGTGTAACACATGTTTCGACAAAATACCAATTGGCGGATGCATTGACGAAGCCTCTCTCGTGTGCACGATTTACCGAACTCTATAGCACGATTGAAGTGACACAAACCCCTCCATCTTGAGGGGACATGTATAATATATAAGGATATGATTGATATGTAATTATATTTACCCTAATGTCTCTCTAATAAATCATTCAGTTATCATATTCACGGTAACATCTCACGTGAATGGGTCAACATAACTTTAAGCCCAACTGCTTATGTATATGTTGATTTTCGAATTTGGGCCAAGACTGAGACCCATCATTCTACAGCACTTTTATAGCTCTACCAAGCTAAAGTCTGAAATAGCCTTGAAATTATATAACGATTTGAAGATTCAACAAGATTTCAATACTACTTCAAGCCGGAGTATATTATGAATTTTGCAAGATGAGTGTGAATTTATCATATTAAGTAAATAATAATAGATTTTATAAATTAGTTGGTTTTATTGTTTTTATTTGTGTAAACAACTGATATCACACGCACAATATGTGTTTAAGAAGTTGAAACAAAATTAGAGAGCAAAAAAAGAGTCGAAATGTCAAGTAACAATCGGAGAGCGTTTTATTATTTAGACAAACATATATATTCGTTCCCACATACATTGAGACAACTATTATTACATAGTAAAACTTTTAGCCAAAAAAAAAAACAAAAACTATTATTACATAGAGCTGACAAAGTCGTCGATTTGAACCACATCATGGAGCAACGAGTTGGAATTGACCACCCTACAGTTCTGCCTGATCTGTCCTTGGGATCCTGTGAGAGGCTTAAGATTTCCCATCCTATTCATCGCTTTCACAAACGCATTGAAGAACTTTTGTGTGCTATCGGCATATGATCTCACCAAGGGGATTGTGTCAGTCGCATCTGGGCTCGAGAACAACTCTTGATCACTTTGGATAAGTCCTTTTTTCTCTTTCAGATTCACATAATATTTGTTGTCAAAAACCGTTGGCGTACGTAGATCGAGATCCACTAAAACGCTCTGGTTACCATTACGAGGGCATAGTCCACGAAGCGTCTGGAGATAAGTAGTGTCGAGGGTAGGATCGGGTAAACCAGTGTTGCTAAAGTTGTATAGCCTGTCCATAATCAACCGACATTGGTTTTTACCAAACGTGTGACCACCTAACCAAAAAGAAAATGACAATAAGATAATCAATAAATTCGTTAGGCTAATTACATCAATTGTGTATTTTGGTAATTGTTTCCAAAATATATAATTACCGGAGAGAGCAACGAGATCTGAAGGACGGTCAAGACCGACATTTTTAAAACTGGCTTTAAGTTCTGGAAGCGTGAAGAATGGAGCCGGAAGATTTGTATTAGAGAGATCGAAAAATGCTTGTAAGCCGTCTCGTCTCCCCAAAGGAACCCTCCAAGAAGGACCTCCTGCCTAAAATATCCATATTTTAAATATATTTTTTGATTAAAAAAAATAATGTTGACATTGTATAAGTTTCGATATTTAAAAAGAAAAAGAAAAACATATAATAAAAGTTCCACAGTTAGTTAACTAAGTAAAAAATAATAGAATATAAATTATCTTATCGGTGTATTAATGAGATTTGATCTTCCTTAATAATATATGTATTGGTCAAAAAAAATTTAAGAACACCTCACGTTATGAATATGTTCTTTACTATTCTTCAATGAATGTCCGATAATTAAAAAGGAGGGTAATATTAGATAGTCACGTTCTAAAAAACTTGACTTGACGATTGATCTCCATGCCGACAGTCCCTTGTCCAGCAATAACATCCGGGTGATCAAAAGGAGGTATAAACGTCAGACCCTCTTCTTCTTCTTCTGCTCGTTTCTTAGCAGATGATTGTGCTTCATCATAAGAATCTTCAACAAGAACAACCATAGCACCCAAATCCTTCACAGCTTGCCACTGCTACGGTTGTTCTTGTTGGAGATTCGTATGATGAAGCAAAATCATATGCTAAGAAACGAGCCGAAAAAGAGAGTCTGACGTTTATACCTCCTGTTATTGCTGGACAAGGGACTGTCGGCATGGAGATCACTCGTCAAGCTAAGGGTCACACGTCATGTTTTTTCTTCAATCATGTGTTGTGATGTTTAATATATTTACGGACGACTTCATGTAGGACAGTAGAAATTTAAAACAGTGTTTGTCATGAATGAAAAAAAAAAAAGAGGGGTGTGTCAATAGAGCATACCAAATTGACAGATTGTTGAGCTGCGATGGTAAGAAGATCTGCACATGAAACAATCCTCGGGCATGCTGTCTCCACTGCTGTTTTCATTCTATCAATCACTGGAAATCCCCGAGCTGAGTTTGCGTTTGGTGCCGCGTCTTTTTCTGTTCGAAACGTTGTTGTGTTGTCTAACAAGATCGACGCATCACAACCCTTTCGAAACGAAAACGAATTGTTCACAAAATAGTCATTAATTTAAAACCATGATCCAAAATCTTTGACACCCGTAAACTGTCTGAGATTGTGTTTTTCATTCACTAAAACCCGATGATATATACATATATAGTATACACAAATTAGTGCCCCAAATTAGTATACACTTTATTTTACCTCTTAACACCAAATTCACGACGTTATATGACATACATTAATATCTCTTCTTCTTTTTTGGGATGTAATTTCTGGTTTATACTATGTTTTAAGAAATATCAGACGATCAAACAAGACATAATTACAAATAATCAAATAAAATGTTATTTTAGAAGATTTTTTTTTCTTATCAATTAAGTATCAGTTTATTTTATGACTCCAATGCAATTTTTTTCTATAGATTTATCTCTTTTACCTTTAAATAAATTAATAAAAATATTAATACTACTGAATTTAAAAAGTCACATAAAGCTAGAATTGAACATTTAAGACTTTTCTTGATTCGTGTAAAAAACGCTTTAAATGGCATTTTAAATGAAACGGAGTGAGTACAAAAGACTGCCACAAGGAACTATATTATCAAAACATAGTTTTCTTTATATTTCTGAAAAATAGAAAAGGAATTACTATAATTCTACGTTACTTATGTACACATAATTATGAGCGAAAGTATTCTACTAAATTTGAAAATTAATAGCTTACATTAACGAAGCAGTCGTGGAAGTGAAGACGAAGGAGGCTCGCGGCGATACGAGGATCCGATCTTAGTTCGTTGACTATGGTGTTCCGTACGATGTTGAAGACGCAAGGGCAGGTACTGTCGTAGAAAGTAGGAGTTAGTTTAGCACTGGAGAAAGATGAATTAAGCATAAGACATCCCATTGTTATTAGGGTTGTCCAAGTTGACAACGAAGACAAAGAAGAGAAATGCATTATTTTTTTCATACGAAGAAAGTTTTCTGATTAGTTTTAGTAGAGAAAGATGAGGAAAACCCATATCACAAAGAATCCTTTTATAGACAAATTGGGTCTAACTTGTAGGCTTTTTTTTTGGTGAACAATTTCTATACTTTTTTATGTCAACAATTATATGGACAATTTCTATAATGTATACTTTTTTATGTCGACAACTATATATATATATATATATATTTTCTAGTGATCATCCAAGGTCAGGTTCTAAGACGAGGCCCAATGTTCTCCGAGACCTTGATGGTTTCTTCTCAACTGTAGCATTAAAAAATCCTCAGTACATATCTCCCAATGTTCTCCGAGACCTTGACGGTTTCTTCTTTTGGCACATAGACATAAGAAATAGAAACCTTGAATGGTATGCGGCCTTTTTTACGTTTTCACGTTTTGGGAACGTGATTCTGCCGAGTACATATCATTCACAATAACACGCTTAATGACAAAAAATAGAAATTAACACAAAACTTCAGAGAACATATAAGTGTTGTAAACCTAAAATCACAACATGTTTTACCAAGATTAGTTTTTCCATCCTGCACGTCTTCAATTTATAATTAGTTTACACAACTTCATTCATCCACTTAAGAGTAGCTTTTGGTGTTTCAAAAAGAAAAATAGCTCTTTTGTCACTTTTACCCTCAAAATATATATATATTTTTTATATACCCTATTGGATGAACCGGTCAGCCCCGGTAGGAACGCACCGAAGTGCTACGAAGTGAACTACTCCCACAATGGTTCAACGGTTCAACGGACACCATGAGCTTCACAGCTATGTTGGGTTGTCAACGGGCTATGAGATCCATGGGCCACCACACCGTCTGTCCCGAGTTTGGATGCTTTCCGACTAATTCCAAGGGGTAGCCCGGCCGCCTACATTTCGGACTACCAAGTAAACCAATTGGGCCAAGGCCCAACTGACAGACTTTCCAACAAAAAATGTTTAATGGCTAGGGAGGAGGATCGAACCCAAGTTTGGGAGTTGCACCCTTTACTGGATCCGCCCTACCACTAGCTCACTACCTCTTGGGCAAAATAAGAAAAACATGAAGGTACCACAGAGTGTTGCAATTTTCTTGTATATAAGTGCACAAAACGAAAAGCAACAAGTCATTGCAGAATTATTCGGTCATTCGCACAAGACAATCACTCGTAAGTTTCATGAAGTTCTTGATGCATGTGAGAAACTTGCTGGTGATTTATTGATTAATTAGTTTTTTCATATATTTAATATCTATTTTGGTAATTTAGTAATATTGATTCAATTATTTTGTTCTTCAAACAAAACAATTTTATTCATGTTTTTTTTTTGTTATTTAGTTGTTTCACAATTCCATTTTTTGTTATTCATATGTTTCACAATTCTATTCCTATGATTCCTCTGTTTTATGAGTCATCTATTTTAGTATTCAGCTATTCCGCTGACATACCAGTTAAACCTTAAGTTTTTTATTCAGTTATAGAATTCGATGAAAATAGATTCAACAATTTTATTTCTAATCTGTTTATTTTTGGCTGTTTTTATATATATTGAAGCCTAGTTCAGCATATATTGAAGCCTACTTCAGCATCGTTGGATATTAAAAACCAAATTTTAATATTAATCTTTTCATTCATATAATATACTGTTATTTAACCTTAAGTCAATTTTGTATTTGTAATTTCTTAACTCTTAACTATTTTATTTTCATTTGACCAAACGTCCTTTAAAATTTTGCAAGTGGTCATGGAAAAGTCTGTCTTCTATATTTTTGTAGCTTTTGTTTGATGCTGATGTCCGTGTCCAGATTAGGGATGTAACTATTATCCGGGATTAATATTTGATCTGGAATCTGTTCTAATATGCTCTGAAAATCCGAATATCTAAGGGGTCGGATTTAGATTTGGATAGTAAAATTTTGCATCCGTCAAAACCGGATAGTAAAATTATAAGGTCCGGTTATCTGGATCGTATCCTTTAAATATATTACAATTTTTTATTTGATTAATAGTTTTTAATATCTTGAGATTTATATCTTAAAAATAATAAAAATAAAAGAAAATAAAATAAAAGCAAATATTTTTTCTATAATAACAATTTTCTTACAAAATATTATATAACATTTTTATTTTATCATTATTTTTAATATTTTTATTTTTATTTTTTTTACGGATCCGGATATCCGTAAATACCTTAATATCTAGGCGGAAATCCGAAGTCCGGATATTCAGAGTCAACAAATCCAGATAAAGATAATTAAAACTCGGATCCGTCGGATAAAGATCTGGATATCCCAAAATTTCCAGATATCTGGATCCGTCTCACTCCTAATCCAGATGTTACATCAACAGGCAAGCGTTTGGTTCCTTATGAATGCTTTAAGATAGCAAATTGTTTTAGAGGAAGAAAATAATAGAAACAAAATTACTCTTAATTCTAAAAAACACCATTCAAAAAAAAAATAGAGGAAAAATGTTTCCTCTCAATTCCTCTAAAAGTAAAAGAAAAATAAATGAATTTTTCTACCTAAAATTACAAAAAGGAAAATAATTCCTCACACTTACTCTATTTTTTACTTATATATTTTTTATATATTTTTCTCTCTTAATTCCTCCCATTCACTCCTAAGATATTATTAATCACAATTTAAAAGTGACAAATAATCCAAACCATAAAATTATCTTCTAATGGTTTTTAGATTTCCAATGTGTTATTTCCGGCTCGTCAATGTTATTACGATGCTTCGCACTTCGCACATAAGGGTGTCTGCCGAATGGATATTACACACCAAATAAATCGATCATTTCATATGAGAACTTAATTTCAAATGTAATTAAATGTTGGGGTCGGTTTTCACCAAGCCAAGATCAACTGCCAAAAACGATTAAGTATGAAAAATAGACCTAGCCAAACCTCGAGAGACAGGCAACCATCCCACGAACCAACCGAGCCAAGGAAGGACAGCTCTGGCCGAGGCGAATAACTCGAATCACCTCACCTCAGCCGCACCAAGACAACTCACTTCGTACGGAGCCCATCACTTTGGACCAGCTCGCCTTGGACATGTCCGAGCCCATTGACACGGTTGGAATGGTTACCGACGTGTGGGTTTACCTTTTTACTAGGCTGCAAGAATACAACACGCATAGTAGTATTTAGGGATCGAATCCACGTGATGACGTTGTCTAATTTCTAACGATTTCTAAGTTGTGTCTAGACGTAAACTAATTTTGGGGGTTTTGTTTGTCACGATTGTAACTAGAAAAATAAATTAAATCAAGCGATGAAATAAAACAGCAAGTAAGCTAAAAAAATAATTAAAACGAGGTTGTAAACAATTTAAACAAAACATTGGGCAACGGGTATTCTCTAGGGTTCATGGCCGATTTTTACTAAGACTTTGCTAGGATTTCTAAAGCGACCTTTTTGTCGTCTTTGGATTCTTGAACTTGGAACACGGACACTATGTATAGTATACTTTTGTTCACCTACAACTTTAATAATCGATCGGTAGCTTTCGTCTCCGCCCGCGTAAAAAGTTATGGATTATACTCAAAAGTCGTTAACGCTCACAACCTCTCCACAAGTATACTTTCAAAATCTTGTGACCATTTTGCTCGTTTACCATATGTCAAGCATATGGATCCAGTACTTTCGTAATTCTAAAAATACCTAAGTTCAGTTGCGAGGAGATCAATCAAGCAAACATGCATTAAGAAAAAGGATAAAACGAAGAACCCTAATCGGTATACTAGTCTAAAAACTTAATAAGAAATTGAACCATGAGAGCCCATTCGAAACCTTATACCAAACAAAAGAACTACTCAGCCATAGCTGAGGTAAACATAATCAATATATTGAAAAGAAAACAGTAAAGAAAAGGGATGAAGAAAGCTTCTCTATCGAAAAACTCGAGTCGAGAATCCTCGCTCCAAACCGAAGAAAAAAGTTGCAAGAGTATTGCTTCTGCCTCAAAGCATGAAAGAAAAAGTGTCTAATGATGTGTGTCCTGCGTAAAAGACACAAAAACAAGACTATATAATCTTCACTTCATTTAGGGTTTGATGTGAAAAGACAAAATTGGCCTTAGGTGAAGAAACGAGCTGTTTTGGTCGCATCAGGGCTTGGCCGCGGGTGCGTGGCTTCTGGCCGCGGCAAACAAGTGTTTGGCCGCGTGTCGAGCTCCTCAAGGCGCGGCAAAATGCTTCTTGGCCGCATGTCGGGGTTCTCCTGCCGCGGTGGTCTTCTCTTCGAGGTAGCTTCATCCACTACAAGAAAACAAGCCTTTTACAACGGACATAATCGATGAAAAATCGATGTAAAATAGGGTTTATGACGGATTAGCGATGATTGTCAATTCGATGTAAATTGTTCGTCGTTACTCGAGAATCATCGGGAAAACGGGGACGTATTATAATCGTCGTACAAAATCCGATGTAAAAGCGATGTAAAGTTACATCGATATTACGACCAAAATTACCTCGTTGGTACATCGTTGGTATATGGTTGTAAGATTACATCAATTTTACATCGAATTATCGAATTTTTGTATCGGCAATCCATAGTAAATTCATCGTAGTATATCGATGTAATTTCGTTGGAAAATCGATGTAAAATAAATCGTCGTAATATGTAGATCGATGTAAAGTTAGTTATGAATTTTTGTTTCTTCGGGACTTTTCTCCCTTTGACATAACGTTTTTGTTTTTCCCCCGGACTTAGATTTTTTTCCGGAAACGCTTCTTACTCCTTATAAACGAAACGTGGTTGCCTTAGTATTAAAAATATCGACTATCCTAAGACTCTTACGCTTTTGTTTCCTTTCCTTTGGGTTTTTTTATTTTATATATTTTTATATATTTTTTATATTTTTTTTTTACTCGAAAGGGGAAACGCCTTTGAACGGGAGTCTTAAGGAGGACGAAAATTAGCAGTGATAAAAGATTTCCAAGGAAAATTTTAAGCTTGATTTGTTGATACCTCCATAACCGAATCCATCTAGTCTTCTGTCTTCTCGAGTGACTGAAAACTGTGTCGTTCCTCCCTCTCCGGCGTTTTTGCACATATCTGCACATAAGAGAAGCAAGAGTGAGGTTCGAAAATAATTGCTAAGGTTTGGGGTGTGGTTCCAGCTAAAAATGAACTGGCCATCTAGGACAACAAAGAGTGGCAAAAAGAAATAGATGTCCTAGATGTATGATTTGTTGTCTCGCCTAAAACATTTGATAAGAAAATTAAAAATGGATTAAGTTCAAATAAAGTGAGATAGTATATCATGTCAGAAAGAATCTATATGGGTCGAAATTCTCGGGGGATGTCACATTGCAAGTACTCTAGCTACCGCCTATTCTAGTACCAAACCACAAAAGAGTTGGCACGTGGAGATAGCGTAGAAGCACACAGGTCGAAATCATCATAGATTTTGTTTCAATGTTCCTAAAAAAATACTTAATAAAAAAAGAAAAAGAGTACATGAAAAGTTTTAAATAAAGCGAAAATAAGATAAAAAGATTCAAAGAAAAGAAATTAGATTAGTAACGGATAAACATCCTCCCCCAGACTTAAATCATATTGTCCCCAGTGTGAAAAAAATTGGTGAGAATATGGAAAAGACATCAAAATAAAATAGCGAAATAAATAAAAGAGTTCAAAAATAAAAAGATGCAAAGAGAAAAAGATCGATTGAACCGTAGTGATGAAGTGCATGGCTAGGCGTCGCCTGAGCCATCTGTCTCTCAGTCGGGCATGTTGCCATCGAACTGGTGGTGCTCTTTGAGAAAGAGTATGAGACGCTTGTATTATCTCTCTTGTCGTCTATATTCTTCTCCATGGCTGCGTATTCTGGTCTGTGTGCGTGTGATGAGCTCGCGGGAGCGGATGGTACACGGGCCTGTGATTGTAGAAGTAGTCGATTACGCTCTGCAGCTGCGTCTCGGTTGGCCTTGGCCACTAGAAACTCGACAATAATGTATGGAAGACGCAGGGCAGTAGGTACATAATCCATCGTCTTCGGTATCCACCTAGGTGCTGCTCCTTCTCGGAGTCTAGGGACAAAGTTAGAAGGTAATAAAATAAAGTAAGACTTACCGACGTTAGTGCAATATTTGAAGCCAAATCTGTCGGGGTCGAGTGAAGCGCGAGAGATAGTGCGGTCTCGTGAAGATTGCATGAGATTGAAACAAGTTTCTTGAAGTGGAGTCTCGGCCGAGAAATCAAAGTAAACGGCTTGTAGAATTGTCGTGATGATGCTTCCAAAAGCGATAATAGTGTCTTCGGGCTTCGTGGCGAGCGGTTCGTGTTTCATCTTCACCAAATTCTTCGCGATGATACAAGCGAAGCAAGCATAGTGCGGGTTGGCGGTGAATGGAAGTTGAAGAGTAACGAGCTTGCCTTTGCAGACACTTTCCACGTTCGCTCTTGAGAATATGGTTTGCGCTAAGAGCTTGTGCACGAAGCGGACAGCGGGATGCGTGAGTAGGGAAGCTTTAGATCTTCCGTTGTAGTAGTCGCTTTGTCCCATTATGCTCCATAGATCTTTATCGGGATCCTCCTCAGGTGAATCTCATCGAAATATTGAAGCTTCAAAGCTTCACAAAGTTCCGGGATAGTTAGAGCATAAGAATATACACGTACGTTAAAGTAAGTGTACCGTCATTTGCTTTCGGATTAGAGCATCTCTTGTAACTCATGGTCACGGTTGCTAAGAATTCTTTGGTGAGATCTTCATTGGTAGGAAGGTTGAGCTCCATGAAAGGTCAAAGTTGAAGTGCGTCGAGATACCAAATCACGTCTTCTCTAATCTTGACTGCATCGAGAGTCGAGTAATCTATGCTAGGTGTTGATTGGATATGTATCCTCTTGAGCTTCTCGTGGTAATCGATATTAAGGTCCATAGGCTGTCCGACATATCGTACCCTTGGTCTTGGTTCCGGAGGTGGCGTTGGTCCACGTGGAGGAGAAGGTGTCGGGTTGGGTGGAGGGATAGGTAAACGAGCTCGAGTTGATCGTCTTCGACTTGCAACAAACTCGCCGATAATTGTGTCGTATTCTACGCTTGTTGAATCCGAGCCACCTTGGCTCTCCTAGGGTCGCCTAGAGATTGATCTTCGAGAACGCTCTCCTATGTAACCGCGCGCTCTTCTTAGAGCGAAATGTGTGCGATCTCGCGTGGTCCATTGTTCCTACAAAATAGAGAAACAACTCATCAAAAATATGAATATGGTTGTAATCGAAGTGTTTCAATGCGCGAGGATACTAAATCGAGTATCAAGGGACACATTCAGTCTACAAACGAACAATATTGAAAATAAATGAAACGAATCGAGGTTATAATCATAAATTTTAGGTTTGTGGCGCACTTGCATTAAAAAATTCTAGAAATAGGTTTTAAGCTCAAACTTTATGCAATTTCAGTAGATTACCGTTTACTAATTATCAATTTAACAAGACTTGGCTAAATTAATCAAAATTACTCTCCAATTTTGTTTTTAATTAAGCTCGAAAATTTTAAATTCCAAAAATCTCAAATTGAAATCTAGACATACTAGAAGTTCAATATCAAGTTTTGCTCAAAATCTCCGAGTCTCTTGAAAGAGAAGAAGAAATAGAGTTTGTAATCTTGAAATACTCTTTTTGCTTTTCAAAAGTTGTTTTTATACAAAAAGAAGTATTCTATTTTTCAAAAACTTTTTGGGAACTTACCTTAGCGGGACACGGGAATTAAACCGGAATGGTTCAATTTTGTGTCGGAAACATGTTGGGATTGCACGGTTCAGAGTCGGGAACAGTTTGGAAACGTCGTGATGAAGTTTGGGTCGGAAACAGGTTGGCCGCGGGTCAAGCCCACGCAACCGCGGCCAAGTGCCTCTTCGCCGTGGGTCGGCTCGTTCCTCCCGCGGTCGATCTCTCTTCCGCCGCGTGACCGGCCCATGAAGGCCTGGCTGATGGCCTTCTCACCGCAGATCGGGCTGCTTCGACCGTGGCCAATTGGCCTTCGTCCAAGGAGTGTTGTGGTTTTATAGAAATTCTGAAATACTTAAAAGAAAAACGTTAATAGAAAAAGAACGGTAAAATAAAAAGGAAAAACGTAACAAATTGGTTGCCTCCTATCAAGCGCTTCTGGGTAAAGTCGTTTGCTCGACTTTTAGTGGGATCTAGGCGTGAGCCGAAGATGTCCCGGGAACAAACGTTCTTTGGATTTCATCGAATTTGAAATGTGGTTCGCCTATGTTTTGTATCCCCTTTTTCTTCCCGTGTTTTCTCGGAATCTTGGCGTTTTGAAGAGCTTGCTTCATTTTCTCGATCATTCCTTCCACTCGTTCTTTTTTTGGAGTCTTTTATGTCAGGTGGAATGGTGATCCTGATTTTTGCAAAGGGTTTAGAAACAAAAGGTTGACTTACTTTTGGAGTCCTTGGCTTAGTTGACTCGTTTTTCTTTTTTTTTCTTACGAAGAATCGACTTTTTCTTCTTGTGCTTGTCCTTCGGGATTGGAATTCCGTCCAGGATAGTAGGATATAACTTCCTTCGATCCACGTTCAAGAAGGTGATATGCTCAAATTAATATCCTAAAAATACTAAAGCAGTTGTTGTAGTATATGTAGGGGTCGAACACAAGAACTCAAGAAATCACACAATAGATCAGATAGATTCGAATTAAGCTATACCAAAAGATGTAATTGAAAACTAGTACGCAATTAAAAGTGTTGTAAGTCGATTGGGAGAAAGATAGGTTCAGGGTATTTCTCAGGAAATCAATGAATGCAGATAAACTAACTAATCAGGGTTCATGTTACGCACGGTTCTTGAACTCAAATCACTAAAGTATAATTAACCAACTCTCGTTGCGAGAATTATCTAAGTCTAAATCCTAGAATTCCAAATTTCTTTGCGAATCCTAAAGTCTAAACCAGCTTTTAGTTAAAGTTTGATTTGTTCACAAAACAACTAAACCAAATCTCTTTGCGAATAGTTATTTTGCTAACCCTAAGTTCTATCAGGTGATTAATCGCACTCTCGTGCCTAATCAATTATCCTAGGATCTAAGTTCTAGGTGATCAATCTAGAATTAGCTTTGAGAACAACCTATGGTGAAGAAACTAATTCAGATTATGAACCCTAAACAATAAATCAACCTAGCATTCAAAGAAATCCCTTATGAGAACCCTAAACCTAACAGGAGATCTACTCAGACATGGAAATTGAAGCAATAAACATGACTGAATAAATACTCAAATAGATAATAAGAAAGAGTAACAAGAGGGTTCGAAATCTTCTCTCGGAAGAGTTTCAGACTTGTCTCCCTTCAAAATCTCTCTCACAAAACCAAAGTAAAATAAAGCATAGCCATCAAAGTGGCTGTAAAATCCTAATAAATAACCTTAGTCACGTTTTGGGGCTTCTTGTAAATAATAAAGTCTTCTGGGCAATTTTGCAATTCTTCAACTCTTGGAAAAGTCGTGACTCGTGTCTGCTTCAGCGAGTATCGACCGATACTAGTCAGTATCGATCGATACCGAGGCTTCAAATCGGGTACTCAACAACATGAACTTCTGCTTTGCTCCAACATGCTCCAGCAAGCTCCAATATCTCCAATTATGCTCCAAGCGTGCTAAAACCTGTAAAAGACTCTAAAACACTACGTAATAGCAGAAAGATTCTATAAAACGGACTTATTTCATGGCTTAAAAGGGGTAAAAACCATGATATATCAACTCCCCCAGACTTAGCATTTGCTTGCCCTCAAGCAAAACAGAAAACCAAACCAGAGAAAGAGGTTTGAAAACATAGAGACTCACCTGTTCATGAACCATCGCAAAGATCCTTTTCCTAAGCACCCAAATGTCACCTAACCAGCTTTTGATCTAACAACCATGTACTTCTCCGTAGACATTCACAGCTTTCCCAGACTCCACACATTATCTCGCAACATTGTTCAAATAAAGTCCTCATCGCCAGTTTCATCGCTGCAACCAATGTTCAAGAACCTTCTAGATTCTTTATCATACAATATCATGACAAAACAACCTCCCAATTCACACAATTTTTGGTATTGTTTTCTCTCCCCAAGACTTGTTTCTCATTATGTTCTTTCTATCTTTTTAGATCTGCATATACACATTAAGGTCTGAAGCGCGAGTATGGATGGTGTTTGCCACTGAATCCCCGGTTCTTTCCTCTCTATGTATCAAAGGCTTAGGCGAATAGTGGTATCACAGGAAATTTTCCTAACCTCGCTTTCAACCTTTGTGTGATCGTTCCTTCACAAGTAGAATAATGAGATCGCTGGAAATTTTCCTAGCCCTCTACTCAGAAGAAAGTCATTTCATCTTTTATGCTCTTATTTATCAACTTATAACAGGGGAGAGAGATACCATTATTTTAAACACATGGGTTACTTTGTCATATATGAATGATGAATCAAGCTTTATAAACACTAACCACATTGATGAAGTGCAAAAATTTGGCTCAGGCTTTAGAAAAACTCTGCTAGAGACATGGATATTTTTTTTTGTCAACTGATCAGTCTTTGGATTCTCCATTAGTCGATCTAGAACTGATCATGTAACACTGTTCACTCAAAAACAAAATCAGGACAATATGTTCAAGCACATGATCATAATCTCCAACAGGTTTTGACTCAATAAAACAAATTTTGACTCAAAAACGACTGACCCTAAGAAAAACAAAAAAGCTGTCAGCAACTACCTCCCACTGACTTGAACAACACTGTCCCTAGTGTTATCTATCCTAAGGTTGGTGAAAGAAAACAAAAGAATAGAGTGGAATTGTGAAGAAAAGGAAGAGTTACCGATCTGGGACAGGTGTATCGACCGACACACGGCCTGGTATCAATCGATACCAGGCTTAAGTTGATACAACGAACTCATCTCATTCGCGTAGGGTGTCGACCGATACTAATAGGGTATCGATCGATACTCAGGCGATTTCGTGTCTGCTCCTTGTTTATCCTGACACAAAACAAAAAACGAAAAATAAAAAGAAAAAGACTTATATACAAACTCACCAGTGGGTTGCCTCCCACCAAGCGCTCGTTTAACGTCATTAGCTTGAATGTACCGCTATTCAAGCAGTGGGTGCATCATCCAGAGGCATTATGTGCCCTGTTGGAATCTCGGCCTTCGTCCAATAGTGTTTCACCCTCTGTCCATTGACAGTAAATTCCTCGCCTGTAGGATTAATCAGCACAACGGCACCATGTGGTTTGACCTCCTTGATTGTGAAGGGACCTGACCAACGAGAACGTAGTTTATCCGGAAACAATTTCAAACGAGAGTTATACAGAAGTACCTGGTCGTTCGGCTCGAAATGTCTGGAGATGATCTTTTTATCATGATAGGCCTTAGTTCTCTCCTTGTACAGCTTCGAGTTCTCGTAGGCGTGGTGCCTAATCTCATCCAACTCATTCAGCTGAATCAATCTCCTCTCAGCTGCGGGGTTGATGTTGAAGTTCAGCAACTTTGTTGCCCATTCTTCCTTGTGCTCGATCTCCACTGGAAGGTGACATGCTTTCCCATACAGCAAGTGAAACGGTGTAGTACCCAGCGGTGTCTTGTAAGCAGTTCTGTAAGCCCGTAGCGCGTCATCCAGCTTCGTAGACCAATCATTCCTAGAAGTACCCACTGTCTTCTTCAAAATTTCTTTGATTTGCATGTTGGAGACCTCTACTTGCCCACTTGTTTGAGGGTGATATGGAGTAGCCACACGATGATTGACACCATGCTTCTTCAGCAACTTCTCAAAACTTTGTTAATAAAGTGGCTGCCACCATCACTTATAACAATACGCGACACTCCAAATCGTGGGAAAATGATAGTCTTAAACAGCATAAGAACCACCGCAGAGTCATTGGTTTTACTAGCAATCGCTTCCACCCATTTGGACACATAGTCCATAGCAACCAGGATGTATCTGTTCTTGTGTGACGAGGGAAAGGGACCCATAAAGTCGATGCCCAAGCAATCAAAAATCTCAACCTCAAGGATGAAATTATGTGGCATCTCATGTCTCTTACTGATCTTCCCTCTCCTCTGACAGGCATCACACTGCGAAATGAAATCATGAGCATCTTTAAACATAGTAGGCCACCAGAAGCCTGCTTGAAGAACCTTAGACACTGTCTTGAAAGTGGCAAAGTGTCCAGCATAGTCGGATCCATGGCAATGAAACAAAACATTAGGTACCTCTGATTCAGCAATGCATCTCCTGTAAATACCTTCAGAACAATGCTTGTACATGTAAGGTTCATCCCAAAAGAATCGCCTTATGTCACGCATGAACTTCTTCTTGTTATATTTCTTGAGGTGATTTGGCTCTGCATCTGCAGTGAGGTAGTTGGCAATATCGGCATACCATGGTTGATCAGAATCGGCTGCAGCGACTAGATACTCTTCGGAAATACCAAGGTGTTCAACAGTCAAAACTGGCTCGGAAATCGCAGGGTATCGACCGATACCGTAGGAGTGTCGATCGATACCATGACCTGCAATTCATGGGAATTGCTGAGTTTCTGCGAAACCCATATGAAACCCGGTTTCAATGAAGTAAACGGACTCCTCTGGTAGTTGATCATCAATAGGGACGTCTGCATCGATCCGAATCCTCGAGAGATGGTCAGCGACTCCGTTCTCTATGCCTTTCTTGTCCTTAACCTCGATGTCGAAACCTTGTAGCAAAAGAACCCAACGACAAAGACGAGGCTTGAGATCCTTATTTTGCATCAGATATTTGAGAGCAGCATGATCAGTGTAAACAATCACTTTGCTCCCAATCAAGTAGGATCGAAATTTCTCAAAGGAGAAAACAACTGCAAGTAGTTCCTTCTCTGTGGTGATGTAATTCCTCTGAGCATCATCCAATGTCCTGCTGGCATAGTAGATAACATGCAGTGTCTTATCCTTCCTCTGACCCAGAACCGATCCAACAGCAAAATCGCTAGCGTCGCACATGATCTCAAAAGGCAGAGTCCAATCAGGAGGTTACACAATAAGAGCACTCACCAAAGCGTTTTTAATCTCCTCAAAGGCTGCAAGACAATCAGGTGTGAAATCGAATTAGATCTCCTTGCATAATAGAGCGGTGAGTGGGTGAGCTAGCTTGGAGAAATAATTGATGAACCTTCTGTAAAACCCAGCATGACCAAGGAAACTTCGAATATCCTCCACAGAAGTCGGTGGTTGGAGACTTGTCATGACCTGAATCTTGGCTTTGTCAACTTCGATCCCAGCTTCAGAAACCTTGTGCCCAAACACTATGCCATCTTGAACCATAAAGTGACACTTTTCCCAATTGAGGACCAAATGTTTCTCTTCGCATCTCTCTAGCACCTTGCACAAGTTATCCATACAGCTCTTGAATGATGATCCATACACTGAAAAATAATCCATGAACACCTCCATAAAATCTTCAATCATGTCTGTCAAGATAGACATCATACATCTCTGAAAAGTGGCTGGAGCATTACACAATCCAAATGGCATTCTCTTGTATGCGAACGTGCCATAGGGACATGTGAAAGTTGTCTTCCCTTGGTCATCTGGATGTATCGGAATCTGGAAGAAACCTGAATATCCATCGAGAAAATAGTAGTAGGGATGACTAGCCAACCTCTCCAATATCTGGTCAATGAATGGCAATGGGAAGTGATCTTTCCTTGCGGCTGCATTCAACTTCCTGTAATCAATGCACATTCGATAACCAGTGATAGTCCTAGTAGGAATCATCTCATCCTTCTCATTCTTCACCACTGTTATCCCTCCTTTCTTCGGAACAACATGCACTGGACTGACCCAAGAACTGTCTGAGATGGCATAGATAACTCGTGCATCCAAGAGTTTCATGACCTCCTTCTTAACAACTTCTTTCATGTTTGGATTCAGCCTCCTCTGATACTCAATTGAAGCTTTTGACTCATCCTCAAGATGAATCCTATGCATGCACAGGTCCGGTGATATACCTGAAACGGTATCAAGAGAATTGCCAAGAGGTTTGCGATACTTGCGTAGCTTGCTCAACAGTAAAGTAATCTATGCGTTGTTCAAGGAAGCATTAATAATCACTGGGTATGTGGAATTAGGGCCAAGAAAACCATACCTCAAATTTGCTGGAAGCGGTTTGAGTTCCACCTTAGGAGCTTTCTCCTCGCTCTAATCTCCAAACCCAGCAGCTTGCTTAGAACTTTCGGCCAACTCTCTTTCTGGCCGCAGGGTATCGACCGATACTAGGTGAGTATCGATCGATACTGGCGGTGTTGTATCGAGCATCTTCGCGTATTCAGCAGCAACATCACTCGAATAAACCTCTGACTCAGCTGAACAGACCAATGCCCTCTCCAATGGGTCCTCAGGATGCATCTCTAGGAAGTACTCTTCAGCAATATCACTAAAGGTATCAACAAAGAAAGTCTGCCCATCGATGGTTGGTCTCTTCATCATCTTCTCCATGTTAAAAGTCATGACCAACTAACGATGTTAAGAACCATCTTCCCATTCCTGCAATCAATCAAAGCACCAACTGTTGCTAGAAATGGCCTTCCCAGGATAAGAGGATCTCTGGGTTCTGAATCATACTCCAGAATAATGAAGTCAGTTGGGATAAAGCAATTCCCAATCTTTATAGGAACATCTTCGAGCAAACCCTCTGGAAGTCTAACTGAGCGGTCAACAAGTATAAGTGAGATCCTTGTGGAAGTGAAGTCTGTCATTCTCATCCTTTTAGCAACTGAGTATGGCATGAGGTTGACACTTGAACCAAGGTCACAAAGAGAATGCTCAAATCTGTCTGTAAAGATCGTGCAATCCAAGACAAAACTCCCTGGATCTGGTGGAATCATGTTGGTTAAGATTGCACTGCATTCATGAGTAATCATCAGACAGCCGTCTTCAAGGTTCACATTGCTGGACACCATCTTCTTGACATATCTCCTGAAAGCCGGAGAAGTTTTGATAGTATCGATGAAAGGAAGTTCAACAACCAGCTTGTCCAAAATTTTCTTGCATCTAGAGTCTTCTACCTCCTTCTTAGTCTTCCCATTAGCTCTGGGATAAGGTATCCTTGGTATGTAAACTCTCTCTGCAACCGCATTAGATATTTCCTTCATAACCTTAGGTGTTGTATCGATTGCAGGTTCGGTGTCGATCGATACAGGAGTGATATCGATCGATACACGGGACTTTGAGTTTTCCCGTGAAAGTATCTTGACTGGTGTCGATCGATGCTGGCTAGTGTCGATCGATACCCTGAGGATTTCAGAATCCTCATCGTCAGACTCGACGAAATTTTCAGCAATTTGGCCAATTTTCGCTCTTGGGGTTACCTCTTTTCCACTTCTCAAGGTAATTGCATTGATGTGTGCCCTTGGATTTTCTCCTTTCTCTGGAAGAAAACCTTCTTGCCGTTTCGCAGCCTCTGAAGTCTGGGCTACTTGAGTTTCCAGCTTCTTCTGATGAATACCAAGAGCATCGATCGTTCCACTCAGATCTTTGTACATAGCATCCATCTTACCATTGAAGGTCACTGTTATCTGCTGATGTCCTTGAACCAGCTGTTCAAGCATAGACTCAATCTTGCTCTCTGGGGTTTTGATAGTAGGATTTTTACTAATCAATTACTCAAATCCCACTCATGTCATTGTAGTATTTGAGATATCGAACCACGGAGGTTAAGATTGAAGCACTAGGAATACATGAATCTTCCTAAGCTAGAGCAAATATTTTTGGGTTTTATATTTATGGGAAAAGAAACAAATGCAAGAAAGAAAACAAAGATAGAAGTGTTGGAAAATGAATTAACTATCAAGAAGATGATTAATGAACAAACAATGATGATAAAGATTGAATTAAACACTATCCTAGAATATGGAATTCACAATTATGACTAATCCACTCTCGTGGTCGTGGTACTAATCACTTTGTTAATCACCAAATCAAGATCAAACTCTCGTTTGTGATAAGATTATTAACAAGCTTTATACCTCCAATTCCACTTAGTTCACTAATCACTCTAGACATCAACTCTCATTGGCTAGGCATGAAAAGCTCACAAAAGGTTTGGTTCAAGCATTTTATCGAACACCTATCGGACATGAAATGCTTAAGCTCTAGTTTTGATCTTTCAATCCAAAACTAGCTTTAAAGTCAACCTAAGTGAAGGACCTAACAAGAATCAACCTAAATCATCATCATCTAACCATCAAGACAATTGACTAACGATGCCTAAACATTCAATACACATTTATTCTTATGACATGGAACACTTTCAAGTTGATTAGTTCACTTCCATGACACTAATCATTGTATGAATCATCTAAAGTCAGCATCCACCGATCACTTAGATAATCCATAGTTTACCACAAGTCCATTTTAGTCAACAATTCATCCTAAAGGCAGCATCCACCGATCACTTAGAATGAAAAGCATGCTTAGAAGTTTTCTAGACATTTCATCGAACACCTTGTGTGCATGAAATGTCTAAGTTCTAGAAAATGAGTTTTCAATTCAATCCTAGCATTAATATCCTTCCTAACATGAGAACAGGTGTTTATCTAGTCCTAGGCATCAACAATCAATCATCAAACCATCCAAATCAAGCAAAATCCAAAATCCAACAAAAAAAGGGTCTAAGGCCTAAACATGAAGAACAAGGAAGAACACAAGAGAAAAAGAGACATAAAGATAAAGAACAAGGATTAAATAAGCATAATATAAAGATAGGTTGAAGAATCCTTCACTGGAGTGGCATGAATGATGAAGATCCATCCAAAATCATCATAAGAAGAGTTTGGGATAAAACCCAACTCTAGAAAGAAGAAAACTTAACATGAAAATTAGGTTTTTAGGGGTTTTATAGAGAAATGGGGCAGACCGGGTCGACCCGGGACAAACCGGGTACCGACCCGGTCGAAATGGGTCAAATCTAGTCTTGTGTAGAACCTTCGCTAAAACCGTGATATCTCCTGGGATACATGTCCGAATGGGCTCAAATGAACTCCTGTGGACAGGTAATACACATGGCTAAAACCTTTGTGAAGGCCACCAAAGCTAAATCGGATTGGAGACCATTCGTCCAGCCAGGTCTTTCAGGCATGTCGGGTGGCTTCGTTCAGACGGACATACTCTCAGTAAAGTGGCCATATCTAACGAACCACGTATCCGAATGACCCAATTTGTAGTCAGCTAACGTACTTGGCTACAACTTTCATGAAGACTTCCGATTAAACTGGGCACGGGAAGGTCTTCATTTGGCTTGGGTCTTCAACAGGTCCCATCGGTCGGCGCCCACAGCCCAATGCCACACACCGATGCACTCTCAGATTTCGCAGAACTTCCATCGGTCGGTGGCATCGGTGTCTAGTGCACCGATGCCATTGTTGTCGTCGATTGTGAGCTTCCCATCGGTCGGCATCAGACCGATGCCACGCATCGATGCATTCTCGGATTCGTTCTACATCGGCCAGGCAGACACGCTAAAGAAAAACAAGCACAACTTCGAGATCCCTTGTCCGAATGACATGAATCCAATTCCTGTGTTTAGAGGACTCATCGGGCTACAACTCTCATGAAGATTCCAAGAGCTGGATCAAATCGGATCGCCTTCGTCTGATCGGTTCTTTGAGACGTTCCGGATGGTTCATCTCTAGTCTTTAGGCACCAAATCTCCAAACACCTAGAAAACTCCTCAAAGACATGCAAAAGATTCACTAGGACCTAATGCAGCTCCTAATACTCTAAATGAGACAAAACAAGTATGAAATACCATGAAGATTCAAGTAAATGATCTAAAACCTCCATGATATGCATGCTTAAACTATGCAAATTATGGGCACATCAGGTTTTAGCAGGTATAGGCTGATAAGATGAATTCCCATAGTTCCTGGTGTAACCACTGTTCTGAAGAGATTTCTGGTTGAATTGATTAGACCCAAAACCACTTGTATTGCATCAAATTTGAATCCTCCTTGCTGGAAATTGTTGTTGAAGTTTCGGTTGTTGAATTAGTTCCTCTGACCCTGAAAACCAGAACCACCAATGTAGTTAACATCCTCATGAATATTCTCGACTTCCTCAGCAAAATGAACTGCCTTCATTAATTTTCCAAGCAAGAGATTGTGCACTGAATCTAACTTAGCCTGAACATCAGCAATATGCGATCCATCCATGTTCCCATTCTGTCTCTTTCGCTCAAGGTCTGCATTTTTGGTGCTATTGCTAGACGCCAAATTCTCAATAAGCACATAAGCATCATCTGGATACCTCGTATTGAAATTCCCATTGCTTGAAGCATCCAAAGCCATATGATACCTCCAATCAATCCCTCTGAAGAAGAAACCCATCAGCTGAACATCAGAGTACCCGTGATGTGGACAATCTCTCTGGTATGATCTAAATCTCGTCCAATCAGCCTTGAACGCCTCAGTAGGTCCTTGAGAAAACTGGGAGATCTTGTTCCTCAGATCCTCGGATCGTGCATCATCATAGAAGTTGTTCAGGAAAGCAGTCTTAGTCTCTTCCCAAGTAGTCAGTGATCCAAAAGGTAACTGCTTCAGCCAGTAAGTCACATCTCCACCTAGAGAATAAGGGAAGAGCTTGCAGAAGAGGTAGTCATAGGACACTCCATTGCTCTTGATGCTAGTGACCAAGTCCTCGAACCTCTCAATATGATCCATGGGATGTTCTTTGGAAAGACCATGAAAAGAGTGCTGACCCATAAGAGTGTAGTACCCAAGTTTTAGTTCAAAGTCATTCCTCTGAAATGGTGGAGGGCGAATCGCTGATCGATTTGCATAAAACTGATCATGCCTGTTGTACTCTCCAATTGTCCTACCACAATCACCCACAACATTCCCTGCATTCGCAACAACAACCTCCTCGATAGCAGCAGGAGGTGGAATGATGTTCCCCTCTCCCTCCAATCGTTGCCCTCTCTCGTTGCACAATTGATCCTCTCGGTCTCTGTAAGCACCAGCTGCATCTTGAACCAAAATTACTGGATTGTTGTTCATCTCTGCTTGCCTTTTTGCTTTTATGTTTGTACATTCCAACTGTGCTAGTTGCTCTAATGATATATCAACTAGCGGAGTGTTCTTGTTCCTTCTGGTTTCACGAAGAGGCATGCACCTGAAACACAAAAGTCAAGAACGTAAGTAACTAAAATTCACGACGGGTATCGACCGATAACACTAGGGTGTCGATCGACACTCAACGATTTAGACGAAATTCTTAGCTAAAATCTAATGGCGAAATTGAGTCCCCGGCAACGGCGCCAAATTTGATATGCTCAAATTAATACCCTAAAAGTACTAAAGCAGTAGTTGTAGTAAGTGTAGGGGTCGAACACAAGAACTCAAGAAATCACACAATAGATCAGATAGATTCGAATTAAGCTAAACCAAAAGATGTAATTGAAAACTAGTACGCAATTAAAAGTGTTGTAAGTCGATTGGGAGAAAGATAGGTTCAGGGTATTTCTCGAGAAATCAATGAATGCAGATAAACTAACTAATCAGGGTTCAGGTTACGCACGATTCTTGAACTCAAATCACTAAAGTATAATTAACCAACTCTCGTTGTGAGAATTATCTAAGTCTAAATCCTAGAAGTCCAAATGTCTTTGCGAATCCTAAAGTCTAAACCATCTTTTAGTTCAAGTTTGATTTGTTCCAAAACAACTAAATCAAATCTCTTTGCGAATAGTTATTTTGCTCACCCTAAGTTCTATCAGGTAATTAATCGCACTCTCGTGCCTAATCAATTATCCTAGGATCTAAGTTCTAGGTGATCAATCTAGAATTAGCTTTGAGAACAACCTATGGTGAAGAAACTAATTCAGATTATGAACCCTAAAAAATAAATCAACCTAGCATTCAAAGAAATCCCTTATGAGAACCCTAAACCTAACATGAGATCTACTCAGACATAGAAATTGAAGCAATAAACATGACTGAATAAATACTCATATAGATAATAAGAAAGAGTAACAAGAGGGTTCGAAATATTCTCTCGGACGAACAGAGTTTCAGACTTGTCTCCCTTCAAAAGCTCTCTCACAAAACCAAAGTAAAATAAAGCATAGCCATCAAAGTGGCTGTAAAGTCCTAATAAATAACCTAAGTCACGTTTTGGGGCTTCTTGTAAATAATAAAGTTTTATGGGCAATTTTGTAATTCTTCAACTCTTGGAAAAGTCGCGACTCGTGTCTGCTACAGTGAGTATCGACCGATACTAGTCAGTATCGATCGATATCGAGGCTTCAAATCCAGTACTCAGCAACATGAACTTCTGTTTTGCTCCAAAATGCTCTGAAAAGCTCTAATATCTCCAATTATGCTCTAAACGTGCTAAAACCTGTAAAAGACTCTAAAACACTACGAAATAGCAGAAAGACTCTATAAAATGGACTTATATCATGGCTTAAAAGGGGTAAAAACCATGATATATCAGAAGACAACATGATGGTTGGCGTGATCAAGGACGGCGCCAACAGTAGCTAAGAACGGTCCACCAAAAATCAATGGTCTATCTTTGTCTCGATCCATCTCGAGTGCTTGAAAATCAGCGGGAATAATTTTGTTCTCAATGAGTAGTTGAAGGTCATGAATCACTCCTTCGGGTTTTTTTGTGATGAATATCTAAAAATAACCCTCACGGTAGACGGTGTGAGAGTTTTTATACCAAGCTTCTCGGCAAACGTCTTTGACATGATGTTGACGTTTGCTCCCGAATCACATAGACAATCTACAAAATTTATATTGGAAACCGAGCAAGAGAAATAAAAACGTCTCGGATCATCGACTTTTCTTAGCCTTTGAAACGGTGTTTGTTTTGGTACCTCAAATAGTGGTTCTGGAACCATGTTGGATTCGGTATTGGCTTCTTCTTGCTTCGGTTCATTGTTGACTTCCTTCTTAGGCACGATAGAAATTACGTTGCAAAATCTCTTCGGGTTATCTTCTACTCCTCCGGGTAAAGCTCCGTTCGGTCTCTTAGATGAGTCCGCGGTTTGAGAGACTTGCATATCCAACTTCTTGACATGTGTCGAAAGAGATTTGAATTTCCCATTCAAGTCATTATACATACAATCCACTTTGACGTTGAATTCTTTCGCCGTGTTCTCGTTGATTTGAGCGAGAAATTGAATCGATTGCTCGAGTTTCGCTATTTGGGAAGCAAGTTGAGAGTTACATGTACCTTGTTGCTGGGTGTTTGAGTTGTTGTAAGGGGCGGCTTGGGCGTTCAAAGGTGGTCGTGGTTGGAAGTTCCGATTTCCTCCATAGTTCCCGTTTTGGAACCGGTTTTCAAAAGGCTTGGATTGTTGAGGATAGAGCTGGTCTTGGGAGTTCTCCACGTTCTGATTTCGGTATGAAAGTTGTTGAAGTTGGCGTTGCGGAAGTTGTTGTTGAATCCGTTGTTGAAACGACTTTGATAAGAATTTTGTTCTCCCACATAGTTAACTTTTTCTTCTTGAGAATATGAACCGTTGTTGTCGGGTTCGTAGTAAGCATCATTGTTGCCTCCAATAGTAGCTTCACAAGTGTGCACTTGGCGGTTTTGATTCTTGAGAAGTTGATTCATCATGTTCTTTAACTCGGCTATCTCCTTGGATTCTGATGCAATCGATCTAGTCGATCTATCATAGTCGGGAGAATTGTTTCTATTAGCCATAACAAGATTCTCGGTGAGAAATCTTCCTTGGTTTATTGTTTTTGTCGAAAAGTCTCTATTGGTGGCCGTGTCGAGAGAAAGTTGATATTTCGATAATAATCCTCGGTAGAAAGTGTTGAGCATATTCGGACCGGAAAAACCGTGATGAGTGCAATCTCTCTCGTACTCCTTGAAACGTTCCCACGCTTCGTGGAAAACTCCACCGATTGTTGATGAAAACTTTGAATTTTGTTTCTCAACGAGTTGGATCTCGACTTGGTGTAGAATTGGTTTAGGAAGACGGCTTTGCACTCTTCCCAATTAGTGATAGTTCATGCAGACAAAGATTTCGAACAACGGTGAGCTTTATCAGCTAAAGAAAAAGGAAATAGCGTACATTTCACATAATCGGCGGAAACTTGGTTTATTCTCGTCATGCTACAAATCTCTTCGAACAACTCGATTTGCTCCATGAAATGCTCGGTAGTAACTCCATGAAATTGGTTTTGCTTTATCAAATCAATGATATTTGAGGTTTGATCTCAAAATCGTTTCTATGAGGTAAATGAAGTTGAATTGCGGCTCGGTTTTGGAAGTGTTGATATGGTGCATCAAAATCAGCAATGATGCGGTTACGCGCTTGTCTCCTTGGAGGATTAGTGGGTAGGATAGGACGGTTGGCATTCTCGCTATTGGGAGGAATCGGTGCATTAGCTTGAGCATCATCTCTTGGTGCATCACGACAGACGGGAAGTTGTTGTTTTCTTCGGGATCGAGTTGTGGCTGGTCATTAGCACCATGGACAACCTCTCGATCATCTTCGTGATCCGAATCATCACGATAATCCTCGTGATCAAGTTGATCACGTTTAGTTGATCTTCTGGACGGTCGTTCTCGGCCATTCTTAAAGTTCTTTTGAGCCTTCGGAGTTCTCTATCGTGTTTGTCGAGATCGTCTAGTTACGGTACATTTTCTCTACGAGTTCTCTTAGTGTTCATGCACCTTAGAACAAAAGACAAAGATAAAGGAGAATGTCAAAAGAGCAACAAAGAGCTTGAAAATCAAAAGTGTCTAGAGCATAAATTAGAATATGGAATTAAACAAGCAAATCAATCCCCGGCAACGGCGCCAAAACTTGACATGGTCAGAATGGTTACCGACGTGTGGGTTTACCCTTTCATTAGGCTGCAAGAGAACATGATAACACCGGTTTTTGATCATTCTTATGGATCACTTTAATATCTTATGCAGGTATTTTAACTCGGTTTTCAGTGGTTTTTAAATAATTTCCATGTTAGTATTTTGAAAGACATTTCAGCTAACTTGGGATAAGAAAGTGCATTTCAGAACAAAAGTACGTTTTTGGATAAACTCGGACCGTCAGAAGTGTTGCAATCAAAAAAGATCTTCTCACCGTCTGATCATCACCAAATTTGGAAACAACAAAGTAGATACAACCAGTTTTCAAATGCAATTGGATTGGAGATGATCCAATGGTTGGATCCTTAAATATACCCGAAGCACTGAAGGCAGATGAAGCTGCCCCGAAGAGAAGTCCACCGCGGCAGGAGAGCCACAACCCGCTGCCAAGCTTCATTTCACAGAGCCTGTAGGAGCTCGACCCGCGGCCAATCACCTGTTTGCTGTGGCCAGAAGCCACGTACCCACGACCAAGCTCTGTTGCGACCAAAACGAGTCTTCTCTTCACCCGAGGTCAAAACCGTCTTTCCACATCAAACCCTAAACAAAGCCAAGGCTATATATAAACTTTTTTTTAGTGTTTTATGACAAACACACATCATTAGACATTTTTCTTTCACGCTTTTAGGCAGAAGCAATACTCTTGCAACTTTGTTCTTCGATTTGAAGTGAAGATTCTTGATTCGAGCTCTTCGATAGAGAAGCTTTCTTCATCCATTTTTTTACTGTTTTCTTTTCTATTTATTGATTATGTTTACTATAGCTATGGCTGAGTATTTCTCTTGTTGGTTATAAGGTTTCGAAGGGGCTCTCATGGTTCGATTTCTTATTAAGTTTTCAAAAGTATACTTGTGGAGGGGTTGTGAGCGTTAACGACTTTTGAGTATAATCACTAACTTTTTGCGCGGGCATAGACGAAAGCTAGCGGTCGAGTATTAAAGTTGTAGGTGTGTAGGGTGTACGAAAGTAGACTATACATAGTGTATGTGGTCCAAGTTCAAGAATCCAAAGACGACAAAAAGGTCGCTTTAGAAGTCCTAGCAAAGTCTTAGTAAAAATCGGCCATGAACCCTAGAGAATACCCGTTGTCCAACGTTTCGTTTAATTGTTTTACAACTTCATTTTAATCATTTTTTTTGCTTACTTTCTATTTTATTTCATCGCTTAAATTAGTTTATTTTCCTAGCTACAACCGTGAAAATAAAACCCATAAAAATATAGCTTACGTCTAGACACAAGTTAGAAATCGTTAGAAATTAGACAACATCACCCCGTGGATTCGATCCCTAAATACTACTTCGCGTGTTGTACTCTTGCAGCCTAGTTAAAGGGTAAACCCAACACGTCGGTACTCATTCCGACAATGTCAAGTTTTAGCGCCGTTTCCATCAGAGATTGTTTTACTTGTTTAATTTCTTATTCTAATTTCTGCTCTAGATAATTTTGATTTTTAAGCTCTTTGTTGCTCTTTTGACATTCTCCTTTATCTTTGTCATTTGTTCTAAGATGCATGGACATTAGAAGAACTCCTAGAGAAACTGTACCGCAACTAGACGATATCGACAGACACGAGAGAGAACTCCGAAGACTCAAAAGAACTTTAAGGATGGCCGAGAACGACCGTCCAGAAGATCAACTAAACTGTGATCAACTTGATCACGATTATGACCGTGATATTTTGGATCACGAGGAGGACCAAAAGGCTGTCCAAAACCCAATGCGACAACTTCCCGTCGATCGTGATGCACCAAGGAACGATGCTCAAGCTAATGCACCGATTCCTCCTAATGGCGAGAACCCCAACCGTCCTGTCCTACCCGCTAATCCACCAAGGAGACAAGCACGTAACTGCATCATTGCTGATTTTGATGCACCATATCAACACTTCCAAAACCGAGCCGCAATTCAACTTCATTTACCTCATAGGAAAGATTTTGAGATCAAACCTCAAATCATTGATTTGATAAAACAAAACCAATTTCATGGAGTTACTACCGAGCATCCGATGGAGCATATCAACTTGTTCGAAGAGATTTGTAGCATGACGAGAACAAACCAAGTTCCCACCGATTATGTGAAGTGTAAGCTTTTTCCTTCTCTTTAGCCGATAAAACTCAGCGTTGGTTGAAATCTTTGCCCGCAGGATTTATTACTAATTGGGAAGAGTGCAAAGCCGCCTTCCTAAACCATTTCTACACCAAGTCGAGATCCAACTCATTAAGTAACAAAATTCAAAGTTTTCATCAACAACCGGTGGAATCTTTCCATGAAGCGTGTGAACGTTTTAAGGAGTATAACAGAGATTGCCTTCACCACGGTTTTTCCAGTCCGAATTTGCTCAACACTTTCTATCGAGACTTATTATCGAAATATCAACTTTCTCTCGACACGGCCAGCATTGGAGATTTTTCTATGAAGACCATCAACCAAGGAAGAACTCTTATCGAGAATCTTGCTATGGCTAATAGAAACAATTCTCCCGACTATGATAGATCGACTAGATCGAATGCATCGGAATCCAATGACAAAGCCGAGCTAAAGAACATGATAAATCAACTTCTCAAGAAACAAAACCGCCAAGTACACATTTGTGAAGCCAACTATGAAGGCAAAGACGATGCTTACTACGAACCCGACAACAACGGTTCATATTCTCAAGAAGAAGAAATTAACTATGTGGGAGCACTAAATTCTTATCAAAATCGTTTCAACAGCGGATTCAACAACAATTTCCGTAACGCCAACTTCAACAATCTCACATACCAAAATCAGAACGTGGAGAACTCCCAAGACCAGCTTTATCCTCAACACACTATAAGAAAACTGCCGGTAGGACTATGTACCTACCGGCCCGCGTCTACCATACACTATTGGCGAGTTTTTAGGGGCCAAGGCAAACCGAGATGCAGCTGCTGAGCGTACTCGACTGCTTCTACAATCACAGGCCCGTGCACCATCCGTTCCCGCGAGCTCATCACACGCACGTGGACCAAAATACGCAGCCCTAGAGAAGAAGATATCACGGCAAGAGAAACAATACAAGTGTCTCATGCGCTTCCTCGAAGAACACCACCAGTTCGATGGCAACATGCCCGACCCGAAGACAGATTGCTCAGGTGACGCCTAGCCACACACTTCATCACCACGGTTCAATAAATCTTTTTCCCTTTTCATATTTTTATTTTTATTTTTATTTTCGACCTCGCTTTTATTTTATTTTGCTATTTTATTTTGATGTATTTTCCATCTTCTCACCAACTTTTTCACACTGGGGACAATGTGATTTAAGTTTGGGGGAGGATGTTTATCCGTTATTAATCTCTTTTCTTTTATTTTCTTTTCTTATTTTTCGCTTTATTTTAAAAAAAAATTCATGTAATCTTTTCTATTTTTATTAAGTATTTTTCAGGAACATTGAAAATAAATCTATGATGATTTTGACCTGTGTGCTTCTACGCTATCTCCACGTGCTAACTCTTTTGTGGTTTGGTACTAGAATAGGCTGTAGCTAGAGTATTTGCAATGCGACATCCCCAAAAGATTTTGACCCATAGAGATTCTTTCTGACATGATATACTAGCTCACTTTATTTGAACTTAATCTATATTTAATTTTCTTATCAAAGGTCTTAGGTGAGACAACGAGTCATACATCTAGGATATCTTTTCCTTTTACCACTCTTTGTTGTCCTTGATGGACGGTTCATCTTTAGATGGTACCCCACCCAAAACTTAACCATTGTTTAAACCTCATGCAACTCTCTTTGTGTCTTATGTCCAGATATGTGCAAAAACGCCGTAGAGGGAGGAACGACACAATTTTCAGTCACTAAAGACGAAGATAATATGCGATTGGTGGAGGTAAATTCAACAAAGATAAGATCTTGGATATGCCTTGGAAAAACTCAAAATCATAGTAAATTTTCGTGCCCTTAAGACTCTATATAAATAAAAGGTGTTTCCCCCTTGCGATAAAAAAAAATACAAAATCGAAAATAATCGAAAGTGAAAGGAAATAAAATCCTAAAAAGAGTCTAGGTTGGTCGAAATTATTATGAGGCAACCATGTTTCGTTAATAAGGAGTGAGAAGTACTTCCCGGAGAAAAATCTAATTCCAGGGGGAAAACAGAAAAGTTCTCTCAAAGGGAGAAAAGTCCCGAAGAAGAAAGAATTTGCAACTACACTTGTGTGAGTAGGAAGTGACCGGAAACTGTGGATATCAACAGCTCCATCCTCTCTTGCTGTTTTGCATAATATTTAGCATCCTCCGACGAAAATACGGTAACCCGAAATACTTTTAACCTCACATCTAAATGCCCTTAATGCCTAGCCTCTATTGTCTTGGTTAGTATTTTTGATAAGAATCACACAACCGTTTAATGAATGTAAAGAGTTAGTTGACTGAAAGTTAGGTTTCGAATGGTTAGATTTTCGCATGACGGATATCATGGACTAGCGTTGTAGTACTTTGGGGAAAATTTTCTAGACTAAGCCCGATTGATACATTACGTTGGTTATGGTTTAGAAGGACGGTCATTGAGATTTTTTTTAGTTCCTATATTTTCGAAAACCTCTTTCCGAGTTTAGATTTATGTTTTGTTTGAGGACAAACAAAGGTCTAAGTCTGGGGGAGTTGATAACACCGGTTTTTGACAATTTTTATGGATCACTTTAATATCTTATGCAAAGTGTTTTAACTCTGTTTTCAATGGTTTTCAAATGATTTCCATGTTTTAGTATTTTGAAAGACATTTCAGGTAACTTGGGATAAGAGAGTGCATTTCAGAACAAAAGTACGTTTTTTTGATAAACTCATACCGTCAGAAGTCTTGCAATCAAAGAAGACCTTCTCACCATCTGATCATCAACAAATGTGGACAAAACAAAGTAGATACAACCAGATTTCAAATGCAATTGGATTGCAGACGATCCAATGGTTGGATCCTTAAATATACCCAAAGCACTGAACATAAGTCCGCCGAGGCAGGAGAACCCCGACCCGCGGCCAAGCTTCATTTTACCGCGCCTAGAAGAGCTCGACAAGTGGCCAATCTCCTGTTCACCGCGACCAGAAGCCACACACCCGCGGCCAAGCCCTGCTACGACCAAAACGAGTCTTTTCTTCACCCGATGTCAAAACCGTCTTTCCACATCAAACCCTAAACGAAGCCAAGGCTATATAAACTTATTTTTAGTCTTTTACGACAGACACACATCATTAAACATTTTTATTTCACGCTTTGAGGCAGAAGTAATACTCTTGTAACTTTGTTCTTCGATTTGAAGTGAAGATTCTCGATTCGAGCTCTTCGATAGAGAAGCTTTCTTCATTCCTTTTCTTTATCGTTTTCTTTCTATTTATTGATTAACTTTACCTCAGCTATGGCTGAATAGTTCTCTTTTTGGGTATAAGGTTTCGAAGGGGCTCTCAAGGTTCAATTTTTTATTAAGTTTTTTGACTAGGATACCGATTAGGGTTCTTCGTTTTATCCTTTCTCTTAATGCATGTTTGCTTGATTGATCTCCTTGCAACTGAACTTAGGTATATTTAGAACTATAAAAGTACTGGATCCATATGCTTGACCTAGGGTAAACGAGCAAAACCGTCACAAGATTTTGAAAATATGCTTGTGGAGGAGTTGTGAGCATTAACGACTTTTGAGTATAATCACTAACTTTTTGCGCGGGCGGAGACGAAAGCTACCGGTCGAGTATTAAAGTTGTAGGTGTGTAGGGTGTACGAAAGTATACTACACATAGTGTCCGTGTTTCAAGTTTAAGAATCCAAAGACGACAAAAAGGTCGCTTTAGAAGTCCTACAAAAGTCTTAGTAAAAATCGGCCATGAACCCTATAGAATACCAGTTGCGCAATGTTTTGTTTAATTATTTTACAACCTCGTTTTAATCATTTGTTTGCTTACTTTCTGTTTTATTTCATCGCTTAATTTAGTTTATTTTCCTAGCTACAACCATGAAAACAAAACCATAAAAATATAGTTTACGTCTAGACACAAGTTAGTAAATCGTTAGAAATTAGACAACATCACCCCTCCCTAAATACTACTTCGCGTGTTGTACCCTTGCAGCCTAGTAAAAGGGTAAACCCAGCACGTCGGTACTCATTCTGATAGTGTCAGTACAGCACACGTAGTAGTATTTAGGGATCGAATCCACATGGTGACGTTGTCTAATGTCTAATGAATCCTAAGTTGTGTCTAGACGTAAACTAATTTTGGGGGGTTTTGTTTATCACAATTGTAGCAAGAAAAATAAACTAAATTAAGCGATGAAATAAAACAGCAAGTAAGGTAAGAAAATAATTAAAACAAGGCTGTAAACAATTTAAACGAAATGTTGGGCAACGGGTATTCTCTAGGGTTCATGGCCGATTTTTACTAAGAGTTTGCTAGGATTTCTAAAGCGACCTTTTTGTCGTCTTTGGATTCTTGAACTTGGAACATGGACACTATGTGTAGTCTACTTTCGTACACCCTACATACCTACAACTTTAATACTCGACCGCTAGCTTTCGTCTCCGCCTGCGCAAAAAGTTAGTGATTATACTCAAAAGTCGTTAACGCTCACAACCCCTCCACAACTATACTTTCGAAATCTTGTGACGGTTTTGCTCGTTTACCCTAGGTCAAGAATATGGATGCAGTAATTTTGTAGTTCTAAAAATACCTAAGTTTAGTTGCGGGGAGATCAATCAAGCAAACATGCATTAAGAGAAATGATAAAACGAAGAACCCTAATCGGTATCTGATAGTAGGATTTTTACTAATCAATTACTCAAACTCCACTCGTGTCATCGTGGTATTTAAGGTATCAATCCAAATGGGTTTAAATGTCTCAATCACTAAGAATGCATAGAACTACTTAATTCAAGCAAATAAGGTTGGTTTTGGAGCTAAAACTAGTTATCTAATTCAAATTAAACAAGAAACAGAACTAGCAACACTAAACAAGATTAAATACAAAAATAAAAGGCGAATCCAAGGATGAGGTTATGGAATTAAGGTGATTCTATAGCTAATTTATGATGCCCACTACACAATCAATGCTAATCCTTAGGTTAAGATCGCTAACTATGACTAACCCTCTCTCAAGGCACTAATCACTTTGCTAATCACTAAATCAAAAACAAATTCTCATTTGTGATAGAATGATTAGCAAGCATTAGATTCCTTATTCAAATCAACCAATAAACACCCTAGCCATCTACTCTCATAGGCTAGGAATGAATATTTCTTACTAAGCCATTTTGGGAATTTTATCAAACACCTTGTGTGCATGAAATTTCCTAAGGTCTAGATTGATTATCTCTAACCTAATCTAGCATTAAGCACACTTAGATAGAAGGGGGATCCATAAACTAAAGCCCTAAGCATCATAAATCAACCTAATCATCATCCTAAATCTACCTCATCCCAAGATTCTAAGTGATTACTCACTAATCATTGAGAAACCAACAAATCCCATGAAGAAGATGTTAAATCCCATGATTAAATGATTGGATGGTTAAGAATGAAGAGATGGAAGATAGAAATCAATAAATCCAAACTTAAATTGCATAAACAAAAAAGATGTCTCTTACAAATTACTTAGAACACTTAGAACTCTAGAAAGGAGGTTTTTTTAGCATGAGAAAAAGCTTCGATCAAGGAAAAATTAGGTTTAAAACATTTATAGTGAATAGTGGCAAACCGGGTCAACCCGGAAAAAACTGGGTGTTTACCCGATCGGGTCTGGGCCAAATTTATCAGGAGGGTTTATACCGACCGAGTCTAGGTCGGTACAACTTTCATGAAGGTTCATGCCGACCCGCTCCAGACCGGTATAAGAAGAGGGTCAGCATTCGTTTCTGTCCCAATATCGACCGAGGATGCTGGCTGGGACTCGATCGGTACAAGGCAACGAGAAAGCATGCTGAGTGGGGATGGTTGATTCGGGGATAGTGTGCCGATCGACTACCGCCCGGTATAGGTTTAGTTGTGGGTTGGTATTGGCTTCTGTCTCCATACCGATCGAGGATACCGACTCAGGACCGGTCGGTACAGTCCTCCAGAAACTCCTCTTTTCTCTAGTCCTCTTCTCTTATTTCCAAAGTCGGGTGTGCTCGGTTCCAAGGCCTCCAATCTCTTCCAAAACGTCTCCAAGTCCCTAGAAATCACTCCAAAACATGCAAAACTCCCTATGACCTAATGCAAAACACCTTAGACTCTAATTAAGACTAAAATGCTAAGAGAATGCTATGAGTCATATGCAAAAAAAGTAAAACCTAAGTTAAATGAATGCATAGATGATGCAAATTATGACAATATCAACTCCCCCAAATTTATTCTTTTGCTTGCCCTCAAGCAAACAAACACGAACAAGTAGAAAGAGAGAGAGAGAGTAGGAAGCGGGAGCTCAAATCCAAAAGTGTCATAAAAAGAATTCAAGCCCAATGTCCAAGTTGCAAATTCAATGATGTGATCAAACAAGTCTACTCAAAAAGAGCTAGCCATATCTATATGTACATGAATCAAGCCCAAGTCTAAACCTACACAAGCCTTCCTATCATCCAGTCCTTTGACATTCATTTAATCGTTTCAAGTGAATCATGTTTATGCAAGATAAGTTAATTCACTTGGCTTTGGGATGGTTTTGAGATGAAGGTGATCTCAATACAAGTAGTGGTTTCCAAGCAAGGGGATTTCTAAAAAAGAATCAACTAATGAAAAATGCTAAGAGTAGAGCCCAATAGATGCATACAAGGATGACTTCCATCTACCCAATGCCTCATATCGATCTTAACTCCTAATTTCTAAACCCCAATGATGATCCTTCCTAAGCTACCCTTTTCCACAAAGGCCGTTTGCCTTCATTACCCATATTGTCTCACCATTTTCTTTCACTTAAGCATTTAGGGGATTTTCTTCTTCACTGAATGGCTTGGCTTTCAACACTTTCTTTTACTTAGCTCTTCTTTTACTTTTTCTAGTCTCCCTTACTTCATTTTTTTTGCACTTTAGCCATTTTTTTGCTCCTTTTCTTTTCTTCAAAAGCTAGAGACTACTTTTCCTTTTTAATTAGAGCTATTCCAACACTTTTCTTGCCAACCATTTCAAGCATTTGCGTATCCCCTAATTCTTCTCCCGATCTCCTCCCATGTTCCACACTCTCTTTCTTTTCTTCATCCCCAAACTCCCATCCTATCTAGCCCTAACCTATGTCTAGCCCTTTGAATTTGAGCTAGCTCTACATGGAAGCTTCTCCTTGTCGTTCTAAACTCAACACTTTTTGCCTTGTTGATTCGGAAAAGGCCTCACGTCACTCCTAAACGGTGTTGGCTTGAAAGACGGTTGTGTTATGGGAATGGTTAACCGTTCCAATGATGGGAACCGGCTATTTGAGCTAACAAAAAGTGGTAAAAAGAGGAAGATAGCCCAAATATGTGTATCGATATCCATAAATTCACTATGCAATGCAAAAACATGATAATTAAATGTCAAAATTATGGTTCTCACTTAAGTAGGATTGGACTCAAATCACAACTTGTTTTAGCTAAGACATGAATAATGGAACACGAGATCAACATATGGTTCATCCTTGATTTCAAACACGAGATCAAAAGTATCAAACAACTAGCAACGCGGGCATTGGACCGAGCTCTTAAAATGATACTCTTAGGAAAAATCATCATTGCTCCCTATGCAGGTGCAATGCAACATATATGCTACTAGACTCGATCCTACTCATGAAATGCAACTACATGCGGATTTTTTGTGTTTTCAAAATTTTCAAATTTTTCGATTTTTTGTGTTTTTCTATGCCTTATATGAAATGCATGAGATTCAAAATGCCCAAATCAAAAATAAGATCGAAATAAATATGATTAGAAACCGGTCCCTCCCCCAAACTTAAATCACACCGTCCCAGTGTGAAATAAATTCAAGGAAAGAACCAAAAACAACTATATAATGCAAGACTTAAGTAAATAAAAAGTATTTACAAGGGTTTTGGAGTGTTAGAAATTTTAAGGGAATTGGCATGTGAGCACTTGATGGGCTTGTTCCTTCATATGCAAGAATCTACCAAGCCCCATATTGTCGAAAATGGTTGCCACATCTTCAAGAATCCCCATCTTCTCTAGTACATCCATGTCAACAAACCGCCATTGCTCAAAGTTCATGTCTACGAGCTTTTCAAAACATTCCTTGTTGGTTGGAGGGGTCACATTGTCAACCGCCTTGCCCTTGTCTTTAGCTCCGCTCTTTTTCTTCCCTTTTGTCGTGGTGCTCTTGCCCTTGGCAACTTCCCTGCCTTTAGCTTTAGCGCTTTTTGCATCAAGGGGTTGCTTGGCTTTAGAACTTGATGCACCAACCATTTCATCGTTCTTGGCATGAGCTTTAGCTTAATCGTTCTTTGTGGCTGCCCTTGTTCGTCTCATCTCTCCTACAATTTCTCAAAGAAACTGTGAGTCCAATGAAAGCACAACCCAAAATCATTGAAATTCAAGCATGAGCAACCAAAATGAGATATGCTCCATGAGAAAGAAGGGGTTCTGTCCAACATAGATAATCCATTAGATGCAAATCCTTAGACAAAAACGTTTTCAATCTCATAAGAATTCTCAAACTTAAAGCTCTAGAGTCAAGAACACAAATTTCAAAATTTCTCTTGCAATTGAGAAATTAGGTTCGATAATCTATCAATTTAATCATTCCCAAGCAAATTCCAAGGCTAAAATCATACTAAATGCATCACCCAAACACCTTCATGAAAGTTCTACTCAAGAGCAAGTTCATGGTTTTCAAAGAAAACGTGAATGATATACCTTTGGTGTGAGTGCACGAGTAAGAAAAACGATGGCAGGTCCATAAAGAGAATGAAAAACCGATTTTGTAGCAAGTTGAATCACGAAATTTAAGCAAGAAGAGAGAGAGTTATGGAGAAAGCAAAAAGATGAAGAGAAAAGAGGATAAGGTCGCGAAAAAAAACTTAGCCAAGAGGAAGAAGAGTGTGCGGCGAGTCGGGTCGATCGGGGATGGATCGGTCAATCGGGCAAAAATTTGGTCAACAGATCTATTTTGACCAGTTTGAATTCTGTGTTTTTCCGTACCGCTTGGTCTTGGCGCAGCACAGTCACTCGGCACAAATCTCATGTCCCAGCTCGCGTCGGCAAGAACTCATCTCGGGAAGGAATCACTTGTACCGCTCGATCTTGGCGCGGCACAGTAATGCGGCGTAAAAAATAATTTTCTTCATACCGTTCGGTCTTGGCGCAGGATAGTCAGGCGGTATGAATCGTTTTGGCTAAAACCATCCTAGCTAGAAGTTCTCTCCGCAGGAGTTCCTCTGTACCGCTTGGTCTTGGCGCGGCACAGCCATGCGGCGCAAAATCCCCATTCCATACCGTTTGGTCTTGGATCGGCATGATAGAGCGGTACTCGCTCCTAGTCTAATACCGAGTGAGATGTACCGACCTAGACTGGGTCGGTATGGTTGCCCAGATCTCTCATTTTCACAGCCTATCTCTTTTCCTCATCGATCCAAAACCTCTTTGCCCATCAAGATGCTAATAACACTTAACAAAAACAAAATGATCTAGAAAAGAAAGAAAACCAAGGATTAAAAGTATATACAAGGATAAACATGGGAATGTCTCCCAAGTCTTTCCTTGAAGTACCAACGGTCTTTTCGAAGATTTCCTTGATTTGCCGGTTAGAAACTTCCACTTGACCACTCGTTTGGGGGTAATAAGGTGTGGTCACCTTGTGTTTGACTCCACGCTTCCTAAGCAAGCTCTCAAACACCTTGTTGATGAAGTGGGAGCCACCATCACTTATCACTACCCGTGGAACTCCAAAACGAGGGAAGATTATTGACTTGACCAACTTGAGAACCACATTTACATCATTTGTCGGGCTTGCAATTGTTTCAACCCACTTTGAAACATAATCCACCGCCACCTTGATTCATGTATTGATTCCCGAAAGACGAAGGAAATGGCTCCATGAAGTCTATGCCCCACACGTCGAAGATCTCTACTTTTAGGATTGGATTTTGTGGCATCTCGTCTCTTCTACTAATGTTGCCCTTTCTTTGACATGCATCACACCTAGATACAAACTCTTGAGCGTCCTTGAACACAGTTGGCCACCAAAATCCCGCTTGTAGAGCCTTAGCAACCGTCTTGAATGAAGAAAAGTGGCCTCCATATGATGAATCGTGACAATGCATCAAGATACCATCAACTTCTTCCTCGGGAATGCATCTCCTATAGAGTTTATCCTTGCAAAGCATATACAAGTAAGGTTCATCCCAATAGAAACGAGTGACGTCTTTAAAGAACTTCTTCCTTTGGTAGCCATCCAACCTTGGCGGTTCTTTTCCGCAAGCTAAGTAGTTGACATAATACGCATACCATGGTAGATTCTCATCTTCCAATCCTTTAGTTTCTTTGAGAACTATCACCGCTTTAAGACCTTTCCTCAGAACGCCAACCAACATGAGATGCTCTTCGGGAAGAGAGTCATCTATAGGGATAAAATCATCTATTCGCATCCTCGATAGGTGGTCTGCTATTCCGTTCTCAACACCCTTCTTGTCAACAATCTCCATGTCAAATTCTTGGAGAAGCAAGATCCACCTTAGAAGTCTTGGTTTGGTGTCCTTTTTGGCATAGATGTGCCTTAGCGCGGCATGATCCGTGTAGACAATGATCTTGGAGCCAATCACATAGGACCTAAACTTCTCGATAGCAAACACAACGGCAAGTAGCTCCTTCTCTGTGGTAGCATACCTCCCTTGTGTGTCATCAAGTGTCCTACTAGCATAGTAGATCACATGTAGCTTCTTATCTCTCTTTTGATCAGAACCGCTCCAACCGCGTAGTCACTCGCATCACACATGATCTCAAAAAGAAAATCCCAATCAGGTGAGTGGACTATTGGCGCACTCACAAGAGCCTTCTTGATTTCCAAAAACACATGTAGACACTCCTCATCGAACACAAACTCGGTATCCTTGCATAGAAGCCTAGTGAGTGGGTGGACGATCTTGGAGAAATCTTTGATAAACCGATGGTAGAAACCCGCATGTCCCAAGAAGCTTCGAATACCCGTGACCGAACTTGGAGGTTCCAAATTCATCATGACCTCAATCTTTGCTTTGTCTACCTCGATACCCTTCTCCGAGATTTTTTGCCCGAGAACAATCCCTTCTCGAACCATGAAGTAGCACTTCTCCCAATTCAAGACGAGATTCGCTTCCTCGCACCTAGTGAGTACCTTGCAAAGATTTGACAAACACACACCAAACGAAGAACCATACTGATATGCTCAAATTAATACCCTATTTAGATACTAAAGCAGTTGTCGTAGTATAGCTAGGGGTCGAACACAAGGACTCACAGAGACACACAATAGTTATGGATGTGGGAATTACGCTAAGCAATCAATGGTATTGAAAACAAGTACATAAATTAAATCGGTTGTAAATTCAATTGAATAAAGATAGGTTCAGGGTATTTCTCAGGGAATCACTGAATGCAGATAAATTAACATACAGGATTCAGATTTAGCGCGGTTCTTGAACTCAAATCACTGAAGTATAGCTAACCAACTCTCGTTGCGAAAACTATCTAAATCTAAATCCTAGGAATTCTAATTCTCTTTGTGAATCCTAAAGTCTAAATCAGCTTTTAATATACAAGTTTGATATGTTCACAAAACAACTAAACCAAATCTCTTTGCGAATAGTTATTTTCCTCACCTTAGGTTTTATCAGGTAATTAATCGCACTCTCGCGCCTAATCAATTATCCTAAGATCTAAGTTCTAGGTGATCAATCCGGAATTAGCTTTGTAAACAACATATGGTGAAGAACTAATTCAGATATTGAATCCTAGCAATTAATTCAACCTAACATTCAGAGAAAACCCTATTGAGAGCCATGAACCTAACAAGGGATCTACTCAGACATGGAGAATGAAACAATCAACATAACTGAATAAATCATCAATAAAATAAATAAGAGTAGAGTAAAACAGGGGTTCGAAATCTTCTGTCAGACGAACAGAGTTCTGACTTGTCTCCCCTCTCAAAAGTTCTAAAACAAAGTAAGTAAAAAGCACACAGCCAAAGTGGCTGTAAAACCTAATTAAATAGTCTAAACACGAATTGGTGTCTTCTTGTAAATATTAAAGTCTTCTGGGGTAGTTATGCAATTCTTCAAACTTTATTAAAGTCGTGACTTGTAATCTGCTCCGATGGGTGTCGATCGATACCAGGGGGTATCGATCGATGCTTGACGCTCCAATTGGGCACTTAGTCACCAGACTCCAGTTTTGCTCCATAATGCTCCGTAAAACTCCAATATTTCCAATAATGCTCCAAATGTGCTAAAACCTGTAAAAGACCCTAAAAGACTCTATAATAGAATAAAGACTCGATAAAACAGACTTATATCATGGCTTAAACAGGGTAAAAACTATGATATATCAACTCCCCCAGACTTAGCCTTTTGCTTGCCCTCAAGCAAATAGAAGACTAAACCAAAGAAAGAGGTTTGAAAACGTAGAGACTCACTTGTTCATGAAACATTGCAATGACCAATTTCTCAAGCACCCAAATGTCACCTAACCAGCTTTTGATCTAACCACCATGTACTTCTCCGTAGGCATTCGCAGCTTCCCAGACTACACACATTATCTCACAGCATTGTTCAATCAAGCCATCCTCGCCAGTTTCATCGCTGTGAATTAGTATCAAAAACCTTCTAGATTCTTTCCCATACAATATCATGGCAAGGAACCACACTTTCTGGTATTATTTCTCTCCCCAGACCTATTTCTTATTTTGTTATCTCTTTTGTTTTTAGCTTTGCATGTACAGATTAAGGTTCGAGACGCGAGTATTGATGGTGTTTGCCACCGAATCCCCGGTTCTTTCCTCTCAACGTATCAAAGGATGTATGCGAATAATGACATCATAGGAAAATCATAGCCTCGCTTCCAATACTCTGTGTGATCATTCCCTCTCGAGTAGAATAATGGGATCGTTGGAAATTTTCCTAACCCTCTACTCAGAAGAAAATCATTTCATCTTTTAATGCACTTATTAATTAACTTGTAACATGGAGAGAAATACCGTTATTTTCAAACATATGGGTTCCTTTGTCAGGTACGAATGAGGAATCAAGTTCTATAGATAGTAACCACATTGATGAAGTGCAAAAATTTGGCTCAGGCTTTAAGGAACATTGCTGGAAACATGAGTGTCTTCTGGTTAACCGGTCAGCCTTTGGATTTTTCATTAGTCGATCTAAAACTGATTCTGCAATAATGGTCACATAGAAGCAAGGTCAAATTAATAGATTCAAGAAAAGGATCACAGTCTCAGACAAAGTTTTGACTCAATAAAACAACGAATGACTCAAAAATGGACTGACTCTAAGAAAAACAAAAACAAAGTCAGCGACTACCTCCCCCAGACTTAAACAACACTGTCCCCAGTGTTATATAGCCTAGAGTTGGTGAAAGAAAACAAATGAACGGAGTGGATTATGAAAACCAGCGGGTAGGTATCGATAGACACCAGCCGTATATCGACACACTGATTGAAAATCAGGGGTATCGAGTTGCTTAACCAGAGAAAGCATTCCATTGCGTTAGATGTTAGCACTGTTAGGAAACAAATACTGACATAAGTTCAACAGAAAAGATAAATAAAAGATAAAGAAAGAAAGAAAAATACAAACGTGAAGATAGAGAAGACTAATCCTCCGTCTCCTCAGAATCGCTTTCATGGTCAGCAGCAGGAGCGGTATGTGAAGGTCCCGGCTGGCATGACGGATCAGCATCCGTGGTAGTCGTGCAACAACATCGAGCGATAGCGGTCCAGATTGTCTGCAGACTCGTGACTACGTATCGCTGAAAAGGATCAATCTCCATCACAGGTAGTGGAGGAAGAGAAAACGCAGCGGCGAAAGGAGGTGGCTCACGTCGCGATTGATCCCCATCAGGATCAGATGCGGGTGGTAGTGCTCCAGTAGTTGAGCCACGCCGTTGTGTAATCGGTGCAGGTTCCATGTCAGTAGGAGCAGGTGCGAAAAGTAACTTGGTAGGGTCTCCGCCAATGCCTGTTAGATCGGTGTTGGGGAGCTGAAAACCCAACGTCTGACCGGCTTCAGCCATCGCAGATGCTCCAAGTGTGCTTGTCCATGAGTTCGCGGGAAGTCACGATCGAGCAACTAGTGGTGCTGATCCCTAAGTGCAGAAAATGGGAGTGAGGAGACTGCCCACCGTCTCGGTCTTCGTTCGGCCTGTAGTCCTAGAAGTCATGCCGCGTCCGGTGAAAGGCTTGACCTTCAGCGATTCCAAATGGTGCGCAAAGACATCACTAAGTTGACCGCGAGGTCCATCTCATGCCATTTATATGCCTCATCAGAAATAAGGTCTCCAATCCCAATGGAAAGAACAATCAGCTCAGCAACTCTCATCTTGTTCGGCTCCATCTTACACAACAGAGTGTTGCTCAGGGTTCTCACAAGGCAGCGCAGGACAGGATGGCACACATCCATTTGTGTAGTGGTCTTGCTGTCATAGGGTCCGTGCCCAAAGTGAGACCAGAACGCCTCAACATCCATGAATTTGCGCGGAAATTCACACCTAGAGAAGTCCCTGTGAAACCCATATATGTCGCAGAGCTCCTGAAATGATATCCTATATCGCACTCCTCGAATCAGAAAAGTCAGAACACCTTGCTGTGCGGTGACTGGAGGCTCACCGGTGTAGTAGACGCGAACAGAAGCAAGGAACTGGCGAACCAAATCAGGGTACAGGTCAGATTGCCGCATAGGAATCGTCCCCAAACCAATCTTGCGGATCAATTTGTCAAGCTCCCTGTTAAAACCTAGATGCCGCATAGTGTGCGTATCAAAAAACCGAGTGGGGCGTACATCAACCAACTACCATGCGTTGTAGAAAATTGAATCGTAATCGTCCCACTCCTCGGAAATAGGCCTATCGGTGCAAGCTTTGCTCTCCGTGATCTCCTTGTCTGTCCCCTCGTAATCACTCCTCAAACGTATCCTGGCCTTCTCATTGATTTTAGGCCAAGGAAGACGAACTGTTGTGCGAGGGGGCAATGGTGATGAAGGCGTAGGAACTTCAGATGGTGCGTCACGTAGGTTGGTACCGAAAACTGTTGTGAAGTTGGTGGAATCGATGCTCTGAATCTTGTAGCGGTCCTGTGTAAGACAGGCGATAACTGATCCTGGTATCCAAAGCCCACTGCGAAAGAATTCGACTTGAGCACCCAACTGGTACTCATGCCCTGGTGGGTTAGAGTTGGATGCGGCATCAGTGCGTGTTCTCTTCCGCGTAGACATATGCATCATCAACAAACACGAAACATGGCATAAATCCAATATCTCTCTCAAACACAGCAATCTCGGCCAAGAAAAACAATGAGCATCGACCGATACCACTTGGTATCGATCGATACTCACACAGATATCGACCGATACGTGAAGAACACAAATCCGAAAACTAAACAAGTGTAATCCAAGGGCAATTAGGTGCAATGCATGATTCGACTAAGCCTAGAATACACAAATTAAGTGGTAATCGTCCATCAAAATAAGTTCTAGAAGCCTAAAGAATGAAAAATCAAACCTTGGGTTACGGAGTGAATGGATGAGAAATCATTATTCATACCTTGTAGATCGCGAGAATGAGTGAGAGAATGAGACAGAGGATGAAAATCCAAGCAGAATAGGCACAAAAATCACTCAAATCCGTTGAGAAACGAAGATTTGTGATTTTGGGAGAGAGAGGTCGGTATTTGTATCGAGCGATAGAGGCGGTGGAGAAGAAAGGAAAAACTGTAGGGTTTTAAGGAAACTTACCTGGCCGTGGAGTATCGATCGATACCAGGGGTAGCGATCGACACTTGTCGTTTTTGGTCGACACTGGATGATGACAATTGACACTTATGCTTCTTTTCACGACACTTGGTATCGATCGATACTGACTGGTGTCAATCGATACTCCTCGTTAAATCTGCTTCACGTTTGACACAAGACACAAAACCAAAAATCAAAAAAAAAATAAAAACAAAAACGTATGTACAGACTCACCGATGGGTTGCATAAGGCAACTTGCCTTCCATCAAGCGCTTGTTTACAGTCACGAGCTTGACTTTACGGACGATCAGTCGGAAGGAAGTAGGGAACTCACTCCCATGAAAGTCCCACAACTAGACACTTCCAAGCTCAGAGTTTTGCGCAGCATACGCTCAATAATGTCTTGCCCTTTCTTTTTCAGCTCTGGAGTTAAGATGATTCTAGCCTTAGAGAACGGTTTCGAGCGTCTTTTGCATTTCACCTTGTACTCGATCGAATCTCCATCACTCTTCTGAGGGGTTAAGGTGACATATGTAGCGTTCTCGACGCTTTTGTCCTTCACCTTCTTCTTTGCCTTAGTCTTTTTGATGACTTTCTTGGCGATGATAGGGGGATGATCTAGAGCTTCCATGACCGTTGGCATGGCATCAGGTTCGTCCAAAAGATCAACCATCAATGTTTCTCCTGCACCAACAGGGATGCAAGATATCTGTGTTGGAGCTCTTTTAGAAGGAATGGCTTCGTAGGAGACCTCTTCGTCAATGTACGAGAATGAAATCTTCCTACTAGGTGTGTCCATAATTGCACTAGCAGTAGCCATGAACGGTCTTCCAAGAATCAAAGGTGTGCTAGACCTTGCATGCATCTCTACAACCTGAAAATAAGTAGGATCTAGACAGTCTCCTACCTTAACCATCAAGTCATGGATTTGACCGTACGGAATAGATGTGGAAGAGTTCGCGAATGTGAGAGGCATCTGAGTATATTGTATGTCATCGATCTTAAGCTTCTCTGCGAGTGCCTTTGAAATGACATTCACGCTAGACCCCGAATCATCCAGTGATTCCTTGATTTCAACTCCAGAGATGGAGCATGGAACTGAAAATTTCCCTGGGTCTTCCTTCTTAGTCAATCGCTTCAGTGGAGGCGGTGGACTTCTGACTTTGATGAAAAGTGCCTTAATATCTTCCTCAGTTTCTCTGCAGTCCCGGAAGTGGCTCAGCAGAGGCATGTACTCAAGAGCTTCTTCAAAAGTATGTGTGAGTGAGATTCTTCGTACCATCTTCTTAAAGCCACGCAGTAGCTTCGGAGAAATATGATCTCGAGGTGTTTAGGTGGTCGAGGATCTGGTTTCTTAGGCTTGTAGACACGTCCCTCAACCATCTCCGGTTTCCTCATGATCTCTGGTTCAGCCTCCGAGGGGTGTCGATCGACACTAGCAGTGGTATCGATCGATACTGACGAGTCAGGTTTGGAATCAACTTCTTCAAAGTTTCCGAGATCTTCTGCACTTCTCAAAGTGATGGCATTGACGTACTCCTTATGTGACTGAGTCGCCTTTCCTTTGATAGCTGCTGCAGTCTGAGCTACATGCGTTTCCAACATCTTCTGATGGGTATCGAGCGCGTCGATCCTTCTACTCAGATCTTTGTACACAGCATCTATCTTTCCGTTGAGATTCACTGTGAGTTGATGCTGTCCTTGAATCAGCTGTTCGAACATACCCTCGATCTTGCTATCTGGGAGGTTAGCAGGTACAGGCTGATAAGATGAATTCCCATAGTTCCTGACATACCCACTGTTCTGAAATGGTTTATGGCCAAAATGATTCAACCCTCCTTGCTGCGAGTTGTTGTTGAAGTTTCGGTTGTTGTTAAATTGATTTCTCTGACCCTGAAAACCAGAACCACCAATGTAGTTAACATCCTCTACTTCATCTTAGTTGAATACCTCGACATCATCAGCAAAGTGAACAGCTTTCTGTGTCTTGCCCATCAGAAGACTGTGCATAGAGTCCAACTTAGCTTGGAAGTCAGCGATTTGCGAACCATCCACGTTACCAACTAGTCTTTTCCGCTCAAAATCAGCATTCTTGTTGCTATTGCTAGACGCCAAGTTCTCATTCAGGACATAGGCTTCATCAGGATATTTGGTGTTGAAGTTTCCATTGCTTGAAGCATCCAAAGTCATTTGGTACCTCCAATCAAGTCCTCTAAAGAAGAAACCCATCAGCTGAACATCAGAGTATCCATGATGTGGACAGTCTCTCTGATATGATTTGAACCTCGTCCAAGCAGCCTTGAACGCCTCAGTAGGTCCTTGAGAAAATTGGGAGGTCTTTTTCCTAAAATCCTCGGATCTTGCATCATCATAGAAATTGGTCAGGAAAGCAGTTTTAGTTTCCTCCCAGCTAGTCAGCGATCCAGGAGGTAACTGCTTCAGCCAGTAGGTTGCTTCCCCACCAAGAAAGTATGGGAAAAGCTTGCAGAAAATGTAGTCATAAGAGACTCCATTGCTCTTGATGCTAGTGACCAAATCTTCGAACATCTCAACATGGTCCATGGGATGCTCGTTGGAAAGACCGTGAAAAAGATGCTGTCCCACAAGAGTGTAGTATGCAGGTTTCAGCTCAAAGTCATTCCTTGGAAAAGGGGGAGGACGGATCGCAGAGCGATTTGCGTAGAACTGGTCAGGTCTGTTGCACTCACCAATCGTCCTACCACGATTAACCACAGCGTTTTCAGCATTCACTGCGTTCGCGTTCCCAGCGATATTCTCAGCGACAACGGGAGCAGGTGGAATGATGTTCCCCTCTCCATCCAGATGTTGCCCTCTCTCATTGCACAAACGACCCTCTAGGTCCCTGTAGGCACCAGCCTCATCTCGAACCAGCTCTACTTGATTGTTGTTCATAGATGCTGGTTTCTTATTTGCTCTTTGGTTTGTGCGTTCCACAAGTGCTAGTTGCTCCAATGAAAGTTGAACTAGCTGAGTGCTCTTGTTCTTTCTGGTTTCACGACTAGGCATGCACCTGAAAACAAGAGTCAGAAACGTTAGTAACTTGTAACACGATGAGTATCGATCGATACCAAGTGGTGTCGATCGATATCAACAAAAGAGAACGGCGAGTATCGACCGATACCGACGAACTTAGTCGAAATTCACAAATGTAATCTAATGGCGAATTGAGTCCCCGGCAACGGCGCCAAATTTGATATGCTCAAATTAATACCCTATTTAGATAGTAAAGCAGTTGTCGTAGTATAGCTAGGGGTCGAACACAAGGACTCACAGAGACACACAATAGATTATGGATGTGGGAATTACGCTAAGCAATCAATGGTATTGAAAACAAGTACGTAAATTAAATCGGTTGTAAATTCAATTGGAAAAAGATAGGTTCACGGTATTTCTCAGAGAATCACTGAATGCAGATAAATTAACTAGTAGGATTCAGATTTAGCGTGGTTCTTGAACTCAAATCACTAAAGTATAGCTAACCAACTCTCGTTGCGAAAACTATCTAAATCTAAATCCTCGAAATTCCAAATCTCTTTGCGAATCGTAAAATCTAAATCAGCTTTTAATCTACAAGTTTGATATGTTCACAAAACAACTAAACCACCAAATCTCTTTGTGAATAGTTATTTTGCTCACCTTAGGTTTTATCAGGTAATTAGCGCCTAATCAATTATCCTAAGATCTAAGTTCTAGGTGATCAATCCAGAATTAGCTTTGTAAACAACCTATGGTGAAGAACTAATTCAGATATGGAATCCTAGCAATTAAGTCAATCTAACATTCAGAGAAAACCCTATTGAGAACTCTGAACCTAACAAGGGATCTACTCAGACATGGAGAATGAAACAATCAACATAACTGAATAAATCATCAATAAAATAAATAAGAGTAGAGTAAAACAGGGGTTCGAAATCTTCTCTCAGACGAACAGAGTTCTGACTTCTCTCCCCTCTCATAAGCTCTAAAACAAAGTAAGTAAAAACCACACAGCCAAAGTGGCTGTAAAACCTAATTAAATAGTCTAAACACGAATTGGGGTCTTCTTGTAAATATTAAAGTCTTATGGGGCAGTTCTGCAATTCTTCAAACTTCATTAAAGTCGTGACTTGTATATGGCTTCTCCTTGACTTCATTTAATTCTCCATCACGTCCCATATGAGCAAGGGCAGAGTGTGCATCAAAAGAGATAATATCGCACGTCGAGATTCTCGATTTGATGTTTTCCTCAAGTGTGATGAGTGCATCTTCTTCTAGAGCGTTATTAACTTTCTTTGTAGCTCCTCCAGGGTCTAAGAGTGGTTCATCTCCGCTGCATGTGTTCATAAAATGGGAATCACGAAATTCGATTATCTTGATCGAGCATGGAACATCAAATTTTTCGGAATCCTCTTCCTTAGAAAGCGTCTTCAATGGTTGCTCGGATGCATCCGTTAGTTTCAAATTCTTCACGAAGTCTGCCTCACGCTCACCGTGGTGAGGAGTAGGAGTATAAACAGGTCCTTCTTCTCCTTGATGTTCTTCTTTGATGACATGAGCTTGAAAATCCAAGGGACCTTCTTTTGATGGCTTCTTTCTAACAAATTCGAATACGGGTTCTCCATCGAGCTCGGAAAGTACGTAGTACCCCTCATCTTCGTGCATAGATTCATTGAGTTCTTGAAGAAGACTGGTGTTCTCCTCATCATCGAGAGGCTCAAGGGTAGCCCCTTGAAGGAAACGATGTTCGAAGTAAGGATGCGGCTCGTAGCGTTCTTGAGAGTAGTTGGTCGGTGCCGGTTTCCGATCGATGTAGTACGAATCACGGTAGTGGTGTGAATCGTGAGAGTAGTGAGCATAAGATGGGTAGTAGTAACCCTTCTCGTAGTAGTGATCTCGCTCTAGAGGCAAGTTCATGTTTCAAAGCCTGAAACGAAGAAAAACAAAAACAAAAATTAAAAAGAAAAAGTTTGTCTTAGAGTCGATTTACTAACCTCTAAAGTGTGGCAGAACAAGTAGCGATTGCCTCCCCGGCAACGGCGCCAAAAACTTGATGCGTATCGGATTTGTCTCCGAAACTTCAGGTTTTAAATTTGTAAACCTTAAAGCCTGCAAGTGCACAGATGTGTGTTGTAGTACTTAAGGTATCGATCACCACGGAGGGAATGCTGTTCTGCGAGACCTTAGACACTTTATAGTAAATAAACCTAAAATGAATATATGTTTATAGTGTTTTGTCACGAACTCGAAACTAGGAATCTAAACTATAATAAACTAGACTAAACTAAACTAAACGACAAAATAAAAAAGCGAACGAGACAAAACTAAGCTAAACTAACTGAATAAATAAATCTAATCTAAGTGAACAGTAGCAAGCAATAATTATTTTGAGGTTGTAAATAATTTAACGAAGCGTTGGGCAATCGGGAATTCTGTAGGGTTCATGTCCGATTTTCACAAAGAATTCGCTAGGATTTCTAAAGCGACTTTTTGTCGTTCTTTGGGTTCTTGAACTTGGAACACGTACGCTGTGTATAGTCTACTCCCGTAATCCTACACACCTACTCACTTCAGTACTCAGACGGTAGTTTTCGTCTCCGCCCGCGCAAGAGTGAATGATACTCTCAAAGGTCGTTTACGCCCACAATTCCTCTATAAGTATACTTTCGAAATCTTACGACGGATTTGCTCGTCTACCCTAGGTCAAGTGATTAGATTCAGCACTCTCGTGGCTCTAAAACACCTAATATCAGTTGCTAAGACGGTTAGTCAAGCAACGCATTAACAACAAGGATAGAACGAAGAATCCTAATCAACGATCGGTATCCTAGTCGAAAAACTCAATCAAAAATCGAACCATGATAGCCCCTTTGAGCCCCTATACCCAACGAGAGAACTACTCAGCCACGACCATGCAAGAAAAAATCAAGCATCTGAATTTCCCAATCAATAGATAAGAAATCAAACAAAAGGGTTCAAGGGAAATCCCTATCTCCCTAAACAAAGAACAAAGAACAAGAACAAAATATTGGTGCAAAACAAGCCTAAAAATGTAACAAGAGGGGTTACGAAATTCTGTCTTAGAACACATATTTATAGGTTTTCCACTCTTGATTTCGTCAACCTTAGGGTTTAGTTGAAGAGAAAACGAAGGGGCATGAAAATGGGTTTTGAAATAGATGGTCTTGGGCCGTTTCTGCTTCAGCGCTGGTGCGAGGCTTGGACACATCGCCAAAAGATGTTTTGCCTCATCTGGAGAGTCTAGACCAGCGGCCAGGAGTGTCTTCACCTCGGCCAGGAGTGCTGGACCCGCGGTGGTTGGCCTATAACTTTGAAACTTCAATTCTTCTCTTGCTTCGCTCGCGAGACTGCAACACATACCTTCAGTCAATTGGATGTATCATGAGATCTAACCATTGGATTGCCTTGAAACTAACTGGGTATGAAATTTGGTTCTCCCTTCTATCTTGTATCGAAATTTGGTCATGATCAGACGGTAAGAAAGTCTCCATCCGATGCCAAACTTCTGACGGTCCAAAATTGTCCAAAATCTGGATCTTCTTCAATTTGCGTTGTTTTTACCTTAGGAACCTGAAAAGAGCCTTGAAACTACAAATATGCAAATATCATAGTAAAAGTATATAAAAACAAGTGAAACACTTATTAAAGTGTTCTAAAACAGATAGTAGAATGGGTAAAAATACGGTGTTATCAGCATGATGAGTGAGAATGGTTGATTCGGGGATAGTGTACCGATCGACTCCCGCCCGGTATAGGTTTAGTTGTGGGTTGGTATTGGCTTCTGTCTCCATACCAATCGAGGATACCGACCCAGGACCGGTCGGTATAGTCCTCCAGAAACTCCTCTTTTCTCTAATCTTCTTCTCTTGTTTCCAAAGTCGGGTGTGCTTGGTTCCAAGGCCTCCAATCTCTTCCAAAACGTCTCCAAGTCCCTAGAAATCACAATAAAACATGCAAAACTCGCTAGGATCTAATGCAAAACACCTTAGACTCTAATTAAGACTAAAATGCTAAGAGAGTGCTATAAGACATATGCAAAAGAAGTAAAACCTAAGATAAATGAATGCATAGATGATGCAAATTATGACAATATCAGTATCCTAGTCTAAAAACTTAATAAGAAATCGAACCATGAGAGCTCCTTCGAAACCTTATACCCAACAAAAAAAACTACTCAGCCATAGCTGAGGTAAACATAATCAATATATTGAAAAGAAAACAGTAAAGAAAAGGAATAAAGAAGGCTTCTCTATCGAAGAACTCGAATCAAAAATCCTCGCTCCAAACCGAAGAACAAAGTTGCAAGAGTATTGCTTCTGCCTCAAAGCATGAAAAAAGGTGTCTAATGATGTGTGTCCTGCGTAAAATACCTAAAAACGAGACAGAATTGGCCTTGTGTGAAGAAATGAGCTGTTTTGGTCGCAGCAGAGCTTGGCCGCGAGTGCGTGGATTCTGGCCAAGGCGAACATGTGTTTGGCCGCGGCTCAAGCTCCTTCAAGCGCGGCGAAATGCTTCTTGGCCGCAGGTCGGGGTTCTCCTGCCGCGATGGTCTTCTCTTCGAGGCAGCTTCATCTACCTTCAGTGATTTGGGTGTATTTAAGTATCTAACCATTGGATCTTCTCCAATCCAATTGCATTTGAAATCTGGTTGTATCTTCTTTGTTGTGTCCAAATTTGGTGATGATCAGACGGTGAGAAGTTCTTCTTTGATTGCAAGACTTCTGATGGTCCGAGTTTACCCAAAAACGTACTTTTGTTCTGAAATGCACTTTTTATCCCAAGTTACCTGAAATGTCTTTTAAAACACTAAAACATGGAAATCACTTGAAAATCATTGAAAACGGAGTTAAAACACATGTAGAAGATATTAAAGTTATCCATAAAAATGGTCGAAAACCGGTGTTATCACCCATCACTTCGGACCAGCTCACCTTGGACATGTCTGAGCCCATCACTTCGGACCAGCACACCTCGTATGGGCGAGCCGAGACCACACCTCGTACGGACGAGCTGAGACCACACCTCATGTGGACGAGCCGAGATCACACCTCGTATGGACGAGCCGAGACCACACCTCATATGGACGAACCAAGACCACACCTCATGTGGAAGAGCCGAGACCACACCTCGTATGGATGAACCGAGATCACACCTCATCTGGACGAGCCGAGACCACACCTCGTATGGACAAGCCGAGACCACACCTCGTATGGACAAGCCGAGACCACATCTCATGTGGACGAGCCGTGACCACACCTTGTATGGACGAGCCAAGACCACACCTCGTGTGGACGAGCCAAGACCACACCTCATGTGGACGAGACGAGACCACACCTTGTGTGGACGAGCCGAGACCACACCTTGTGTGGACGAGCCGAGACCACACCTTGTGTGGACGAGCCGAGACCATACCTCGGCCAAAACAAGACCATGCCTCGGTTGAACCAAGACCGAGGCATGGCCGAGTTGAAACCAAAACCGAGCTGAGGCCAAACCAAAGCCGAACCTACCCGGTACGTCTTGCTCTACTTGAGAGAGGAAGGAAACCAAACCCACAACAGAGAAAAGAGTCATGGGCCGAGCCGGGTACGTTGTGGGCCGAAGCAAAGACTAATGGGCCGAGACAAGGTTAATCTTTCAAGATTTTATGGGCCGAGATCAAGCCTTCGTAACGGGCCGAGATCGAGTCCTTCGTCGCAGGCCGAGATCCTGTACTTCCATTATGGGCCGATCTAAAGGCCCATCAAGACGACCCATTCCATCGATTACCCTAGAAGAAAACCTAAGACGGTGGCCGCGAGAAGGAAAAATGAAATATTCCAAAATTCCTTCCGAGATCCTCGCGGACAAACCTATATAAATAGTTAGTATCGTCATTCATAGAAAGGGACACTTTTTGACTTAGCAAATACTTAGCAAAATCGCTTATCACATCTTTGTATGAAAAAACTTATCAAATCAGCAATAAAACCATCTTTGGATATTTGTTGTCGTGTTTTGATCTTAAAATCTTATGTTCCCTCTAAATTTCTTTACAAGATTTAGTTGTACAAGTTTCGAATCCCACAATTTGGCGCCGTATGTGGGGAATAGAAGTTTTCTTACTCGCGGAAATTACCGAGAACAAGATATGAGGAGATGCATGGTCGGTGACGAACAAAGGAGAGGCGACGACACGAACAACAACTGCGACAATGCTCCCAGAGACATAGTCGATCCCTAGAACTCTCCTCCTGCAATTATGGAGACTGCTTCAGTGCCCTTGGCCGAACTAAAAGACATACTTAACACAACGGGAATTAACCCCGGCGTGGGGTTTTACCCCTTATATCTAAGCCGCAAGTGCACAACACATGAAGTAGTATTTATGATATATCATAGTTTTTACCCCTTTTAGGCCATGATGTAAGTCCGTTTTATAGAGTCTTTCTGTTATTTCGTAGTGTTTTAGAGTCTTTTACAGGTTTTAATACGTTTGGAGCATAATTGGAGATATTGGAGCTTTCTGGAGCATTTTGGAGCAAAGTTGAAGTTCGTGTTGCTGAGTACCCGATTTTACGTCAAGCATCGATCGATACCTGCCAGTATCGATCGACACTCATAGAGGCAAACACGACCCGCGACTTTAATGAAGAGTTGAAGAATTGCAACTTGGTCCAGAAGTCTTTAATATTTACAAGAAGCCCCAAAACGTGATTTAGGTTATTTATAGGGATTTTACAGCCACTTTGTTGGCGATGCTTTTATTTTTTTGCTCTTGATTATACTTTGGTTTTTGGAGAGACAACTCTGAACTCCTGTTTTTATTGATTTCTTTGATGATCTATTCAATCATGTTGCTTTCAATCTCCATGTCTGAGTAGATCCACTTTAGGTTCAGGGTTCTCATAAGGGTTTTCTCTGAATGCTAGGTTGATTAATTTATTAGGATTCACTATCTGAATTAGTTCTTTACCTTAGGTTGTGTTCAAAGCTAATTCTAGGTTGACGAATCTGGAACATAGATCTTAGGATAATTGATTAGGCACGACAGTGCGATTAATTACCTGATAGAACCTTAGGTGAGCAAATTGATTATTCGCAAAGAGATTTGGTTTAATTGATTTGTGAACATATCAAACTCGGTATTAAAGCTGATTTAGACTTTAGGATTCGCAAAGAGAATTGAAATTCCTAGGATTTAGATTTAGATAATTCTCGCAACGACAGTTGGTTAATTATACCTTAGTGATTTGAGTTCAAGAACCGCGCTAAATCTGAATCTTGTTAGTTAGTTTATCTGCTATTCATTGATTTCCTGAGAAATACCCTGAGCCTATCTTTTTCCCAATTGAATTCACAACTGTTTTACATTCTGCCTTTCAATACCATTGATTGCTTAGCTTGATTCTCACCTATATAATCTATTGTGTGTTTCTGTGAGTCCTTGTGTTCGACCCCTAGCTATATTATAACAACTGCTTTAGTATCTAAATAGGGTATTAATTTGAGCATATCAATTTAGGGATCGAATCCATAGGGGTAGACGTAGGATAGACGTTGTCCAATTTCTAACGAGTTCTAACTTATGTCTAGACGTAAAATATATTTTGGGTTTTATCACGGTCGTATCTATGGAATCTAAACTAAAGTAAGAAGGGCAGTAGCTAACTAACTATTTTATCGAGGTTGTGAAACAATTAAACGAAGCGTTGGGCATTAGGAAATGTTTTAGGGTTTATGGCCGATTTTTACCGAGAAAATATCTAGGATTTCTAAAGAGACTTTTTGTCGACGTTGGGTTCTTGAACTTGGAACACGTACGCTGCGTGTAGTCTACTTCCGTAATCCTACACACCTACTCACTCCAGTACTCGGATGGTAGCTTTCGACTCCGCCCGCGCAAGTAGTGAATGATACTCTCAAAGGTCGTTTACGCCCACAATTCCTCTGTAAGTATACTTCAGAAATCTTACGACAGATTTGCTCGTCTACCCTAGATCTAACAATTAGATACAGCACTTCCGTGGCTCTAAAACACCTAATATCGATTGCTAAGACGGTTAGTCAAGAAACGCATTAACAACAAGGATAGAACGAAGAACCCTAATTAATTGGTATCCTAGACTAAAAACCTAATAAGAATCGAACCATAAGCTCCCCTTCAAACCTCTATACCCAAAAAGTAGATTACTCAGCCATTGCTGAGGTAATCATATTCAATAAATCAAATAAAAACAGTAAGTAAAAACGGATGAAGAAACCTTCTCTATTGAAGAACACGAATCGAGAATCCTTTGCTCCAAACCAAGCAAACCAAGTGCACAAGTCACAAAAGCTTTGCTTCTGCCTTCAAGCATGAAAATAATATAACGTGTATGTGTAAGAGGCATAAAATAAGTATTTATAGAGCTAATCTCGTTTAGGGTTTGATGGGAAATGACGGTTTTGGCCTCGGTAAAAAAACGAGTCAGTTTGGTCACGCAGGGTGCTGGTTGCAGGTCTGTCCTCTCTGGGACTGGCGAAATGCCACTTGGCAGTGGGTGGAGGCTCTCCAGGAGTGGCGAAATGCCTCATGGCCGCGGGTCCCGCTCCTCTAGGTTTGGTGGGTTCGTCTTCGGGGCAGCTTCATCTGCCTTCAGTTCTTCCAGTGTATTTAAGGATCCAACCATTGGATTGCCTCCAATCCAATTGCATTTGAAAGCTGGTTGCCTCTACTTTGTTGTGTCCAAATTTGGGGATGATCAGAAGGTGAAAAAGTCTCCATTAGCTGCCAGACTTCTTGACGGTCTAAGTTTATCCAAAAACGTATTTTTGCTCCGAAATGCACTCTTTTATTCTGAGTTACCTGAAACGTCTTTCAAATCTCGAAAATATGAAAATCACTTGAAAACCTTTGAAAACGAAGTTAAAACACCTGTAAAAGAATATGAAAGTGATCCATAAAAATGGTCAAAAACCGGTGTTATCAACTCCCCCATACTTAGATCTTTGTTTGTCCTCAAACAAAACAGAAATCTAAACTCGGAAAGAGGTTTTCGATAATATAGGAACTAACAAAATTCTTAGTGACCGTCCTTCTAAACCATAACCAAAGTAATGCATCAATCGGACTTAGTATAGAGAATTCTAACCAAAGTAATAGCTACAACGCTAATCCATGGTATCTGTCATGCAAAATTCTAACCACATAGACCCTAACTTTCAGTCAACTAGCTCTTAACATTCATTAAAGATTGCTTGATTCTTACCAAAAATATTAGACAAGACAATCGATGATAGGTATTTAAGGGCAATTTAGAGGTGAGGCTAAAAGTGTTTCGAGTTACCGTATTTTCTTCGGAGGATGCTAGATATTATGCAAAACAGCAAGAGAGGATGGAGCTGTTGGTACCCACAGTTTTCAGTCACTCCATGCTCGCATAAGTGTTGCTGCAAAACTCCTCCTTCGTCGGGACTCTTCTCCCTTTGATAGAACTTTTCTGTCGTTCCCCTGGACTTAGATTTATCTTCGGGTAATTATTAGAACGGCTTCTTACTCCTCACATATTGAAACATAGTTGCCTTGGTAAAAATATACACTACTCTAAGACTATTAGGCTTTTATTTCCTTTCCTTTTGGTTTTTTTATTTTTTTATTTTTATTTTGAAAGGGGAAACGCCTTTAAACGGGAGCCTTAGAGAGTACGAAAATTACCAGTTACAAATGATTTCCAAGGTAACTTTTTAACTTGATTTGTCGATACCTCCACAACCGAATTCGTCTAGTCTCTCATCTTTTCGAGTGACTGAAAAACTGTGACGTTCCTCCCTCTCCGGCGTTTTTGCACATATATGCACATAAGACAACAAGAGAGTTGCAAGAGCTTTGAACAAAGGTTAAGTTTCGGGTGGGATACCGGCTAAAGATGAATCGGCCATCTAGGACAACAAAGAGTGGTACATATGAAAAAGATGTCCTAGATGTATGACTCGTTGTCTCGCCTAAAACAATTGATAAGAAAATTAAATATAGATTAAGTCCAAATAAAATGAGCTAGTATATCATGTCAGAAAGAATTTCTATGGCTCGAAATCCTCTGGGGATGTCGCATTGACAGCACTCTAGCTACCGCCTAGTCTAGTACTAAACCACCAAAGATTTTGTAGCGTAGAAGCACATTGGTCTATATCATCATAGATTTTGTTCTTATGTTACTGAAAAATACTACACGAGGTCTTAAAAATTCAGCGAGAATTAAAAAGATCCAAAGAAAAGAGAAATAGATTAGTAATGGATAAACATCCTCCCCTTGACTTAAATCACACTGTCCTCAGTGTGAAAAAGTTGGTGAAAGGATGGTAAAGTCATTAAAATAAAAGATAAGGTCAAAGAGCTCGATTAAACCGTGGTGGTGAAGTGCATGGCTAGGCGTCGGTGTTGATTTGATATCCATCTTGTTGAGCTTCTCAAGGTAATCGATATTTGGGTCCATAGGTTTCCCGACATATCGTATCTTTGGTATTCGTTCCAGATGTGGTGTTGGTTCGCGAGGAGGAGAAGGTGTCGGGTCACGTTGCGGTGGTGGCACAAGAGTTCTAGTCGAACATTGTCGACTTGCCAAGACCTCGCCAAGATTTGTGTCATCTCCTACGATTCATGTATCCTAGCTCTCTTCGCTCTCCTTGGTTCAATTATTGGTCAATCTTCAGGATGACTCTCCTATGTAACCGCTCATCTTTGAGCGAGTTATTCTCATTCTCTCGTGGTCCATTGTTCCTACAAAATAAAAACGAATTCTCGGAAAAAGTATGAATATGGATGTGATTGAAAAATTTCATTATGCGAAGATATTAATTCTAGTATCAATTCAATCAATCAAACGAGAAATAATGATCACAAGTTTAAACAAATCAAGTTCATGATCATGGATTACGGGTTTTTGACGTTCCTGCATAAAAATTTCTAGGTATCGATTTTAAGTTCAACCTTATGCAAATTTGAGTAGATTACCGTTTGCTAATTAACGATATAACTAAACTTGTCTAAATTAATCAAGATTAATCTCCAAATTTGTTTTTATTTAAGCTTAAAAAATCTAAATCACAAAAATCTCAAATCCAAGGGAATTAAGTGCTAAAATTGAAGTTCTAATCATTCTAGAAGTTCAATCTAGAGTTCTCTAACAATGTCTAACCATCAAAGATATAGATCTAGTGAATTCAAAGAAAACATTAGGTTCTTGTTCATATGAAAAAGTAGAGATCTCGGTTCGTACCTTGTTGGAATTGACGGGATGAGTGAGGAATTGAAATCTCCTCCGAAAAAGAGTGAGAATGGACCGAAGAATTTTTGAAAAAGCTTTTGAATTGAAAAATGTTGTTCTTGCTCAAAATCTCCAAGTCTTTTGGAAGAGAAGAAGAAAGAGAGTTTGAATCTTGAAATTCTCTTTTTGTTCTTTGAAAAATTGTTTTTATGTAAAAAAAGTTTTCTATTTTTCAAAAACTTTTGTGACTTACCTTAGCGGTATACGGGAATTAAACCGGGTTTGGTTCAGTTTCATGTCGGGAACATGTTCGGGATTGCATGGTTTAGTGTCGGAAATGGCTCAGGAATGGTCGGGATTGGTTTTGGCTCGGAATGGGCTGTACGTGGGTCGAGCCAGCGCGACCGCGGCCAAGGGTCTTCTCGCCGTGGGACCGGCTCTCCCGGCCGCAGCCAAGCTGTCTTCGTCTCGGGTCGTGATGCGTCCCTGATAGATCAACTCCGGAGGAAGGCTGACGAAGAACGGTACTGCAGCAAAGGGGATCGCGATACTTGATGAAGACGGATGAGGAGGTGTTGCGCGAGAATGGTTTCGGAAAAACAGAAGAACAAGTGATGATACGAGTGTATGGTTTTAGGGGATTAAATGGAGCAGAACCGATAGAAGAGTTTCTGATTCACAAAGTGTAAAGAAACTCGAATTCAGAGAACGTATTCTTAGAATCAGATTGAGAGAAGAAATCTGGAATTGCAATTGCATCTATAATCTTCGCTCCAAACAAAGGAAAGCGTGGCTTGGGGTTTTATAACTCAACCCTAGCGACACAACTTAAACAACAGAGCGTTTGAAATAAAACCACAAGGCGTCTAAAATTTAAATAAAACAGCGAGGCGTCCCAACCATAAGGTTCCTAATCGGTGCACCTCTAAAACAACTAAGTACTAAGCCAGTGTGACTTGTACATTATTACCCATTGGTCGTGATTCCTAAGTAACTCGACGTAGTGATTCATCTGCCTCGTTAAAAACTCTGTTGAGAAAACCCAGTGGGACAAAACTCAACATGGGAAAAGAGTACAGAATCCTCACCTAAGTTACTTAGTCTTCAGGACCGAGTGTAGTCTTCAAAGTGGAGATGTTGAAGACTTGAATCATTGGTAGAGTGAGTGAGTGAGTGAGCTAAGAGTGAGTGAGCTTGCTCTTTCTCTCTTCTGGAAATCTGTCCTTGCGTAGATGAATCCACACCAAGTCGCCTTCTTCAAAGACCATCTCCTTCCTGCCCTTGTTTGCTTGTTTCTCATACTGTTTAGTCCTCTTCTCTATGTTCTCCTTGGCTTTTGCGTGTATCTCCCTGACCTGTACAGCCTTGGCTTTACCATCGACACTACATTGAACACTTAAAGGCAAAGAGATCAAGTCTAGAGGTGATTGAGGATTAAACCCATAAACGATTTCAAAAGGGGAAAAGAGAGTTGCAGAATGCTTAGCGTGATTATAAGCAAACTCCACGTGTGGTAAACAGGCTTCCCATGACTTGATGTTATCTTTCACCAACGATCTGAGGAGTGTAGACAACGTCCTGTTCACCACCTCTGTCTGACCATCAGTCTGAGGGTGACAAGTTGTGGAAAAAGCCAGCTTAGTTCCTAGCTTTGCCCATAACGTTCTCCAGAAGTGTCCTAAGAACTTGGTGTCTCGGTCTGACACTATCTCTTGAGGTATGCCGTGCAGACGTACTATCTCCCTGAAAAACAAGTTAGCTACACTAACAGCATCATCTGTCTTGTGACTAGCAATGAAGTGAGCCATCTTGCTAAACCTGTCAACAACTACAAAAATCGAATCTCTACCATTTCTGGTTCGAGGTAAGCCCAATACAAAATCCATAGATATATGAGTCCAAGGTTGAGAAGGAATAGGTAGAGGAGTATACAAACCGTGAGGCTGTACTTTACTCTTTGCCATCTTGCAGACAGCACACCTAGAACAAACCTTCTCGACGTCTGACTTCATTTTAGGCCAGTAGAAACGATCCTGTAGTGCAAGTAGAGTCTTTGATATGCCGAAATGCCCAGCTAGTCCACCACTATGAGCTTCTCGAACTAGCAGCTCTCGGACTGATCCTCGTGGTATGCACAGCCTGTTGTTGTAGAACAAGTACCCATCCTGCCTAAAGTACTTCTCAAAAGCAAACTTATGACACTTGCCATAGTTCTCAGCGAAATCGAGGTCAGTGTTGTACAAGGCTATTATATGCTCAAATCCATCGATTTTTGAAGACAGTGTAGAGATAAGAGTGTACCTTCTGGATAATGCATCTGCGACTACATTATCCTTACCTTTCTTGTATTTAACAATGTATGGGAATGTCTCAATGAACTCCATCCACCTGGCATGTCTCTTGTTGAGCTTCTGCTGTCCTTTGAGGTACTTCAGGGACTCATGATCTGTGTGAATGACGAATTCTTTGGGCCACAGGTAGTGCTGCCACGTTTGAAGAGCTCGAACCAATGCATAGAGCTCCTTGTCGTATGTAGGATAGTTGAGGGTTGATCCTCCCAGCTTCTCACTGAAGTAAGCCACCGGTTTCTTATCCTGCATCAACACAGCACCAATACCAATTCCAGATGCATCACATTCTACTTCAAACGTTTTCAAAAAATCTGGAAGTACTAAGAGAGGTGAATTGATAAGCTTCTCTTTAAGGGCTGTAAAAGCCTGCTCTTGTGCGTCTCCCCACTTGAATCCCACGTCTTTCTTGATAACTTCTGTCAATGGTGCAGCTATCGAACTGAAGTTGCGAACGAAACGTCTGTAGAAGCCTGCGAGGCCGTGAAAGCTGCGGACCTCTCCCACGCTCTTAGGAGTTGGCCAGTCCTTGATAGCTTTGATCTTTTCTTCATCTACTTTAACTCCTTCTGCACCTACAACAAAACCTAAGAAGACAACTTCATTAGTGCAAAAAGAACATTTCGAGAAGTTAGCAAAGAGAGATTGAGAGCGAAGAACATCTAGAACCGATCTGATGTGGTTTAGATGTTCCTCCAAACCTTTACTGTAGATGAGTATGTCATCGAAGTAGACTACCACGAACACGCCAATGAAGGATCTTAAGGCGTGATTCATCAGCCTCATGAAGGTGCTAGGAGCGTTGGTGAGACCAAACGGCATAACCAGCCATTCGTATAGCCCCTGCTTGGTCTTGAATGCTGTCTTCCACTCATCTCCTTCCTTCATTCTGATCTGGTGATACCCACTCTTCAAGTCGATTTTGGAGAAGATTGTAGACCCACACAGCTCGTCCAGCATGTCATCTAGTCTTGGAATTGGATGCCTATACTTCACTGTTATGTTGTTGATAGCTCGGCAGTCCACACACATCCTCCAAGTCCCATCTTTCTTAGGAACTAGCAGAACAGGTACTGCACAAGGACTCAAACTCTCTCGTATATGTCCTTTACTCATCAGCTCTTTAACTTGTTTCTGCAGCTCCTTGGTCTCTACTGGATTAGTTCGATATGCTGGTCTGTTAGGCAAGGCAGAACCTGGTACAAAATCGATCTGGTGCTCTATTCCTCGAATTGGAGGCAAGCCTGGTGGTATCTCTTCTGGAAAAACATCCCTGTATTCCTGCAAAATCTCTGTCATAGCACTAGGAAGCTCCTGTGATTGGTTAGTACTAACAAGGATGTCCTTGTACACAAACATAAAAGTAGTTAATTCAGGATCAAAAAGTTCAGAGAATTCACTGTGATTGATGTAGAGGCTGTTTGACACCTTCTCCTTATCCTGGCGACTCATATGCAGCTGGTCCTTGTAGATTTCACTCGGTGTTAGAGGCAGAAGAGTGACTTTGCGTCCTTTGAACTCAAAAGACTGCTTGTTGGTGTAGCCATCATGCATAACTCTTCTGTCGAATTGCCACGGTCTGCCCAAGAGAACGTGACTAGACTTCATAGGGATCACATCACACAGCAACTCATCTTCATACTTCCCAATTGCTAACTTGACTAACACTTGCTGAGAGACGGTTAAAGCGCCCTTGTTGTTCAACCATTGTAGCTGATATGGCCTAGGATGCGGTGTAGTCTTCAAGCTGAGCTTCTTTACCATCTCTTCACTAGCAGCATTGGTGCAACTTCCTCCGTCTATAATCAAGGTACAGACCTTGTCTTGAACTACACATCTAGTATGGAAGAGGTTCTCACGCTGTTCCCTGTCATCTGGATGAATCTGAACACTTAATGTTCTACGTGCTACAAGCATCTCTCCAACTGCTGCTGGTTCTTCTTCTTCTTCTACTGACTCAGTATATGTCTCGCCTTCTGAACTATCTTGAGGAACAATCTGTCCTCCTTCTTGAAGCAGAAACATTTTCTTATTAGGACAGTCTCTGGAGTAGTGTCCCATGCCTTGACATTTGAAGCACCTGATGTTACTAGTAGATGCTCCACTTCTGGGTTTAAACTCAGTCTTGATCTCTTCTTTAACTGTCTGTGTCGTGGGCTTAGTGTCCCTGGTGTAGGCTGGTTTGCTGATATCTCTGGGCTTTGGGATGTTAGGAGTGAATGTTGTTCTCCCAATCCTTCTCTTAATCTGTGATTCAATCAACTCTGCCTTATGCACCAGCTCTTGTAAATCTCCATAACTCTGCAGTTCCACCTTGTCTTGAATCTCTCTGTTTAATCCTCCAAGGAATCTAGACATCACCATGTCGTCACTCTAATCCAAATCAGCCCTGATCATTAACGTTTCTAACTCCTGATAGTAGTCTCTAACTGATTTTGTGCCTTGAATGAGACGTCTAAGCTTGTGTAGGAGCTCTCTTTGATAGTGTGCAGGAACGAATCTCTTCCTCATCTGTGTGACTAGTTGAGTCCAGGTAGTAACAGGAGGCTCTCTGTGTCGTTGTCTAGTAATTCCCAGCTGTTCCCACCATAAAAGTGCATAACCACTGAATTCAGAGACAGCTATTTTCACCTTATTAAGCTCATATGTACTTTGAACCAGAAAGTTTGATTCCATCTTCCTTTCCCAATCAAGATATACTTCTGGGTCATTGGTGCCATAGAATGCAGGATATTGAATCTTGATATGGCGTAGCTGCTGTCTTAGAGGGTCATAGTCTCTGCCATTGCCTCTATTCTCATCTCTTCTTCTCACTGTTTCTAGGCTATGATCAGAAGCTTCTTCCTCTTCAGAGTATTCTGGATCAGTTCCCCTAAAGACTCTGTGCCCAGCTATGTACTCTCCCGTACGATGTCTTGGTGCTGGATGTGCTTCAGCTCTGTCATCACCTCGTTTTCTAGACCGAGTATCTCTGTCCCCAAGTTGACTTCGATGAGTCTTGGCTTTAGGTCTGGTATCACGTTTAGGTCTTTGAGAAGAGGCTCCAATGTGTCCTTTTCCCCTAGTGATGCGTATAGCCTCTGAGGGAGTTGGTGTAACTGAAGACTCATCTCCACTTGCACTCTGATCCTTGAGTATACCACTAATCTGAGCTTCAAACTTCTCATTAAGCTGTTCAATCTGTTGAGTGAGTTGTGTTGTCACAGCCTGATTTGACTCTTTGATTTGTTCTGCCATAGCTTTGTTCACAGTTGCCATGGTCTCAGCTGAAAGCTCCATGGTACCTGAGACACAAACAACAACTCGCAGTAACTGACTTTAAATGAAAACGCAAACAGAATTGATGCAGGTACTAATTGATGCAGGTACTAATTTGATGCAGGTAATGAGATGCAACAGGACTAAGATTATGCGCTTAACTATGCCACTATGCAGGCCTAAAACAAAAACAGAAAAACAACAACCAATGATCCTAAACGAATCCACACAAATCGCGACCTAAGACACAAAGAAAATCACGCGAAACCTAGACTTTTAAAAACAAGCAATTCGCGACAAAAACAGGTGCTATGTGGACTAGGTATGCTGCGATTTAGAAAACATGAACAAACTAACACAGAACACTAGCAACCTAAGATGATAACTAGAACAGACTGCTATGATTACACAACAATTCAACAAGCCCTAGCAGCCTAATAACTAAACTTGCGATCGCGACAACCCTAGATTTCAAGACAAATCGCGAAATCGAAGAGTTAGGGTTTAGAGAGATCTCAGCCTTTGGTCCAGAGCGAGCTATGATACCACTTGATGCGTCCCTGATAGATCAACTCCGGAGGAAGGCTGACGAAGAACGGTACTGCAGCAAAGGGGATCGCGATACTTGATGAAGACGGATGAGGAGGTGTTGCGCGAGAATGGTTTCGGAAAAACAGAAGAACAAGTGATGATACGAGTGTATGGTTTTAGGGGATTAAATGGAGCAGAACCGATAGAAGAGTTTCTGATTCACAAAGTGTAAAGAAACTCGAATTCAGAGAACGTATTCTTAGAATCAGATTGAGAGAAGAAATCTGGAATTGCAATTGCATCTATAATCTTTGCTCCAAACAAAGGAAAGCGTGGCTTGGGGTTTTATAACTCAACCCTAGCGACACAACTTAAACAACAGAGCGTTTGAAATAAAACCACAAGGCGTCTAAAATTTAAATAAAACAGCGAGGCGTCCCAACCATAAGGTACCTAATCGGTGCACCTCTAAAACAACTAAGTACTAAGCCAGTGTGACTTGTACATTATTACCCATTGGTCGTGATTCCTAAGTAACTCGACGTAGTGATTCATCTGCCTCGTTAAAAACCCTGTTGAGAAAACCCAGTGGGACAAAACTCAACATGGGAAAAGAGTACAGAATCCTCACCTAAGTTACTTAGTCTTCAGGACCGAGTGTAGTCTTCAAAGTGGAGATGTTGAAGACTTGAATCATTGGTAGAGTGAGTGAGTGAGTGAGTGAGTGAGCAAAGAGTGAGTGAGCTTCCTTTGCCATCTCCTTAGCTCTGCTCCGAGTAATTACTCCAACTGGCTCCGGCTCCTCTTCTGCTTCTGCCTCTGCTTTTTCAGTTTCCTTGCTTTCCATGATCACACCAGGTCGTTTTCTTCTTCGTTCCTTCGTTGTTTCACGATCTGTTTCGAACGTCGTCTTCATTTTTTGTGTTTTGTAATTTTTTTAATGTTTTTGTGTTTTTTGGTTTTTATATAAGGCATGAAATCCAAAAAAGAAAAACGTTAATAGAAAAAGAAAAATAAAAGAAAGAAAGACGTACCAAATGGGTTGCCTCCCATTTTTACAAATGGTTTAATGGGGGTTCCGTCTTAATCGACTCATATTTCTCTTTTTCTTTAGGGAAAATCGAGTTCTTCATCTCATGTCCGTCCCTCGGGTTTGGAATTTCGTTCGGGACAGTAGGATAGAGCCTCCTTCGATCCACATTCAAGAAGATGGTTTGACGATTGGCGTGATCAAGGATCGCGCCAACGGTAGCTAAGAAGGGTCGACCAAAAATCAACGGTCTATCCTTGTCTCGTTCCATTTCGAGAACTTGAAAATTAGCGGGAACGATCTTGTTTCCAATGAGTATTTGAGGATCATGGATCGCTCTTTCGGGTCTCTTTTGTGATGAGTCCCCAAAAATTACGCTCACGGTAGATGGCGTGAGATTCATTATACCGAGTTTCTCGGCAAATGTCTTAGACATGATGTTGACGTTGGCTCCGGAATCACACAAATAATCTGCAAAATAAATTCCCGAAATCCAACAAGAAAAAGAAAAACATCCCGGATCATCAGCTTTTCTAAGCCTTTGAAGCGGGATTAGTTTCGGTGCCACGAATAGTGGTTTTTGGATCATCTTGGATTCGGTAACGACTTGTCCATAGAGCGGGCGAATTTTGAAACTTCTCTAGGCTCCATCTTAGCATCGATTTCCTTCTCGGGTATGGTGAAAATCACGTTGCAAAATCTCTTCGGGTTATCTTCCACTCTTCCAGGTAAAATTCCGCTCGGTCTTTTAGTGTAGTCCGCGGTTTGAGAGACTTTCATATCCAACTTCTTGACATGGGTTGAAAGAGATTCAAGTTTCCCATTCAAGTCGTTGTACATACAATCAACCTTGACATTAAAATCTTTTGTCGTCTTCTCGTTGCTTTGAGCGAGGAGTTGAATTGATTGCTCGAGCTTCGCTATTTGGGAAGCAAGTTGAGAGTTAGAGATACCTTGTTGCTACGTGTTTGAGTCGTTGTAAGGAGCGGCTTGAGCGTTGAAGAAAGGTCTCGGTTGGAAGTTCTCATTTCCTCCATAGTTCCCGTTTTGGAACCGGTTTTGGTATGGCTTCGATTGTTGTGAATAAGGCTGATCTTGAGGGTTCTCCACGTTCACGTTTCGATACGAGAGATTGTTGAAGTTGGCGTTGTGGAAGTTGTTGTTGAATCCGTTGTTGAAACGGCTTTGGTAGGAGTTTTGTGCTCCCACATAGTTAACTTCTTCTTCTTGAAAATACGAACCGTTGTTGTCGGGTTCGTAGTAAGTGTCACCATCGACTCCAACAGTAGCTTCACAACCATGCACTTGGCGATTTTGGTTATTGAGAAGTCGGTTTATCATGTTTTTAGCTCGGCTATCTCCTTGGATTCCGACATATTCGATCTAGTCGATCTATCGTAGTTGGGAGAATTGTTGCTATCCGACGTAGCAAGACTTTCGATAAGAGCTCTTCCTTGGTTGATGGTCTTCGTGGAGAAGTCTCCATTTCTGGCCGTGTCGAGATAAAGTTGACATTTCGGTAGTAATCATCGGTAGAAAGTGTTGAGCAAATTCGGACCGGAGAAACCGTGATGAGGACAATCTCTCTCGTACTCTTTGAAACGTTCCCACGCTTCATGGAAAGACTCCACCGATTGTTGATAAAAACTTTGGATTTTGTTTCTCAATGAGTTGGATCTCGACTTGGTGTAGAAATGATTTAGGAATGAGGCTTTTCACTCTTCCCAATTAGTAATAGATCATGCGGGCAAAGATTTCAACCCACGGTGATCTTTATCGGCCAAAGAAAAAGGAAAAAGCTTACACTTCAAATAATTGGCGGGAACTTGGTTCGTTCTCGTTGTTCCGCATATCTCTTCGAACAACTCGATGTGCTCCATCGGATGCTCGGTTGCAACTCCATGAAATGATTTTGCTTTACCAAGGCAATGATTTGAGGTTTGATCTCAAAATTGTTTCCGTTCGGTATAGGAAGTTGTATGGCCGCTCGGTTTTGGAAGTGTTGATACGGTGCATCAAAATCAGCAATGATGTCGTTACGCGCTTGTCTCCTCGAGGATTTGTGGGCAGTACGGGACGGTTGGCATTTACGGCATTAGCAGAAATGGGTGCATTAGCTTGAGCATCAGATTTTTAGCATTTCGGTTTTGGTTGTGGTTTTCCTCGGGATCGAGATGTGGCTGGTCATTAGCAGCATGGACAGCCTCTTGATCTTCTTCGTGATCCGAAAAATCACGTTCATCCTCGTAATCAAGTTGATCGCGGTTTAGTTGATATTCGGGTGGTCGTTTTCGGCCATCCTTAAGTTTCTTTTGAGTCTTTGGAGTTTTCTCTGGTATTTGTCGATATCGTCTAGTAGTAGTACGGTTCCTCTAGGAGTTCTCCTAGTGTGCATGCACCTTAGAACAAAAGACAAAGATAAAGGAGAAAGTCAAAAGAACAACAAAGAACTTGAAAATCAAAAGTGTCTAGAGCAGAAATTAGAATACGAAATCAAACAAGCTAAACTATCCCCGGCAACGGCACCAAAAACTTAACACACCGGGAATTAACCCCGGCGTGGGCTTTTATCCCTTATATCTAAGCCGCAAGTTCACAATACACGAAGTAGTATTTAGGGATCAAATCCACAAGGATCGAATCCAATTTCTAACGAGTTCTAACTTATGTCTAGACGTAAAATATATTTTGGGTTTTGTCACGGTCGTATATATGGAATCTAAACTAAACTAAGAAGGGCAGTAGCTAACTAACTATTTTATCGAGGTTGTGAAACAATTAAATGAAGCGTTGGGCGATCGGGAATTTTGTATGGTTTATGGCCGATTTTTACCGAGGAAATTTCTAGGATTTCTAAAGCGACTTTTTGTCGACTTTGGGTTCTTGAACTTGGAATACGTACGCAGCGTGTAGTATACTTCCGTAATCCTACACACCTACTCACTTCAGTACTCGGACGTTAGCTTCCGACTCCGCCCGCGCAGGTAGTGAATGATACTCTCAAAAGTCGTTTACGCCCACAATTCCTCCTGGCCGCGGGTCCAGCTCCTCCATGCGCGGTGGCTTCGTCTTCGGGGCAGCTTCATCTGCCTTCAGTGCTTCGGGTGTATTTAAGGACCCAACCATTGGATTGCCTCCAATCCAATTGCATTTAAAAGCTGGTTACCTCTACTTTGTTGTGTCCAAATTTGCTACAAGCTACAAGACTTCTTGACGGTCCAAGTTTATCCAAAAACGTATTTTTGCTCTGAAATGCACTATTTTATTCCGAGTTACCTGAAACGTCTTTCAAATCTCTAAAATATGAAAATCACTTGAAAACCTTTGAAAACAGAGTTAAAACACTTGCAAAAGAATATGAAAGTGATCCATAAAAATGGTCAAAAACCAGTGTTATCAATGTTCACCGCTCTGCTGAAGAAGACGGAGGAACAGGACAAGCTTAACAAAACCCTATCGGAGAGGTTCAAGACACTGACGTCGGAGAACCGAGCCCGATACATGCACACGAAAAGTCTCGGCTCGGCGTCGAATCATCCTAGAGGAATCGCGAGGAGACTAGGTCTCAACTCGACAGTCCTCGACTTCTCAACACCTGCAGCGACGAGGCCAATCTTACCCAATCCGCCTCGGCTAAACCGAGGAGCAGGAGTCGCCAGTGATGGGCAAGCACAACACATCGACGACCGCTCTAGATTTTTCCTAGGCATAACCAACGCAGCCATCACCAACATAGAGAACTGTGGCAACGCCTCGGGGCACATCACGCAAGATCTTCTCACCTTGGCATTGGAGGGAACGAGAACTAGTGGAGATGCTCCTAATACAAGCCGACTCGGAAATATGACAGACGAAGAAGAAAACTTTCTCTGGGCTGAACAAACACAACGCTCCGACGAGTTGAGAAGGACGAGTCAAAATCAACATCACGAGCTGACGAGGCCGAGCCGAGCCCAGATCGAGCAAATGACTGAGATCCGAGCTTTTTTAGCTCGGGCCAATGCAGAAATGCGAGATGTTCGATCGCAAATGCATCACGCAATTAGCGCATCACCCAAGATAGATCGAATGCTAGAGGAGACGCATAAAAAAACCCTTCATATCTCGGATCACCAAGGCAACCGTGTCGACCCTGGAAAGATCAGAATCCCATTCTATGACAGAACTACCAACCCAAAGGCTCACATAACATCTTTTCGCATAGCAATGACCCGAGCCAACCTCAACGAAGGCGAAAGAGATGTCGGATCTCAGGGGAGCTGCCCTTGAATGGTTCTCGAGACTTGACCGGAACTCCATCGACAACTTTCAACAATTGTCTGCCATGTTCTTAAAACAATATTCCATGTTCATGGATCGAGGAACCTCCACTGCCGACTTATGAACCCTCTCTCAAGGACCAACAAAGACACTGTGAAAGTTCATGGGACTATTCAAAACAGTTGTATTAAGAGATGAAGGCATAAGTGACAAAGCCGCCCTCGCCGCATTGAAGAACTCATTATGGTACAAATCTGATTTCAGAAAAGAGGTCGCGCTGAAAACGCCTCTAACGATCCAGGATGCCTTGCACCGAGCCTCGGATTTCATAATCGAGGAGGAGGAGATGAAAATCCTAGACAAAAAGTATGAGGCGAAGTCAACAATCCAAAATGCCACCACGGCATTTAACACTAGGAGAAACGCCCAGAACAGCGAGTACCTACAACTTGACGGATCTAAGATCAGTGGCACTCATAACTACCAAGTAGAAGCACATTGCATATGGACGAGGAACTCCAACAGCTACGATGGGAAGACATACTGCAAACATCACCATTGTTACGGACTGTCAAGGCCTAGGCATGAGGCTCGTAACAAAACTTTTAGCTGGAGAACTCGGCGACGCTGTAAGCCTCGAGAAGTTTGGAAAAACAGAGGAAAACGAGAAACCCGATCAGCCGAACCCAGACGATATCCCGAAGCGAGTAAGGAGCAATGACGAAGAATCGCAACCAAATCCCCGTAGAAGGATAAACATGATAATGTGTGGATCCCAATATTGCGCAGACACAACATCATCAATCAAAGCTTTCCAGCGACGAGAAGAGGCTAGCGTCAATTGGTCGGAACCTCTCAATCTTCTGAATGTTATCATCTCATTCGCAGAGAATGAAACCATCAGATGATAGACCACACAACGACCCTCTCGTCATTGAATTAACAATCAGGAACCACAATGTAGCAAGAGTATTGATAGATACGGGGAGTTCCGTCGACATTATTTTCTGAGAGACCTCATAAAGATGAATATCAACTTATCGGAGATCATAACTGATCCAAAACCCTTACCGGATTCTCAGGAGAGACAACGAAGACTCTCGGCACAATCAGGCTCCTTGTCCAAGCTAAAGGCATAACGAAGACGAGGGAGTTCTCCGTCGAAAACCATTCGGCAATATACATTGTGATCATGGGAACGCCATGGATAAATTCCATGCAAGGCATTCCATCGATGTACCACTTTTGCGTCAAGTTTCCAACCCTTGACAGAATCAAAACAATATGGGGACACCATAAGGAGTCCCGGATTTGCTTTCGGGCCGAGAACAAACTAAGAAAATCGATGACTGAGCCAGACGAAAAGACAAAGCGTACAAAGATGGGAGCCCATCAAAATTCCGAGAAAGAACCAGCGATTACAGATCAAAGAGGTTCGCGGGGAGGAAAACAAATCGACTTGCAACCCTATAATCAAGGAAGGCACAAACGGAAGCGCCGCTTCAGATCTGAACCATCGCTAAGCTAAACCAGCAAGGAATTACGGGACACCTTGATCCCTGAAAAGGGTACGTAAGCAACCATTCTTCGGAAAGGTTCGGTTGTCCCCCCTCTCAAAAAGGGGGAATGGGCACGTATACTTATATATACTTTCATTTTATACTATCTCTTGCATTCATCATTCAAATTTTTTATCAACACAATTACTTTCAATATTCATCATTTGATTTTATAATCATTCAAACATTCATCATCTCGTCTGTTGCTGGCCAATATAGACGAACTACTACATCCTTTACGGATCAACCACTATCACCTACATGGATTAGGGTTCTATTACAATCCACCACGGATTAAAGCGCGCTATATAAATAAAGGGCGGGTATATCTCGACTATAGAAAGGAAAGGATATATCTCGACCAAACCAATCATAATTTTACCATCGAGACGGGCATGTAAGTCGAGTCTACATCGCAAGCCCTAAAACCGAAGTAAAATCTAAACCCAGTAATCATTCGATTCTCAGCATACTGGTCTTCAACATCTCAACACATAATACTAAGCGGGTTGTTTCAAAACACACCACTTAGTACGAGATATATGAACATGTTTCGACATGTTCTTACTTAAACCAATATTGGCTCGTAAAGCCGAAACTACATCGCAGGCCCTAAAGTTGGAGTACAAACAATCAAAACCCAGAAACTGCCCGCTAGTCGCTATCACTAAAACACCTCGCCTAAAGCAATTCCTTAAAGCTTCACTTGAAAAAGTTTAAAAGCTGCATGCTAACTAAAGATAAATCAAGAACCAAATTCTCAAAGTCAAAACGGATAAAGCCGTCCATGCACTATGTTCAAAAATTAAAGCAGAGCAAAAACGAAGTCCAAAGGAAAAACATGTCGCAAAGACCCTATAACATAGACAAAATAAGAACTACTTGGGGCGGTTTGGATCGACAGTACCCTCTGCAGTAATCCTTTCACACACCTCCGGAGACCTCTCGCCTAGCCAACAAAACGACTCGGAGTCGAACAGGAGACAACTCACCTCATCAAACCAAATGGCTCGCCATAGATCATCTCGCCTCGTCAACAAAATGACTCGGCATCGATCACCTCACCTCGTCAACATCTATATGCCTTGCTAACTTCTAAACGCCTCGTCAACTTCCAGAAGATCGGCTGGGAAACGAAGTGGTTCAGAGACATCTAGCACAACTTCTGGCACGACAATTTTTCATCAAAACAGCTCGGCGTCAAACATGTGTCATCTCACCACGTCGACCAAGACAGCTCAACACTAGCTCGGCTCGGTAGCAGCAACAAAGTGTACAGCTCGGCTCGGTAACATAGCAAGACGCCTAGCTCAGCTTGGCAACAAGGTGAGATGCGCAGTTTGATATCACTTCGGCTCGACACCATCTCAAATTTACAATTGGAAGAGTTCGACAAAGATAGAGGAGATTCGACTCGACAGTTGATCTTGTCAATGATATCTTAGCTCGTCATAATCATCACTGAGTCTAAAGAGCTGGGAGGCTAATTTTTGGGGTCGGTTTTCACCTAGCCAAGATCAACAGATAAAAATGACTAAGTATGGAAAATGGACCTAGCCAAACCTCGAGAGACAGGCAACCATCCCACGAACCAACCGAACAACTCGAATCATCTCGCCTCGGCCGCACCAAGACAACTCACTTTGTACCGAGCCCATCACTTCGCACCAGCTCACCTTGGACATGTTCGAGCCCATCAGTTTGGACCAGCTCACCTTGGACATGTCCGAGCACATCACTTCGGACCAGCACACCTCGTATGTATGAGTTAAGACCACACCTCGTATAGACGAGCCGAGACGACACCTCATGTGGACGAGCCGAGACCACACCTCATGTAGACGAGCCGAGACCATACCTCGTATGGACGAGCCAAGACCACACCTCATGTGGACGAGCTGAGACCACGCCTCATGTGCACGAGCCAAGACCACACCTCATGTGGACGAGCCGAGACCACACCTCGTATGGATGATATATCATGGTTTTTACCCCTTTTAGGCCATGATATAAGTCTGTTTTATAGAGTCTTTCTAGTATTTCGTAGTGTTTTAGAGTCTTTTACAGGTCTTAGCACGTTTTGAGCATAATTGGAGATATTGGAGCTTTGTGGAGCATTTTGGAGCAAAGCTGAAGTTCGTGTTGCTGAGTACCCGATTTCACGTCAAGCATCGATCGATACCCCCTGGTATCGATCGACACTCATCGAGGCAGACACGACCCGCGACTTTAATGAAGAGTTGAAGAATTGCAACTTGGTCCAGAAGACTTTGATATTTACAAGAAGACCTCAAAACGTGTTTAGACTATATAATTAGGTTTTTCAGCCACTTTGTAGGCTATACTTTATTTTACATTGGTTTGAGAGAGAGCTTTGTGAGGAAGACAAGTCTGAAACTCCCTTCGTCCTAGAGAAGATTTGGAACCCTCTTGTTACTCTTTCTGTTTTATTTGATGATTTATTCAAACATGTTGATTGTTTCATTCTCCATGTCTGAGTAGATCCACTTTAGGTTCAGGGTTCACATAAGGGTTATCTTTGAATGCTAGGTTGATTAGTTTATAGGATTCACCATCTGAATTAGTTTTTCGCTTAGGTTGTGTTCAAAGCTAATTCTAGGTTGACGAATCTGGAACTTAGATCTTAGGATAATTGATTAGGCACGACAGTGCGATTAATTACCTGATATAACCTTAGGTGAGCAAATGGATTATTCGCAAAGAGATTTGGTTTAATTGATTTGTGAACATATCAAACATGATATTAAAGCTGATTCAGACTTTAGGATTCGCAAAGAGATTTGAAATTCCTACGATTTAGATTTAGATAATTCTCGCAACGACAGTTGGTTAATTATACCTTAGTGATTTGAGTTCAAGAACAGTGCGTAATCTGAATCATGTTAGTTAGTTTATCTGCATTCATTGATTTCCTAAGAAATACCCTGAGCCTATATTTCTTCCATCGAATTACAACTCGTTTAGTGCTTATTGTCTTTTGTTTCATCTTATTTGCTTAGCTTGAGTTGACACTATACAATCTATTGTGTGATTTCTGTGAGTCCTTGTGTTTGACCCCTACACTTACTACAACTACTGCTTTAGTACTTTTAGGGTATTAATTTGAGCATATCAAATTTGGCGCTGTTGCCGCGGACTCAATTTTGCCATTAGATTTTAGCTGTCGAGTTTCGACTAAGTCCGTCGGTATCGTTCGATACTATGTAGTATCGGTCGATACTCGTCGTCTTCTTTTGTTGATATCGATCGACACCACTTGGTATCGATCGATACTCAACGTATTTTTTTTTGGTTACTTACGTGCCTTGTCTAGTGTTTTGTTTTCAGGTGTATGCATGTTCGTGAAACCAGAAGCAACAAGAGCACTCAGCTAGTTGAACTGTCATTGGAACAGGTAGCACTTGTGGAACGCGCAAACAGAAAGACAAAGCAAACATCAAGGATGAACAACCCAGTGGTTTTAAGAGCTGATGAAGCTGGAGTCTTGAGAGACCAAGAGGGTCAAGTGTGCAATGAGAGAGGGCAGCGACTTGATGAAGCTGGAAACGTCATTGTCCCTTATGCTGCTGTTGTTGAGATTGTCGCGCCTGTTGCGCAAGACAACGTTGGAAATGCTGCAGGTGATCGAGTTAGGACACTTGGCGAGCACAACAGACCTGATCAGTTCTATGCCAATCGATATGCGATTCGCATCCCAACTTTTCAGAGGAACGACTTCGAGCTGAAGCTTGCGTACTATGCTCTCGTGAGTCAGAGTCCTTTCCATGGTTTATCTCATGAACATCCCATGGATCATATCGAGAGGTCCGAGGATTTGGTGACTGGTATGAAGTACAATGGAGTGCCCAATGAGTTCCTCTTCTGCAAACTTTCACATACTCTCTTAGTGGGGATGCTGCTTATTGGTTGAAGTAGTTGGCTCCTGGTTCGCTAACTACATGGGATGAGACGAAGAATGCATTCCTGTGCAATTTCTATGATGATGCGAGATCCGAAGAGCTCAGGAACAAAATTTCCCAGTTTTCTCAAGGTCCAATCGAGGCACTCAAAGCAGCTTGGATTCGTTTCAAGTCATATCAGAGGGATTGTCCGCACCATGGGTTCAATCAGGTTCAGCTGCTGGGTACTTTCTACAGAGGGATTGATTGGAGGTACCAGATGGCTCTGGATACTGCGAGTAATGGGAACTTCAACACCAGGTATCCAGATGATGCGGTTGTGCTAATTGAGAACTTGGCGTCTAGTAATAGCACCAAGAATGCTGATTTCGAGAGGAAGAAGCAGTCTGCAGGAATTGATGGATCTCAGATTGCTGAAGTTCAAGCGAAGCTGGATATTTTGATTGGGAAGTCGAAGAAGGCTGTACACTTTGCTGATGGAGTCGATGATATCGGTGGAGCTGAAGTGGAGGATTGTAACTACGTTGGTGGTTCTGGATTTCAGGGTCAGCAATTTGGGTACAACAACAACCGAAACTTCAACAACAACAATCGCAATTACGGGAACTCTTCGTACCAACCCATTTCTCCAAAGTCCACAGAGAATAAGATGGAATCCATGCTTGAACAGATTCTTCAGGGACAGCAAAAACTGCAAGTGGATTTCAATGGGAAGATTGACCATCTGTATACTGATCTGAATGGGAAGAGTGACCATCTGAATGGGGAAATCGAGGCTCTCAATACCAATCACAGGATGCTGGAAACGCAAGTAGCTCAGATTGCAGCAAATGCCAAGGGTTCATTCACAAAATGCACACGTCAATGCAATCAGCTCAAGTGCAGAAAATTTCGATGAGGATTCAGAAATCGCCAGGGCATCGATCGATACTCGCCTGTATCGATCGATACCAGTCCAGACACTTGCACGAGAGGATCCAAAATCACAAGTATCGATCGATACTCCTACAGTGTCGGTCGATGCTGAGACGCAGGTTGAGAAGAAGCCTGAGATTTTCAAGGAGAAGGTGTATATACCCAAGATACCTTATCATATGCCTCATAATATGACAAGGAAGGAATGGGAGGACGCTAGATGCAAGGCTTTGCTGGATAAGCAGAATGTGGAGCTTTCTTCTGATGATGATGTATCTGCCAGGGACGATTCAACTGCAGTAGTATCGATCGATACACCACCAGGTGTTGATCGATACCCCTCGCAGATCGGGCCAGAAATTGTGAAAACACCTGAGTTGATCGAAGAAAGAGAATAATGGGATCGCTGGAAATTTTCCTAACCCTCTACTCAGAAAAAAATCATTTCAATCTTTTATGCTCTTATTTATCAACTTATAACAGGGGAGAGAGATACCATAACTCTAAACACATGGGTTCCTTTATCAGATATGAATGATGAATCAAGCTCTAAAAACACTAACCACATTGATGAAGTGCTCAAATTTGGCTCAGGTTTCAGAAGAACTCTGCTGGAGACATGGGTGTTTTCTAGTCAACTGGTCAGTCCTTGGATTTTTCATTAGTCGATCTAGAGCTGATCCTGCAACACTGTGCAATCAAAAACCAAATCAAAGCAACAATTCAAGCACAAGATCATTATCTCCAACAAGTTTTGACTCGATAAAACGAAATTTTTTTATTTTATGACTCTAAGAAAAACAAACACAATGACAGTAGACACCTCCCCCAGACTTGAACAACATTGTCCCCAGTGTTATCTAGCCTAGAGTCAAAGAAAGAAAACAAAATAACAGAATAAAATTGGGAAAAACAAGCAGTTACCTTGCTGGAACATTGAGTATCGATCGACACACAGCTTGGTATCGATCGATATCAGTCTTAAATCGATATAATGAACCGTCTATTCGCGATTGGGGTCGACCGATACCAATGGGGTATCGATCGACATTAAGCGATTTCAAGTTTTGCTCCTTGTTTATCCTGACACAAACACAAAACGAAAAAAAAAAAAAAAAAAAAAAAANACTAGTGGGTTGCCTCCCACCAAGCGCTCGTTTAACGTCAATAGCTTGACTGTAACGCCCTTCAGGCTGGGTAAGAGTGAGAGCTTGCACCAAAACTGGCTCCACAACTTGACATTGCTATCTCAGAGTTCTGCTCAGCATGCCTTCCACGAACTCTTTTACCTTCTCTTTCAGCTCTGAAGTAAGAAGAATCCTAGCCTTAAAGAATGGCTTCGAGGCTCCTTTGCACCTCACCTTATACTCAATCGAATTCCCATCACTCTTCTGAGGGATTAAAGTGACATGGGGATTCTCGACGTTTTTGCTCTTGACCTTCTTCTTCTTTGTTGCCTTAGCCTTCTTGACAACTTCCTTGGGAATGCTGGGCGGTTCAGCTGAAATGTCTGCGACAGTAGGCTCATCAAGAGGCTCTTCCAAAAGATCAACTGCCAGCGACTTTTCTGTAACAACCTCGATGCTAGAGACATGTGTGGGAGCACTCCTAGGGGGAATGACATCATAATAGACCCCTCGGTCAATGTAAGAGAAAGAGATTCTCTTATTAGGCGTGTCTATGATTGCGCCAGCAGTAGCCATAAATGGTCGTCCCAGGAGTATAGGCATACGAGATATCGCACTCATCTCCACAATCTGAAAATCAGTCGGCACCAGACAATCTCCTACTTTGACCAGCAAACCATGGATAGTACCGTGTGGAAGTGAGGTGGAGTCGTTCGCGAATGTGATAGATGCCTCTGGTGATCGAATATCAGCCCCCAACCGTTCTGCAATTGCCCTTGAGATGACAATGACACTAGCCCCTGAGTCAACGAGAGACTCTTTGAAATCAACTCCAGAGATAGAGCATGGAACCACGAATTTCCATGGATCTTCCCTTTGGGTCAACTATCTCAGTGGAGGTGGTACACCTCTAGCTTTAATGATGAGTGCCTTAATCTCTTCCTCAATTTCTCTGCAATCTTTGAAGTGACTTAGTAGAAGACGGTGTTCTAGAGCTTCTTCAAAAGACGATTCAGGGGAAATCCTTCTTACCATCTTCTCAAAGCCACGCAGCTGCTTTGGAGAGATGGGATCTCTGAGGTGTTTAGGAACATGATTCAGCTTTTTGGGCTTGCGAACTCTTTCTTTGATCAACTCACGTGTTTCTACCAGTTCTGGCTCGTTCTGCGAGGGGTATCGATCGACACCAGGTAGGGTATCGATCGATACTCTTGCTGTTGAATCATCCTTGATAGATTTATCATCATCAAGGGGAAGCTCCACAATCAGCTTATCCAGCATGGCCTTGCATCTGGCGTCCTCTACCTCCTTCTTAGCCTTCCCAAGAGCTCTGGGATAAGGTATCCTCGGTATATAGACTCTCTCTGCAAGTACTTTAGGCACCACAGTCGAAATCTCATGTCTCTCCTCAGAAATCGCCTCAGTATCGACCGATACCAATGGGGTATCGATCGATACACGGACTTTGGAAGTGTCTCGTTTCAGAATTGTAACCGGCATCGATCGACACTTGGGGGTATCGATCGATGCTTTGGCGATTTCAGGATCCTCATCGTAATTTTCTGCACTTGAGGAGATTGCATTGACGTGTGCATTGTGTGAATGAACCGTCTTTCCCTTGGCATTTGCTGCAGTCTGAGCTACTTGCGTTTCCAGCATCCTGTGACTGGTATTGAGAGCCTCGATCCTTCCACTCAAATCGGTGTACACAGCATCCAGTTTCCCATTGAAGGTTACTGTCATCTTCTCCTGCCCTTGAACCAGCTGTTCAAGCATAGCCTCAATCTTACTCTCAGGAGCTTTGGGTGGTGGGGATTGGTACCCTCCTTGCTGAGCATTGTTGGTGAAGTTTCGATTGGTGTTGTACCCAAATCGCTGACCCTGAAAACCAGAACCACCAATGTAGTTAACATCTTCCACTTCATTCTCAGCAGCAAAGTGGACGGCCTTTGTTGTCTTTCCCAGCAGAAGACTGTGCATAGAATCCAGCTGAGCTTTAACTTCAGCGATCTGCGACCCATCCATGTTACCAGCCAGCTTCTTGCGCTCGAAGTCTGCGCTCTTGGTGCTACTGCTAGATGCAAAGTTTTCAATCAACACATAAGCATCCTCAGGGTACCTGGTGTTGAAATTACCATTGCTTGAAGCGTCCAGAGCCATCTGATACCTCCAATCTACTCCTCTAAAGAAGATACCCAGCAGCTCCACATCAGAGTATCAGTGATGTGGACAATCTCTCTGATACGATCTGAATCTCGTCCAAGCAGCCTTGAACGCCTCAGTAGGTCCTTGAGAAAATTGGGAGATTTTATTCCTCAGATCGTGCATCATCGTAGAAGTTAATCAGGAAGGCTCTCTTAGTGTCCTCCCAAGTAGTTAGCGAACCAGGAGGTAGCTGCCTCAGCCAGTAAGTCGCATTTCCACCTAGAGAGTAGGGGAAGAGCTTGCAGAAGAGATAGTCGTAGGACACTCCATTGCTCTTGATGCTAGTGACCAAGTCTTCGAACTTCTCCACATGGTCCATCGGATGTTCATGAGGAAGACCATGAAAGAGATGCTGTCCCACAAGAGCAAAGTAAGCAGGCTTCAGCTCAAAGTCATTCCTTTCAAACGCAGGAGGACGAATCGCTGACCGATTGGCGAAAAACTAGTCAGGCCTATTGTACTCACCAATCGTCCTTCCACGATCAACCACATCATTCCTCGCGTTCCCAGCGACATTCGCAGCGACAACATGAGCAGGTGGCATGACGATCCCCTCTCCATCCAGACGTTGTCCTTGCTCGTTGCACAACCGACCCTCTTGGTCTCTGTAAGCACCAGCTGCATCACGAACCAACTGATTGTTGTTCATCTTAGCTGATTTCTTTGCTTTCCTGTTGGTGCGTTCCACAAGTACTAGCTGTTCCAATGATAGATCAACTAGCGGGGTGTTCTTGTTGCTTCTGGTTTCTCGATTAGGCATGCACCTGAAAACAAAAACCAAGAACGCAAGTAACTGAAATATACGTCGGGTATCGACCGATACCAGCAGGGTATCGATCGATACTCGGGCGATTTAGACGAAATTCTTAGCTAAAATCTAATGGCGAATTGAGTCCCTGGCAACGGCGCCAAATTTGATATGCTCAAATTAATACCCTATTAGATACTAAAGCAGTTGTCGTAGTATAGCTAGGGGTCGAACACAAGGACTCACAGAAACACACAATGGATTAAATAGATCCAAAATACGCTAAATCAAAAGATGTAAACCAAAACAAGTACGCAATTAAAAGTGTTGTAAATCAATGGAGGAAAATATAGGCTCAGGGTTTTTCTCAGGAAATCAATGAATGCAGCTAATTTAACTAACAGGATTCTGATTACGCACGGTTCTTGAACTCAAATCACTAAAATATAGCTAACCAACTCTCGTTGCGAAAACTATCTAAATCTAAATCCTAGGAATTCCAAATCTCTTTGCGAATCCTAAAGTCTAAATCAGCTTTAAAGTTCAGGTTTGATATGTTCACAAATCAATTAAACCAAATCTATTTGCGAATAATCAATTTGCTCACCTAAGGTTATATCAGGTAATTAATCGCACTCTCATGCCTAATCAATTATCCTAAGATCTAAGTTCTAGGTGATCAATCCAGAATTAGCTTTGAGAACAACCTAAGGTGAAGAACTAATTTAGATTATGAATCCTAAACAGATAATAAACCTAGCATTCAGAGAAACCCTTATGAGAAAACCCTAAACCTAAAGTGGATCTACTCAGACATGGAGAATGAAACAATCAACATAACTGAATAAATCATCAATAAAATAGAAAGAGTAACAAGAGGTTTTGAGATCTGATCTCGGACGAAGGGAGATTCAGACTTGTCTCTCTCAAACCAAAGTAAAATAAAGCATAGAAAATATAGCATAGCCTAAACAGGTGGCTGTAAAATCCCTATAAATAACCTAAATCACGCGTTGGGGTCTTTTGTAATTATTAAAAACTTCTGGACCAATTTGCAATTCTTCAACTCTTCATTAAAGTCGCATGTCGTGTCAACCTCGATTAGTATCGATCGATACCAGGGGGTATCGATCGATGCTTGTCGTGAAATCAGGGACTCAGCAACACGACTTCAGCTTTTGCTCCAAACTGCTCCAGAAAGCTCCAATAATTTCAATAATGCTCCAAACGTGCTATAACCTGTAAAAGACTCTAAAATACTACAAAACACTAGAAAGACTCTATAAAAAAGACTTATATCATGGCCTAAACAGGGTAAAAACCATGATATATCAAGTTCGCAAGCCCAAGAAGCAGAATCCTATTCCTCAACACCTTAGAGATCCCATTTCTCCAAAGCAGCTGTGTGGCTTTGAGAAGATGGTACGAAGAATCTCCAATGAATTGTCCTTTGAAGAAGCTTTAGAGTCCCGTCCTCTGCTAAGTCACTTCAAAGATTTCAGAGAAACTTTGAAAGAGATCGAAGCACTCTTCATCAAGGCAAGAAGCAAGTCACTACCACTGAGGCAATTGACTAAGAGGGAAGACCCAGGGTTATTCTCTGTTTCATGCTCTATATCTGGAGTTGAATTTAAAGAGTCTCTCGTTGACTCAGGAGCCTGCGTCAATGTCATGTCAAGGGCGATTGCAGAGAGATTGGGAGCTGATATTCGACCTCCCAAGACGTCTATCACATTCCCAAACTGTTCAACCTCACTCCCGTATGGTGCAATACCTGATTTGAGGATCACTGTAGGAGATTGTCTGGTTCCTACTAACTTTCAGGTTGTGGAGATGAGTGCAATATCTCGTACGCAATTGATTCTTTGAAGACCGTTCTTGGCTACGGTTGGTGCGATTATGGACACGCCAGGCAAGAGAATCTCGTTCTCATACATTGACAAGGAGGTGTTCTACGAAGCCAATCCTCCTAGAGGAGCTCCCGGACGTGTCTCTTGCATCGAGGTTGTCACAGGAGAGACATTAGCCGTTGATCTTTTGGAAGAGCCTCCTGACGAGCCAACTGTCATAGACGATTCGGTTGAACCGCCCAACATCCCCAAGAAAGTTGTCAAGAAGGCTAAGGCAACAAAGAAGAAGGTGAAGAGCAAAAGAGTCGAGAATCCCCATGTCACTTTGATCCCTCAGAACTATGATGAAAATTTGATTGAGTACAAGGTGAAGTGCAAAGGAGCTTCGAAGCCATTCTCTAAGGCTAGAGTTCTTCTTACTTCGGAGCTGAAAAATAAGGGAAAAGAGTTTGTGGAAAGTATGTTGAGCAAAACTCTGAAGATAGCGATGTCAAGTTGTGGAGCCTGTTTCGGTGCAAGCTCCTGTTCTTATCATGCCTGAGGGCGTTACAGTCAAGCTACTGACGTTAAACGAGCGCTTGGTGGGAGGCAACCCACTGGTGAGTCTGCTTTTTATTCTTTTTCTTTTTATTTTTCGTTTTGTGTTTATGTCATGATAAACAAGGAGCAAAACTCGAAATCGCCTTAGTGTCGATTGATACCCCATTGGTATCGGTCGACACCAATTGCAAATAGACGGTTCATCATATCGATTTAAGCCTGGTATCGATCGATACCAAGCTGTGTGTCGATCGATACTCGATGTTCCAGCAAGGTAACTTCTGGTTTTTCCCAATTTTATTTTGTTCTTTTGTTTTCTGTCACTGACTCTAGGCTAGATAACACTGGAGACAGTGTTGTTCAAGTCTGGGGGAGGTGTCTGCAGACATTGTGTTTATTTTTCTTTGAGTCAGTTGTTTTATCGAGTCAAAAACGTTTTATTGAGTCAAAATTTGTTGGAGATGATGATCCTGTGCTTGAATTGTTGTTTTGATTCTGTTTTTGAGTGACCAGTATTGCAGGATCAGCTCTAGATCGACTACTGAAAAATCCAAGGACTGACCAGTTGACTTGAAAACATCCATGTCTCCAGCAGAGTTCTTCTGAAACCTGAGCCAAATTTTTGCACTTCATCAATATGGTTAGTGTTTTTAGAGCTTGGTTCATCATTCATATCTGATAAAGGAACCCATGTGTTTAGAGTTATGGTATCTCTCTCCCCTGTTATAAGTTGATAAATAAGAGCATAAAAGATTGAAATGATTTTCTTCTGAGAAGAGGGTTAGGAAAATTTCCAGCGATCCCATTATTCTAGTTAAGAGGGAATGATCACACAAAGGATTGGAATCGAGGCTAGGATTCTCCTATGATGCCATTATTCGCCTACATCCTTTGATACATAGAGAGAGAAGAACCGGGGATTCGGTGGCTAACACCATTAATACTCGCGTCTCATACCTTGATGTGTATATGCAAGGCTGAAAATAAAATAAAAAAGAACATAATAAGAAATAAGTCTGGGGGAGAGAATGTGATACAAAAAGTGTGAAAATGGGTGGTTCTTTCTCATGATATTGTCTGGTAAAGAATCTAGAAGGTTCTTGAACATAAGCTGCAGCGATGAAACTGGCGATGAGGGTTTTATTTGAAAAATGCTGCGAGATTTTGTGTGAAGTCTGGAAAAGCTGCGAATATCTATGGAGAAATACATGGTGGTTAGATCAAAAGCTGGTTAGGTGACATTTGGGTACTTGGGAAAAGGATCTCTGTGATGGTTCATGAACAGGTGAGTCTCCGTGTTTTCAAACCTCTTTCTCTGGTTTAGTCTTCTATTTGCTTGAGGGCAAGCAAAGGCTAAGTCTGGGGGTGTTGATATATCATGGTTTTTACCCCTTTTAGGCCATGATATAAGTCCGTTTTATAGAGTCTTTCTAGTATTTCGTAGTGTTTTAGAGTTTTTTACAGGTCTTAGCACGTTTGGAGCATAATTGGAGATATTGGAGCTTTGTGGAGAATTTTAGAGCAAAGCTGAAGTTCGTGTTGCTGAGTACCTGATTTCACGTCAAGCATCGATCGATACCCCCTGGTATCGATCGACACTCATCGAGGCAGACACGACCCGCGACTTTAATGAAGAGTTGAAGAATTGCAACTTGGTCCAGAAGACTTTGATATTTACAAGAAGACCCCAAAACGTGTTTAGACTATATAATTAGGTTTTTCAGCCACTTTTTAGGTTATGCTTTATTTTACTTTGGTTTGAGAGAGAGCTTTGTGAGGAAGACAAGTCTGAAACTCCCTTCGTCCGAGAAAAGATTTGGAACCCTCTTGTTACTCTTTCTGTTTTATTTGATGATTTATTCAAACATGTTGATTGTTTCATTCTCCATGTCTGAGTAGATCCACTTTAGGTTCAGGGTTCTCAGAAGGGTTATCTTTGAATGCTAGGTTGATTAGTTTATAGGATTCACCATCTGAATTAGTTTTTCGCTTAGGTTGTGTTCAAAGCTAATTCTAGGTCGACGAATCTGGAACTTAGATCTTAGGATAATTGATTAGGCACGACAGTGCGATTAATTACCTGATAGAACCTTAGGTGAACAAATTGATTATTCGCAAAGAGATTTGGTTTAATTGATTTGTGAACATATCAAACCTGATATTAAAGCTTATTTACACTTTAGAATTCGCAAAGAGATTTGGAATTCTTAGGATTTAGATTTAGATAATTCTCGCAACGACAGTTGGTTAATTATACCTTAGTGATTTGAGTTCAAGAACAGTGCGTAATATGAATCATGTTAGTTAGTTTATCTGCATTCATTGATTTCTGGAGAAATACCCTGAGCCTATATTTCTTCCATCGAATTACAACTCGTTTACTGCTTATTGTCTTTTGTTTCATCTTATTTGCTTAGCTTGATTTGGCACTATACAATCTATTGTGTGATTTCTGTGAGTCCTTGTGTTCGACCCCTATACTTACTACAACTACTGCTTTAGTACTTTTACGGTATTAATTTGAACATATCAATGGACGAGCCGAGACCACACCTCGTGTGGACGAGCCGAGACCACACCTAATGTGGACGAGCCGAGACCACACCTCGTATGGACAAGCCGAAACAGCACCTCATGTGGGCGAGCCGAGACCGTACCTTGGCCAAAACAATACCATGCCTCGGTCGAACCAAGACCAAGGCATGGCCGAGTTGAAATCAAAACCGAGCTGAATCCTAACCAAAGTTGAACCTATCCGGTACGTCTCGGTCCTCTTGAGAGAGGACGGAAACAGAACCCACGACAAAGCAAAGCGTCATGGGCTGGGCCGGGTACGTCGTGGGCCGAAGCAAAGACTAATGGGCTGAGACAAGGTTAATCTTTCAAGAGTCTATGGGCCGAGATTAAACATTCTTAATGGGCCGAGATCCAGTACTTCCATTATGGGCCGATCTAAAGGCCCATCAAGACCACCCAGTCCATTGATTACCATAGAAGAAGACCTAAAACGGTGGCCGCACGAAGAAAAAATGAAATATTCCAAAATACCTTCTGAGATCCTCGCGGACAAACCTGTATAAATAGTTATTATTATCATTCATAAAATGGGACACTTTTCGACCTAGCAAATACTTAGCAAAATCGTTTATCACATTTTTGTTCCCTCTAAATTCTTTTACAAGATTTAGTTGTACGAGTTTCGACTCCCACATTAAATTAAACATTTCAATGAACAATGAAAACTCTCAATTGCTTAATATTCTAAGAAAACTATAGTGACATCTAAAAACATATAAAACATGTTAACGTGAGGAAATAAAACGCTTGGCACATTGACCTTACTATACAAAGAAGAAATGTAATATTCTAAGAAAACTATAGTGACATCTAAAAACATATAAAACATGTTAACGTGAGGAAATAAAACGCTTGGCACATTGACCTTACTATACAAAGAAGAAATGTACCATCGTTTTTTATTTAAAAGAAACCGTCAACGATCGCTAGCAGCTGTCTTTTTCGACTCTAACCTCGAGTAAAGCAAATAACATGCAGTAAAAAATCAGAAAAACGAGCGTTGGGTATCATGGAATTCTTCAGAGAACATAAATTGTTTTATTCAGGAAATCTAGTAATAAGAAATCAATTAGATTAGTTCTAGAGCTCAAATCATTAATATGTAATTAACCTATTCTCGCAGTGCTAACTACTGATGGCTAACAATCTGATTAGTCAACTCTCAAGCCAATAAATAAATCAAACACACATTAAAGATCATGTTCTATATGTTCACAAGAACCTTTTTTTTTTTTTTTTTTTTGTCAACAGCCTTGAGACCTATCCCTATTCGGTGAACCAAATCGGGGGTATCGAGTTTACATAAGTGTAATCTGATGGGTAGACTCGAGCACCTCGTGCTAACTTATCTGCCACTGTGTTGGTCGTGCGTGGGATTTGGTTCACAAGAACCTTATAATTCAACTTTCACTGGTTATAACTTATAAGATCGTCAATGCTAGTTCTGGCAATAAATATGTTTAAACACTCTCGTGGGATTATCACCTAAAATGAGTCACTAAGTGACCAGCAAAACAATATACAATAGAAACAAGCAAAGAACGAAAAACTTTCTAAGAGAAAACTATTCTAAATCAAGCCACCTAATATAGTCAATCCATAAATCCCTTTTGAACCCTTAAACCTAACACGAATACTACTCAGACATTATAAAAAGACACATAACAATAGATGAAACGAACTTCATCATCATAAATCATAGCAGAAACAAAAGGGTTAAGGGATCTATAAAAAAATCATCTCCCTAAACAAAGAAGGGACAATTTGACCAAGGGTTCATTAATACTTCTACACCATGAGATATGAGTTTCGATTCCCAGAATACGCAATTTCTGCAGATTAATGGAGGCAAGCTTATAAGGAAATCTTCAGCGTGGTGCAAATAGAGCCGTTTATCGTGATTGCGGATCGTTTTGGAGTGGATAGCTTTGTCCGTTGTAGAATTGTCTTTGTATTAGTTCTCATAAGTTGTTCAATATTTAAAAAAAAAAACAAAGAAGGGACAATTTTAAAAATAGTATTTTTGGAGAAATTAATTTGAAAAGGAGTACATTCATAGGAAAAACATTACAAAATGTCTGATTTTAAGTTCAATTACAATATACCCCTTTTCTTTCAAAATAATAACAAGAATATCATTATTTTTTACTTTTTCTGAGTTTGCCCTCAACTTCTTCTAGACAAAAAAACCTAGATCTCCTCTTATTTTCAGTTTGTGAAGCAAAATTTTTAATTTCACTCTCAAACCTCACGATTTCTTATTTTTCCAAATATCAAAGAGATATCTGTTTAAAATTGTTTACGTACATTCTTTGGGAAGATAATATTCGTTTAGATCTAACAATATCCACAGGTTGAAGACAATATAGGGGTTGAAAGCAAGCAAATTTTGGGAAGACCAAACACAATAATTTTCCGAAAAATCACACTAGTTTTCCAAGCCAGACCGTTTGCTAAACGGCTGATAGAGCTCTAGTACATCTTTGTCAGAGCTACTTCTAAAAACTATGCTAAAATGTATAGCTCTGCTAAAAACTCTGCTAAAGCTCTGCCAAATACTCTGCTAAAGTCTAAAGTGTAGAGTTCTGCTAAAGATCTAAGGCAGATCTCTGCCAACGTCTCTGTTAAACTGTAGCAGAGGTAGGAAAGACTATGATAGAGTGTGGCAAGTCTCTTGCAGAGATCTTCAACTACTAGCAGAGTTAATCTAGTAATGAACATTTCCTTGTTTGATGATAATGTTGCATTTGTTGGAAAATGGATTGTAAAGATAGGTTAGAATTTCCTCGTTGATTCAAGTAAAGGAGGCAAGTTGTTTGTGGTTGAAGAACAAATCAAATATGAGGAATTTCTCCGCATTGATTGTCAAGATTACAACTTGGATACACAAATGAATGCATTTGATATAGCTTATATGTTGCCTAAACATATGTTGGAGAAAATGCCTAGTGATACTCCTCGTATATTTTTGATAAAGATGAAACTTGTGATGTCAAAAAAAATGGTGATGTGGATTTTGATGATTTTGGTAACGCTAAAGACGAGACTATGAATCCATCACCGAATAAAAGCACAGACTGCCAACATTTTGCGCAGCAACAACATAGGATGCCTTCATTCTGCGATATATCTGATGACAACACTATGAAACCATTACCTATGAAGAAATATGGATATGTCATGGTTAGCGATATATTTGATGACAAAAAAGCATTAATTATGAAATTACAGAAGATGACAATTATCATAAAGTTTGATTTTAACATCAAGACGTCGAGGAAGGAATTATTTGTTACGTAATGTTTTGTTCTTAATTGTTCTTGGAATATTCGTGATGTGATTATGTTAGCTTCATCTTCATAATTTCTTATTCATAAATATATATGAGTTCATACATGCTATGTTGTCTATAGGTATTCTCGTCAGCGACATGCTAATGCAAAATTTATTGGGCAGATGTATGTTGATTACTTTAGTGGTTGTAGTGATCTTAAAGGAGTTAAGTCTAGGTATATGATGAACTATATGAAGTTTGTAAATGGCCTTGACATAGGCTATATGAAGGCATATAGTGCGTTGGTACGTGAGAAATTCAGAGGTGTTATCCTAGTAGTTGCAGGTCAAGATGCAAATTCGAATATATTTATTATAGCTTTTGGGATTATAGACACAGAGCATGTTGTTTCATGGAAATGGTTTTTCACTCAGTTGTGTGGTGTGATACGTGATGATAAAATTGGGCTATAATTTCTGAATCTCATGTATTAATCGCCACAACCCCACAACTAATAGAGGAATATGTTACCATCACCTCAAAAATAACGTTATCATAAGGTTAAAAAAGGATGCAATCTTAAGTTTGGTATGGAAGGCTACATATGCATATCTACTGATGAATTTTGAAAGAGTGTTTAGTATAATTCGTCGTCAAAATAATAAATTGGCATATTAATTGTAAGAGACAGATTTTTGATTGTGGGCTTATGCACATTTTATGGGAGATAGATTTGGTGGAATGACGAGCAACTTAGCATAATCCATCAATGACGTACTTAAGAAAGATAAAGGATTTTCTATAGCCTATTTTCTGGAGTCTATTCGAAAGTTGATGTTAATGTGGATTGGCGAGACAAAGCTTCCTCATTAAAAACAAACCCCCCCCCCAAAAAAAATTGAACTCTTACTGCATGAGAGACACGGTAACATGGAAAATCTAGATGTTCAACATATTGATTCAAACTGTAGCCATGTTACATGTGGAGCATATGCATGTATAGTTGATCTACATGAGGTATGCAATCTTCAAAATTGTGTGTTTACCATTAGCATGCAAGTTTTCAGCCATTTATTTCAGCTATAACAGTCTTTTCAAACGTTTACCATGTTTATATGCTCTTAGTTCAATTCTTTTTTTTTGTAGATACGTTGTACTTTTATATGATGTTGAAAAGAACCCATGTGAGCACGCGATTAAATCAACAAGAAGTCCAAAAAATGATGAAGCTATTGATACAAGGATTTTGCAATCCAAGGAGGTATCAATACCCTCTAACCGATGTAGTAAGAGGTTATCGAATCCAATATTGGGAAATAGTCCTAACCACTAAGAATGCAAGGAACCTATGTAAGTTAAGCTAATTAAAGGGAGTTTTGTGATTAAGTATCCAAATTAAACAAGTAAAACAACTAAGCAAGATGTAAATCAATAAGCAAAAGCGAATCTAGAGATAGGGTTGTCGATATAAGAAGTCCCCAGTTCAATTCATGATGTTCATTTACTCAAACAAGCTAATCCCTAGGCATAAGATCCTAAACTTGACTAATTCTCTTTCAAACAATTAATCACTATGCTAATCACCTAACCCATTAGCAAATCATCATTTGTGGATCATTGATTAGCAAACATTTAGTTTAAATCAACAAGATCAACCAAAAATACACCCTAGACAACTATTGTCATAGGCTAGGAATGTAAATCTCTTGTTTAATTCATCAAGGCATTTCATCAAACACTTGGTGTGCATGAAATGTCTTATGATCTAAACCTACTTTTTCAAGCTAGACTTAGCCTTAAGAACATCAACCAAGAAATGATATAAGGAGATCTACCCCTAAACATCATGAATCAAGCCTTGGAACATCCTAATCTATCACATCTCTAAACCCTAAAAGACTACTCAAGACCCATGAAAAGCCCCTCAAAATCGATTTGGATAAGAGAGGTTTTCATGGATGAATCTTGAATAGATAAGATAGAAAGAAGATTAGATGGAAGGAATCAATAAAAACAAAGACTTAATTGCATTAAAAGTAGAAGATCCTCTCTTACAAATCCAAGAACTCTCTCAAAAGGGGAAAGGGTTTCTTAGAGAAAAGAAAGCATAGATCTAAAAAAATGGGTCTCAACAATATTTAAAAATGTTTTCTTGAGCTGGGTCGGACCGGGTCAACCTGGGACAAACCGGGTATTGACCCGGCCGAAACTTGGATACGTCTTCAGTGAATCGGCCATAACTCCTGCACCTGAGATCCGAATGACCTGAATCGAAGTCCTGTAGACAGCTAACTCGTCCCTCTACAACTCTTATGAGGACCGTTTTAGTTGAATCATATCGGAAGGCCTTTGTTTTTCCGGTTATTTGGATGGTTTTATCTTCTCTCGGCCAGACGGACATACCTTCAGTAAATCCGTATTATCTCCCAATCCATACGTCCAAATAACCTGATTCAAACTCCTGTGTAAAGCTGATTCACTCCTCTACAACTTTGGTGAACACCACCGAGGCTAATTCGGAGTGGAGACCCTTCAATACCGACGTCACTCCTCGGTACCACACGTCGGTGCTAAAGAATTTTCCTTCTGTTTCCACACCGAGCAGTTGCACCGACCAGTGACCTCGGTATTGAAGAAACCGTCTCGGCCAGGCGGACCCATCTCTGGTAAATCAGCCATATCTCTCAAACCACACGTCCGAATGACTTGATTCCAACTCCTATGGTTAGGGGACTCATCGGGCTACAACTCTCATGAAGACTCCAAGAGCTGGATCAAATCGGATCGCCTTCGCCTGATCGGTTCTTTGAGACGTTCCAGATGGTTCCTCTCTAGTCTTTAAGCACCAAATCTCCAAACGCCACCAAGTGTCTCCAAACACGTAGAAAACTCCTCAAAAACATACAAAAGACTCACTAGGACCTAATGCAGCTCCTAATACTCTAAATGTGACAAAACAAGTATGTAATGCCATGAAGATCCAAGTAAATGATCTAAAACCTACATGATGTGCATGCTTAAACTATGCAAATTATGGACACATCAATTCCCCCAAACTTAAACCTTTGCTTGTCCTCAAGTAAACAAGATCAAGAATGAGAGATGCAATGCAATGCAAGTGGAACTTGAGCCTATAAGAAGCATACAAAGCAATCGTACTCAACATCCAAGTTACTAGTTCTAGGATGCACCAAAGTTGTCTACTCAAAAGGAGTTAGCCATTTCCTTCACAACAAGCAACAAAGCCAAACCTCAACCTAGACAAACCATCTTATTCTCTAGCCTCTTAACATCGATTAATGGTTTTATCCGTGAATTGTGCTTATGCAAAATTAGATGAAACCGCTTGGCTAAAAGACCGGTCATGAGATGAAGGTGATCTCATCCATATGCAAGGGTAAATAAACACAAGGATCTCTCAATGAACGAGCAAACTTTAACAAAATGCTAAAGATAAAAGGCAACCTATGCATACAAGGAAAAACTCTCGTCTACCCCGAATGCCTAGAGTGTCACTAACCTTAAGCTTCTAACCCGTTGTGCCTATAACTTAAGCTACCCTTCTATCATGAGGCATTTTGCCTTTTTAAACCCGCACATTCTTCTTGTCTCTTCACTTCACCTTCTTCTCAATTGGGGATCACTTCTTCTTCCTTGTTCTTCATGGTTTGGTGCTTCTTTGTTGTTATCTAGCTCTTCTTTTCTTCTTTTTGGTTCCCGCCTCTTCTCATTCTTTTGATGCTTTGGCCTTTTTAGCCTTCTTCTTTTTCTTTGTATCTTTTGAGGCCATCTTAATCTTAGAGCTAGTCTAATGATCTTTGCACAAACCATTCTACAAATTCGATCCCCTTTTCCATACTCCTTGTCATCCTTTCCATTCCACAATCCATTCCAATCATACCCGTTCACTAAGTCTAAAACCGTTTCCCCCAAACTTGAATCAAGAACCGCCATCCTAACTAGCCTATTCCTAGATTATCCCATTGATGATGGAGCTAAATCTAAACAAGATTGCTTCCTTGTCGCCCTAAACCTAACACTTTTTGTCAAGTTCACTCCAAACAAGGCCTCACAAGACACATACGAAAGATTATGGGCTAGAAAGGAGGTAATTGGCATGGTAGGGAAACCAATCCAAAGATGGGATTTGGCTATTAGGACAAGCAAGAGTGGTGAAAGGAATAAGAATGTCCAAATATGTATATGTGATCTACGAGTTCATTTAAGTTTGCATAAGCACAATAATTACATGTCAAATTATGGTTATCACTTAGATGAGGCTAGATTCAATTCAAGCTTGCTTCAATCGAAGAAAGGCAATGATGCATGCGCTCTAACAAATGGTTCGTCCTTGATTTCGGATTCAACTTCAATGCATCAAACAACTAATAATTTTGGTGTTGAATCAATTGCTAATTAAGCTACTTTCAAGGTTGTCATTACTCCATGCTTATGCAAATGCAAGCTAAAATGCAAACTAGACACCATCTACAAGTGAATATGCAATCCTAAATGTTCAAAATTTAACAAAATTTATGCAAAATTTCGTGAAATGCATGAGACTCAAATGCAAAAGAGAAAATAAGAGTATAAAACACGAGGTCAAATACCGGTCTCTCCCCCAAACTTAAATCACACCGTCCCGGTGTGAAATAAATTCAAAGAAAAGACCCAAAACAAAAAATAATATGCTAAGACTTTAAAAGGGAAAGATATATGATATGCTCAATTTAATACCCTAAAGTACTAAAGCAGTTGTAATAGTATAGCTAGGGGTCGAACCACAGAAGACTCACAGAAACGCACAATAGATTTTATAGTGTCGAATTACGCTAAGCCAGACAGTTGTAATTAAAAATAATGCAGAAATTAAACGGTTGTAAATCAATCAGGGAAATATAGGCTCAGGGTTTTTCTCAGGAAATCAATGAATGCAGATAAACTAACTAAAGGGATCCAGATTTAGCGCAGTTCTAGAACTCAAATCACTAAGATATAGCTAACCAACTCTCGTTGCGAAAACTATCTAAATCTAAATCCTAGGAATTCCAAATCTCTTTGCGAATCCTAAATTCTAAATCAGCTTTAATATCAGGTTTGATATGTTCACAAATCAATTAAACCAAATCTCTTTGCGAATAATCAATTTGCTCACCTAGGTTCTATCAGGTAATTAATCGCACTCTCGCGCCTAATCAATTATCCTAAGATCTAAGTTCCAGATTTATCAACCTAAAATTAGCTATGAACACAACCTAAGGTGAAGAACTATAATTCAGATGGTGAATCCTAAACAGATAATTAACCTAGCATTCATAGAACTCCTTTATGAGAAAATCCTAAACCTAAAGTGGATCTACTCAGACATGGCAATTGAATCAAAAGACATGTTTGAATAAATCATCAATAGAATAGAAAGAAGGGTTTAGAGATCTGATCTCGGACGAAGGGAGATTCAGACTTGTCTCTCTAAAACCAAAGTAAAATCAAACACAGAAATAAAGCATAAAAAGGCATAGCCTAAACAATGGCTGTAAAACTCCTATTTATAACCTAAAACACGATCTGGGGTCTTCTCGTAATTATCAGAGACTTCTGGACCAAGTTGCAATTCTTCAACTCTTCATTAAGTCGCGATGTCGTGTCTGCTGTGCTGGGTATCGATCGATACCAGGGAGTATCGATCGATACTGGCCGTGAAAACAGGTACTCAGCAACACGATCTTTAGCTCTGCTCCAAACTGCTCCAATAAGCTCCAATAACTCCAATAATCCTCCAAACGTGCTATGACCTGTAAAAGACTCTAAAACACTACGAAACACTAGAAAAGACTCTATAAAAGGACTTATATCATGGCCTAAATAGGGTAAAAACCATGATATATCAATATACTTACATGGAGGAGTGCTACTATGTGAATGGAGAGCATGGAGGGCTTTTCCCGACATCAAACACCCTTGACACCGTTCTGTGACCTTGCTAACAATCGAGAACCGTGCAACCACTCAACAAAACCATCAATGCCCAAGACACACAAAATTAAACTAGAAAGCAAAAGAATATATACAAGGATAAACATGGGAATGTCTCCCAAGTGCACTTTGTTTTACGTCGCTAAGTCTGACGTTGGTTACCCTTTTAGGTGGGTGAGGGAGGAGTGTGAACACTCCAAGGTGGATCCATGATCTCGAGCTTGAGCACCTTGCTCATTACCTCTTCAAGACCGACTTCTCCTTTTGCTTTGAGCTCGGGAGTGAGAATTGCCTTGGCCGAGGCAAAAGGCTTGGTTCGACCTTTGCACTTGATCTTTGATATGTGCATATTCTACATGTATTTAGAACGCATTTCATATAGATTTAAGATCATTTACTTGGATCTTCATTGCATATCATACTTGTTTTGTCTCATTTAGAGTCTTAGGGTTCTCATACTAGGTCCTAGAGTGTCTTGCATGTTTTGGAGTCCTTTTCAGGTGTTAAACGAGGAGAATTCGTCGCCCGAGGAAAGGAGACAGAGACCACGAAGAGCATCGATCGATACTAGGTGTGACACCCTCGGTATCGATCGATACCAAAGCTTCAGGGGATTACACCGATGCCACGGCTCAGTGTCATAGCTCGGTATTGCCACAGGGAGAACCCGGGGGAAAAACTCCTTAATATGGAGCTGTGATACCGAGGAGTGACCTCGGTATCCACTGAAGAAGCATCGATCGATACCAGGATCAGCACCGAGTATCGATCGACACCTAAGAGTGATCTCGGTATCCGCCAAAGACCAAAGGCAAGCATCCCCTCGGTACCGAGGCCACTGCTCGGTATTGACCATCGGTGCACAATCCCAGGATCAATACCGAGGTGTTACACCGAGGTGTGTCCTCGGTATCGATCGATACCGAGGAGTGACACCGAGGTGTGTCCTCGGTATCGATCGATACCATACTTTTTTTATCCACTTAAACCGGGTCGGTACCCGGTTTATCCCGTGTCGACCCGGTTCGTCACTATTCACTATTTAAGCCCAAAAACCTAATTTGTGAGGGCTAAGTCTTTTTCTAAGCAAAAACCCTCTCTAAGAGTGATTTGTAAGAGATTGATCCTTTTAATTTATGCAATTTGAGTATTGTTTTCCTTATTTAATCCATCTATCTTCTACTTTCTAATCATTCAATCATCTTGATCATGAGCTTTAACACTTCTTTCCTTGGATTTGTTAAACCCATGATGATTAGTGAGTAGTCTTAAGGATCTTGGGATGAGGTAGATTAGGGTGATCTAAGGTTTGATTAGTGGTGTTTAGGATTAGATATTCTTATATTCTTTCTTGTCTAGAGTCCCTAATGCTAGATCTAGCTTGAAAGAGTGGGTCTAGATCACAAGGCATTTCATGAACACCAAGTGTTTGATGAAATGGCAAGACCAAACTAGACAAGAGATTTATGTTCCTAACCTAAGACATTAGTTGTTTAGGGTATATCTTTGGTTGATCTTGTTATGATTATTAATGCTTGCTAATTGATAATCCACAAATGATGATTTGCTAATGGGTTTGATAATTAGCATAGTGATTAGTTGCTTGAAAGAGAACTAATCTAGATTAGAGATCTATTGCCTAGGGATTAGCTTCTTGAGTAATTGAACACCACTAATTGGACTTAGATCACCTCTTAATCATTAACCTTATCTCTTGCTCCGCTTTTATTATTTGGATTACATCTTGCTTAGTTGTTTTACTTGTTAAATTTGGATACTTAATCACAAACTGCCTTGTTTAGCTTAAATTACCTTTGAACCTTGCATTCTTAGTGTTTAGAATAGTCACAATTATGGATTGATAACCTCTTATACTACATCGTTTAGAGGGTATTGATACCTCTTAGAGACTGAAAAGTTTTGTATCAATTTGGCGCCGTTGCCGGGGATTTGGGTTTTATCTAGAGTTGGGTTTTATCCCAAACTCTTTCAAAGATGATTTTGGATGGATCTACATCATTCATGCCACTCTAGTGAAGGATTCTTCAACCTTATCTATATATTATGTTTATTTAATCTTTGTTCTTTATCTTTATGTCTCTTTTTCCCTTGTGTTCTATCTTGTTCTTCATATTTAGGCCTTAGGCCCCTTTTTGTTGGATTTTGGATTTTGCTTGATTTTGATGATTTGATGATTGATTCTTGATGCTTATGTTCTTAATCCTTGCTTTCCTTTCTTTCTAAGTGATCCTAGTGTTAGATTGGGCTTGAGAGAGTCAATCTAGATCATAGGGAAAATTATGCACACCAAGTGTTTGATGATATTCCCCTAGGAGCTTAGTAAGAGATAAACATTCTTAACCTATGAAAGTAGTTGCTTAAGGTGTTTATTGGTTGATTTGAATGTTGATCTAAATGCTTGCTAATCATTTTATCACAAATGAGAGTTTGATCTTGATTAAGTGATTAGCAAAGTGATTAGTGCCTTGAGAGAGGATTAGTCATAATTAGTGATCTTAACCTAAGGATTAGCATTGATTGTGTGTTAGGCATCGTTAGTCAATTGTCTTGATGATTATATGATGATGATTTAGGTTGATCTTTGTTAGGTCCTTCACTTAGGTTGGTTCTCAATGCTAGATTTGATGAGATAAACCAAAGTCTAGAACTACACCTAGATTAGGTAGTTCTAGTTGGCGTGACAAACCAATCTAGAGCTACACCCTAGGATTTTTGGTCTCATCCCAGGCATTAGGGATAGATTCGAGTAAACGGTGTTAGTGCTAGATTAGATCTATTCATTCGAGTCTTGAACTTAGGCATTTCACTCCTAGACGGAGTTTAAATGAATTGCTTGAAACGAATCTTTGGTGAGCTTTTTGTGCCTAGCCAACGATAGTTGATGTCTAGGGTGATTAGTGAACTAAGTGGGATTGGAGGTCAATGCTTGTTAATCACCCTATCACAAACGACGGTTTGTTCTTGATTTGGTGATTAACAAAGTGATTAGTGGTACGACGGTGGCTTAGTCAAAATTATGAATCCCATGTTCTAGGATAGTGTTCAATGCAATCTTAGACATCATTGTTTGCTCATTAATCATCTCCTTGATAGTTCATTCCATGATCCAACACTTATATCTTTGTTTTCTTTCTTGCATTTGTTTCTTTAGTTTAAAGACATAAAAACCCAAAAACATTGCTCTAGCTTAGGAAGTTTCATGCATTCCTAGTGTATTGATCTTAACCTCTTCGGTTCGATCCTCAAATACTACAATGATATTAGTGGACTTGAGGTATTGATAAAGACCTAAAAAGTCTATCTATCAATCTTGTACTAAATCACTCAATCTTTGTGCTTCCATGGAGTGAGAGTCATCATGGAAGGCTCGGACCTAAACCCTTCGAGCTTGCTTGGACCATTCTTAGCAAAGACAAGAGAGTGATGCTTGGCTTGTTTCTTCATTTTGGCCTTAGTGCCTTCACCTTTCCCTTGCTTCCTTTTAATCTCACTCACGTCCTCATGTGTGGTAGGAGGGAGAGAATCCAAGCAAGCTACATCAACTCCATAAGCTTCATTACCATTACCATAACCCAAAACCGTCTTCTCACGGGGTTTCTCTTCCTTTTCATAGATCTTTGGGGGCGAAACTTCATGAACCATCTCACAACTACCCACATGCTCAAATCTATGAGCTTCTTCAATGCAAAACCCATCATCTTCCATAGTGATTGTGCCACAAAGCTTGTTGGAGGAGATCTTCATTGGGTAGTAGACCTTATCATCTACATTCAAGAGAACTACCCTTTGGTCTTTGAAGTTCATGCTAGCACCGGTAGTGAGGAGGAACGGTGTTCCAAGGAGAAGAGGGAGTTTGTTGGTCTTTCTAATCTCCATGACCACAAAGTCGGTTGGGACTATGCAATTCCCTACCCTGAGTGGGTAGTTTTCAAGAAGACCCAATGGCTTTCTCGAAGAAGCATCTCCAAATGTGATAGGTGATGGATGATAGGTGAGGGTCCTTATCCCTAGACTTTTGAGCATCTCATTGGACATCACATTCACACTTGACCCGGAGTCACACAAAGCATCCTCAATCTCCAAATCTCCAAGAGAGCAAGCTATAGAGAATTTACCGGGATTACCAAGCTTGGGGAGAGACTTAGGCTCGATCCTAGTTGTGCTTGGTGAATCAATGCAAGAAGCATTACCCCTTGGTTCTTGAACCATGGTCACGTCCTCATCCATCATAAAGGTCACCTCCCCACCTTGTTCCTCAATGTCCTCATTGAGCTTCAAGGGAGCTTGTGATCCATAGAGTAGAGGCTCAATCTCTTTAGTGGCGGCGACATGATCATCAATGTGGTGTGACTCCTTTGAGAAGATGGCATTGCAATACTCCTTTGACGCTTGTATTTCTTTCCCATGTGAAGAAATTTGTTGTACTTTGTCCCCATTAGCTACCTTGGCCTCCATTTCTTGCATTTTTGAATTCAATGCTTCAAACTTCTTGTGGAGATCATTGTATGAGCAAGCTACCTTTGTATTTATTTCCTCCATCTTCTCGCTTATATCCAATGCTCCACTTGCTTGGCCTTGGAGAAGTTGTTGAAGAACATTTTTCACATCAATGTCTTGAGTCATGGAGTTGTGACCTTGAGCTTGAGGAATAAAAGAAGCATTGTTGGAGTAGCCTCCTTGTAGTCCTTGAGGTTGATGTTGAGGGACAAAGATTTGGCCTTGGTTTTGAGTGGGGAAGGTCCTTTGTTGAGCAAAGTTGTTATTGTAACTCCTTTGATAACCTCCATTGTTCCCAATGTAGTGCACTTCTTCTTGGTTGCTCAAATCCACCATATGTTCTTGTGCTCGATGAGTGCCTTCCGAATCACTAACAAAGTGAACCATCTTTTGAAAAGCATTAAGGAGCTTGTCCATCTTGTCATTGAGAGCTTTCATCTCTTTGGCTCTCCTTTGCTCATCATGATCACTTGTGGTCTTTCTAGACCGATCATAGTCATCACCATAAGTGCCATCACTCAATGCAAGGTTCTCTACCAACTCCATTGCTTCATTCACTTCTTTGCCCAAGAAGCTTCCATTAGAGGCGGTGTCAAGCAACATGCGGATCTTGAGCAATGCTCCACGGTATAGAGTGCTTAGGAGTGAAGCATACGAAAATCCATGATGAGGGCATTGCGATGTATAGCTCCTAAACCGCTCACATGCTTCATTGAAGCTCTCATCCGCTCTTTGAGGGAAGCTTGATATCTCGTTCCTTAGCTTGGCTGTTCTTGAGTGGGAGAAGAACTTAGCAAGAAAGGCGGTTTTGCATTGATTCCAAGAGGTGATGGAACCTTGGGGGAGGTTCTTTTCCCATTGTCTTGCCTTGTCTCCAAGAGAAAAAGGAAACAACCTTAGCTTGAAGCTATCCTCCGACACTCCATTTATCTTTGTCAAGCTACAAATACGGTCAAAGTGATCCAAATGATCAAGAGGGTCTGCTACCGCAAGGCCATGAAACTTGTTACTTTGCACCATGTTGATGAAGCTTGCTTTGACCTCAAAGTCATTGCATTCAACTGGTGGTGCATGAATCCCTTGGCGGTTGAAATGAGCATTTGCCGCATCATCCGCTCCAACAATGTATTGAGCTCTAGCATTATGGGCGGGTGGGTTTGGGTTGGGGCCGTGAGGTTGTGGATGGTGGGCGTGGGGGTTTTGGTCTTGGTGGTTTCCATTGCCACGTTCTTGACCATGCTCTTGAGCTTGGTGTTCTTGCACGTGCTCCATACCAAGCCTAGCAAGGTGTGCAAGTCGTTCCCTCTCTTTTCTTGCTCTAATACCACGATCCAATAGGTGAATGTTGTCCCTAGGCTCAACAAGATTTGCTTCGCCTCTAGACCTTGTGTTCATGTACCTACAAGAGAGAGCTTGAGAGAAAGATTAGTATCCAAAAGAAAAGAAAAATGCTTAATCTCACAAAGAACCTAAATCTTAATGTCAAAATCAAATCCCAATATAGCAACGGCGCCAAATTGATACAAGGATTTTGCAATCCAAGGAGGTATCAATATCCTCTAACCGATGTAGTAAGAGGTTATCGAATCCAATATTGGGAAATAGTCCTAACCACTAAGAATGTAAGGAACCTATGTAAGTTAAGCTAATTAAAGGGAGTTTTGTGATTAAGTATCCAAATTAAACAAGTAAAGCAACTAAGAAAGATGTATATCAATAAGCAAAAGCGAATCTAGAGATAGGGTTGTCGATATAAGAAGTTCCAAGTTCAATTCATGATGTTCATTTACTCAAACAAGCTAATCCCTAGGCATAAGATCATAAACTTGACTAATTCTCTTTCAAGCAATTAATCACTATGCTAATTACCTAACCCATTAGCAAATCATCATTTGTGGATCATTGATTAGCAAGCATTTAGTTTAAATCAACAAGATCAACCAAAAATACACCCTAGACAACTATTGTCATAGGCTAGGAATGTAAATCTCTTGTTTAATTCATCAAAACATTTCATCAAACACTTGGTGTGCATAAAATTCCTTATGATCTAAACCTACTTTTTCAAGCTAGATTTAGCCTTAAGAACATCAAACAAGAAAGGATATAAGGAGATCTACCCCTAAACATCATGAATCAAGCCTTGGAACATCCTAATCTATCACATCTCTAAACCCTAAAAGACTACTCAAGACCCATGAAATGCCCCTCAAAATCGATTTGGATAGGAGAGGTTTTCATGGATGAATCTTGAATAGATAAGATAGAAAGAAGATTAGATGGAAGGAATCAATAAAAACAAAGACTTAATTGCATTAAAAGTAGAAGATCCTCTCTTACAAATCCAAGAACTCTCTCAAAAGGGGAAAGGGTTTCTTAGAGAAAAGAAAGCATAGATCTAAAAAAATGGGTCTCAACAATATTTAAAAGTGTTTTCTTTAGCTGGGTCGGACCGGGTCAACCCGGGACAAACCGGGTATTGACCCGGCCAAAAATTGGATACGTCTTCAGTGAATCGGGCATAACTCCTGCACCGGAGATCCGAATTACATGAATCCAAGTCCTGTAGACAGCTAACTCGTCCCTCTACAACTCCTATGAAGACCGTTTGAGCTGAATCATATCGGCAGGGCTTCGTTTTCCGGTTATTGGGACGGTTTCATCTTCTCTCGGCCAGTCGGACATACCTTCAGTAAATCCGTCTTATCTTCTTATCCATACGTCCAAATAACCCGATTCAAACTCCTGTGTAAAGCTGATTCACTGCTCTAGAACTTTGGTGAAGACCACCGATGCTAATTCGGAGTGGAGACCCTTCAATACCGACGTCACTCATCGGTACCACACGTCGGTGCTAAGGAATTTTCCTTCTGTTTCCACACCGAGCAGTTGCACCGACCAGTGACCTTGGTATTGAAGAAACCGTCTCGGCCAGGCGGACCTATCTCTGGTAAATCAGCCATATCTCTCAAACCACACGTCCGAATGACTTGATTCCAACTCCTATGGTTAGAGGACTCATCGGGCTACAACTCTCATGAAGATTCCAAGAGCTGGATCAAATTGGATCGCCTTCGTCTGATCGGTTCTTTGAGACGTTCCAGATGGTTCCTCTCTAGTCTTTAAGCACCAAATCTCCAAACGCCACCAAGTGTCTCCAAACACCTAGAAAACTCCTCAAAGACATACAAAAGACTCACTAGGACCTAATGCAGCTCCTAATACTCTAAATGGGACAAAACAAGTATGAAATGCCATGAAGATCCAAGTAAATGATCTAAAACCTACATGATGTGCATGCTTAAACTATGGACACATCAGCTATCATGATGGATGATCATTACACAAAGGGCTAGTGGTATTCATCGTACTCAGAAGCTATAAACCATGTAGACGAATATTTGATTCCACCACCATTTGTAATTAGTCAACAGTGTCTACCACCAGTCGTAAAAATACCTCCTTGTAGACAGAAGACGAAGAGATACACTTTTGCTATTGAAAATGTTAAGCGGTTAAAGCGCAATCAATGGAAGAAGAAGAAAATGGAACATTCGCAGAATACATCCACAAATAAGAAAACGAAGCAGAGTACTCCATCCACTAAGAAGAAAACAAAGTAGAGTACTCCATCCACAAAGAAGAAAACAAAGCAATATACTCCATCCACAAAGAAGAAAACGAAGCAGAGTACTCCATTGACAGACAATATTTCACCAACTACTCCACCCTCAAAGAAACGATCTCGTAATCCTCCGAGTACTTCAACAACAAACAAGAAAGTGAAAATTTTGCAGAGTACTCCAACCCCAAATATAACATAGACTTTTTCATTGATTAGTGCATCACCAACAAGTAAAAGACATTTTTCCAGAGTAGCCCAAAACTAACGAGGAGACTGCACATGTGCTCAAAATGCCATAAACCAGTATTTTCTTGATTTGTGATTAATTTGTAAATCTGCGAACATAAACAAATATCGGTTTAAAACTTTCTGTAAACTCCTTTTTTAATAGTTATAACTTTGATTAATCTGCATTTTCTCTGTTCTATGTTCGGTTGTTCTACAAATTGCTCTGCGAAAATTCTACCACATATATGCATTTCTTGTAGGTTTTCTTAGATATATGGTGGAATTTTCGCAAAGCAATTAGTATAACTCTGCGAACATAGACAAATATGGGGTTGAAACTTTATTCTTATTTTGGATTCCAAATGTCATCAACAGGAATCGAGTGATAAATCAGAGATTGTGGCAAATCGAAGGCCAAACAACGTTCGTTTCTAAATGAGAACCAATATTTGCTCCACTTAAGTTCATCTGCTTTAATTTGGCTGGAATTGAGGTAAATTTCCTTTCAATGGGGCTGGAATACATAGATATGAGCTTGTTACAATGATCCAACCATACACTTTCTCTCTCTCTTACTCTCTCTCCTTCTCTCAGATTTTACACACAGAAATGGAGAAGAAGAAGAAGATTGTTCAAGATGAAGAATGTCTCAGATGCTCTGTTTCTAAGTTGTTGGTTTGTTATAAACAAACTAACCGACCTCTCGCTTTGGGCCAGCGTCTTCTAGAAGCCCAATTGATCTTCGTGAAGCCCATCCAAAAACATGAGCTGGTGATACGCAGCGTTTCCTTTACTTCCGAGTTCCGATAGTAATCAGAGTCCCTAAAGTGAACCAATGGTCAATTTATAGTTGAAATACAAGCTTTTTACTCCATCTATCCCATTTTATAAAACAATTCTGGTTAAAAGCGTGCAGATAAAAAAACATATTTTATAACAATAATTATTTAATAAGCAAATTAAAATCAGTCCAAAAAAAGAAGAAAAAGAAAACAAGAATGCAAATATAATGAATTTAGAAGATTAGTTGGTGAATAATGAATGAGTAATGGTAAAATTAAATGATGCTTTGACTTTAAAATATTTTTGCCGATGGTGATGAGGCTTTTCAATTTCTTTGACTACAAACTTTTTAATTATTGTTGGATTAAAATAAATTGAAAATTTACATAGATATTTTTTAAAAAACTAATAAAATTAAACAAACAAAAAAAATCCTAAAACATCTAGTAAAAATCAAAAAAGCGTTAGGCGCCTAGTGCCTAGAACGTTTAGTCAAGTCTAGGCGATTCTTAAGCGTTTTAGGCGTTTACAAGATAAATCAATATATTATATATATTTTTACAAGTCACAGCATATGAAATACCATAGCTAACTCATAAATAATAAAATTTTAATATTATAAATCTCAAAAATTAATTCAAAGTTCAAATTACACACAAAAATCAAAAGAAATCTTATAAATATTAAAACTAAAACATTAAAAAGACAAAAACATTATCCATTTGAAAAATTAAAAATGTTATATCATAAATGAGAATTATACAAAAACAATCATTATATTCATAAAAAAACAACATATAAACTTTAATAACCATGTATTTATGAAATTAAAATTTATAAATCTAAGTACATATAGTTAAAAATTCAAAAATTATGCCGAACAAAAAAAAATGTTAACTGATTAACGATTTTGTTGAACCGCCTATAACCGTCTAAGATCGCCTACAGGCTACAGCCGCTTATGATCGTCTAGGATCGCTTAGAACTGCCTAAAGTCATTTAATAATAATATCGCTTAATGCCAACGCCTAAGAGATAACCGCCACAATCTATAGACGCATAGCACCTAGGCACTGTGTAACACCTGTGTTCTGCAAATTCTGCCAAACGGAGAAAATGGTTAAGGCCAGGATGAGTCTTACCGAGAAGAAGTGGAAAAATCAAAGGGGTTTCTGAGGGAATTCGGAATCAACTGAGAAAATTTTCGAAAATGCTAAGGGAATCCTAATGTTTAAAGAAAACTAAGTGTTTTGAGGAAAACTAAGTTTAGCCGGGAGAGATTGAGTTTAGCCGGAGAAATCTGATTCTAGCCGAGAGAATGAGTTTTAGCCAAGAGACTTATCCGAGAGAAAACTGTGTGGGCGATCGACTAGGGGATCGACCAATATGAAAGCGGGGTCGACCGATCTGAAAGCGACAAGAGGTGTCAGAATCAATCTTACTAAATCCGAGTAAATCCCAAGGTGAGTGGGTGACCGTACCTATAAGTCTGGGTTGTTTTCATGCATAAATACTTAGTCTTGATTGCTTGATTGTTGCACGTGTTTGCTTGTCATGTCTGTATATCTTCCAATGTCTTGTCTCGCGGTAAGTCTGATTTTTTGTGGTTGAATGTCTAAGTTAGTTTGCCGGCTAACTTAGTAATATATGTTCTCGTCATTGCAGATGGCAAGAGGTAACCGCAGAAAAGCTGGTGATGCTGAGACCGGGAATTCTGGGATTAATGTGGCAAGGAATGTTGGAGATGGGAATGGGGAAAATCCAGTCGATGGGAATGCCGAGAATTTGAATGGTGCTGATGCGGCTAATGGAAACGATGTTGCTGCTCTAGTGGGTCTATAGGTAGTGATGGGTCTGCTAACTGATGCGTCGGGATTTCTCCCGGCACGTTTTACCCTTTTAGCTAGGATGTATGTGCACAACAAACGCAGTAGTATTTATTGATCGAATCCACGAGGGTGAACGTTGTCAAATTCTATTGATTTTTAAGATGTGTCTAGACCTAATCGATTTTTATGGGTTTTGTTTGTCACGATTGTATTTAGAAAAATTAAACTAAATTAATCAATAAAATAAAACAACAAGTAAACTAAGCAAATAATTAAAACAATGTTGTAAACAATTTAACGAAGTGTCACTACAAAAAAAAGCATGTATTACATCACTTAAATTGTATCACAAAAATAAATGATACTATTTTGAATCATTTATTAGCAATTGATATAAAAATGTAGTTTAAAATCAGTTGATAATTGATTTTACTATTAGTTAATTTAACATCGATTCAATCATAAATGATACAAAATTTTATTAATTTGGATCACTTTATGAGAAGTGATACAAAAATATGAATGCACATCAATTAGATAATCGATGCATCTACACTTTTTTGTTAACATCATTTAAAAAATTGATACAAATATTACATCAATAAAAAACTGATGCTAATAAATTTTTAATTAATTAAAAATGTTTTAATTACCTTTGATGTTTTTGATGTTTGTTCCACATCGAGAACTAATGAAGTAAGTGAGAAGTTTTGTTTCTTATAAATAAGTACAATTTATCTACAGATTCTAAAAACCAATATTGACGTGTTATCCTAGATAAAAATAAATAAATTATTTGTGAAATAATTTATAATATAATATTAAAATAATTTATAAAAGTTAGTACTAATTTTAAATTATTAAATTATTACACATATTTTAAAGTTTATAATTATAATATAATATTACCATCATTTATATTAATTGATGCAAATTTTTAACATCATTTTTTGTAACCGACACAAATTAACATTGATTACAATAATCGATACAAATATTTGCAAATCTTTAACATCAATTGCTTAAACTGATGCAAATAAGCAACTGATGTATAATATTTTCACAACTGATGTAAATATTTGCATCACCACTTTCAGNAAGTGAGAAGTTTTGTTTCTTATAAATAAGTACAATTTATCTACAGATTCTAAAAACCAATATTGACGTGTTATCCTAGATAAAAATAAATAAATTATTTGTGAAATAATTTATAATATAATACTAAAATAATTTATAAAAGTTAGTACTAATTTTAAATTATTAAATTATTACACATATTTTAAAGTTTATAATTATAATATAATATTACCATCATTTATATTAATTGATGCAAATTTTTAACATCATTTTTTGTAACCGACACAAATTAACATTGATTACAATAATCGATACAAATATTTGCAAATCTTTAACATCAATTGCTTAAACTGATGCAAATAAGCAACTGATGTATAATATTTTCACAACTGATGTAAATATTTGCATCACCACTTTCAGAGTCACTTATTTAAGTGATGTAAAAAAATTTTACATCATTTATAACTAATGCAAATCTGTAAAATAAATGATGTGAAACACACTTTTTTTTGTAGTGTGTTGGGCAATCGTGAATTCTCTAGGGTTCATGGCAGATTTTTCATAAAGAATTTGCTAGGATTTCTAAAGAGATTTTTTGTCGTCTTTTGGATTCTTGAACTTGGAACACGAACACTGTGTGTAGCCTACTTTCGTACATCCTACACACCGACAAATTTAGTACTCGACCGGTAGATTTTGTCTCCGGCCGCGCAAAAGGTTATGATGATACGTAAAGGTTGTTAACGCTCACAATCCCTCTACAAGTATACTTTCGTATCTTGTAACGGTCTTGCTCGTCTACCCTAGGTCAAGTATATGGATCCATTACTTTCGTAGTTCTAAAAATATCTAAGTTCAATTACAAGGTGATTAATCAAGCAAAAACGCATTAATAAAAAAGATATAACGAAGAACCCTAATCGGTATCCAAGTCTAAAAACTCAATGAATAATCGAACCATGAGAGCCCCTTTGAAACCCTATACCCAACAAGAGAACTACTTAGCCATAGCTGAGATAAATATAATCAATAATTGAAAAGAAAACAGTAAAAAAAAAGGGATGAAAAAGGTTTCTCTATCGAAGAACACGAGTCGAGAATCCTTGCTCCCAACCAAAGAACAATAATAAAAAAGTTTGCACGGGATTCATCTCTGCCTTAAGCGTGAAAGAGTCTATGTCTAAGAGACCTAAAAACATGTATTTATAGTCTTCACTTCGTTGTAGACGTTTAGGGTTTGATGTGAAAAGACGGAATTGGCCTCGGGAGTAAAACGGAGTCGATTTGGTCGCAGCACGGAGTGGCCGCGGGTGCGTGGTCTCGACCCACGACGATATGGTCTTTGGCAGTGTGCGGTGCCCTACTGGACGCGGCGGAACGTCGGATGGCCGCTGATGTGGCCCCTCTGCCCGCGGTGGCTCTAGCTTCATGGCAGCTTCATCTGCATGTAGTGCTTCATGTATATTTAAGGATCCAACAATTGGATCGTCTTCAATCCAATTGCATTTGAACATCATGTTCCGAGTGGGCTGTTGCAAAGCTTACCCATTCCAGAGTAGAAATGGGACATGATCACAGTGGATTTTGTGATCGGATTGCCAATGTGTGGCAATATGGATTCTATATGGGTTATAGTTGATAGAGTGATGAAGGACTTTTGTGTCTTTGAAATCAATTACTCAATATACAAGTAGTATATGAGGTTCAATCCAAATGGGTAAGATTTCAAGCACCAAGAATTCAAAGCACTAATTGAGTTAAGCAAATATGGAAAAGTTGTTGTTTAGCTAATGAACCTAGCAACTTAAATTAAGGAAGAGAAATAGCAAACTAAACAAGTGTAATGCAAGAGATATAAGCGAATTCAAGGATGGGATAATCGATTCTAGATGATCCAAGACTAATTCATGATGCTCAATGAACAAACAAGATATCCCTATGCAAAGATCATTAAGAGTGACTAATCCTCTCTCAAGACACTAATCACCATGCTAATTATTAATCCAAGATCAAACTCTCATTTGTGAATTACCAATTAGCAAGCAATAAGTGTAAACAATCAATATCAACCAAATAAACACCCTAGACAAACTACTCTCATAGGCTATGAATGAATATCTTGATTAGTTCATTAAGACATTTCATCAAACACCTTGTGGGTGTAAAATGCCCCTTGATCTAGATTGACTCTCTCAAGCCCAATCTAGCATTAGGATCACTAATCAAGAAGAGAAACAAGATAATATAATCCTAAGCATCATAAATCAATCTTGGGATCACCCTAAACCTAACCCATCCTCAAACTCTAAGAACTACTCACTAATCACCATGGCTCCAACAAATCCAATAAAAATAGTTAAAACCCATGATCAAGATGTTTGGATGATTAGAAAATAGAAGATAGATAGATGGAATCAAAGAAAACAATACTCAAATTGCATAAATCAAAAGGATCAATCTCTTACAAATCACTCTTAGAGAGGTTTTTGCTTAAGAAAATACTTAGCCCACAAAAATTAGGTTTTTGAGCTTAAATAGTTAATAGTGACGAACATGGTCGACCCGGGATAAACCGGGTACCGACCCGGTTAAAATGGGTAAAAGTGTCATGAGGGTCAATACCGATGTCACTCATCGGTACAACACCTCGGTATTGGACATGGTTTGTGTACCGATGAGGGATACCGATTCGTGACGTCGGTACTGGGGTGAAATGCCCTTGTGCTCCTTTGATGAATATCGTTGTCACTCCTCGGTATTGTAGCTCGGTGTTAAGTGGATTTTCCCTCGGATTTCCCCCGGGAGTTGCACCGATATGTTGTACCGATATGTGAACTCGGTATTGCTGCTACGTTGAATTTGGAGAAGTGGTACCGAGGTGTTGCACCGAGTTATGACCTCACTACAATCCCCTGAAGCTGCGATACCAACGTCACTCCTCGGTGTTGCACGTCGGTACTGGGGCTGCTTTCCTCCGGACTCCATACCGATCAGTCATACCGATATGTGACATCGGTATGACCCTTCCGCCTTCATTACCGATGAGTTATACCGGTATGTGACATCGGTATAACCTCTTGGGATTTCATTCCATGGCTTCTTTCCAACCATCTTCACTCTACGGGTCTCGAATCTCCTCCAAAGCACCTAAAACACGATCCAAAACATGCAAGGACTCTCTAGGACCTAATGTGGAAACACTAAACTCCTAAAATGACTAAAATGCTAAGGAAATATCATGAACTATACGCAAATGACTCGAAACCTAAATGAAATGGATGCTAGAATGATGCAAAGTATGATGTTATCATAGAGTGACTAAGTCTGCTCATTTCCTTGCGTTCAACAAGTATGATAAGGCCGAGGGACTCGAAAAGTTGTATGTGGAAGAAATTGTTAAGTTGCATGGAGTGCCGACGAGTATAGTTTCTGATCGAGACTCACGATTTGCATCGACTTTCTGGAAAGCACTTCAGAAACGTTTTGGGACAAATGTCCATATGAGTACAACTTATCATCCGCAAACAGATGGGCAGTCTGAGAGAACAATCAGAACACTTGAGGATTTACTAGTTTACATCAAGATGGTTACCTACAAGGGTAAAGATCGAGCAGCGTTATCGAGAAAATTGAAACCAAGGTATATGGGACCGTATAAGATTATGGAAATGATTTGACCAATGGCTTATCGGCTATAGTTGCCACCACCATTGGAAGCATTCTATAATGTTTTCCACGTATCCTTGCTAAGAAAATATGTAACTCATGGAAAAAATGTTACCGCAGATCCACCACCAGACTTGCAAGAAAACTGGACTATTGAGGGAAGACCATTTCGGATTGTGGGGAAAAAGTGAAAGTGGTTGGCTTGAAGAAGGTCAAAATGATCCAAGTTTTCTGAGATTGCGAAGGGGAAGAAGATACAACCTGAGAACCAGAAGAAATGATCAAATAAAAATTTCCTAAGTGGTTTGAGAAGCAACCAAATTTGAAGGAAAAGCCGAAGAAGAGCAAATATTCGAGGATGAATCTAGTCATAATTGGGGGAGAGTTGTAACACCCGTGTTCCGCAAATTCTGCCAAATCGGGAAAATAGTTAAGGCCGGGATGAGTCTTGCCGAGAAGAAGTGGGAAAAATCAAAAGGGTTTCTGAGGAAAAGTTGAAAAAGGCTAAGGAAATCTGAATGTGTGAAGAAAACTAAGTGTTTCGAGGAAAACTAAGTGTTTCGAGGAAAACTAAATGTTTCGAGGAAAACTAAGTTTAGCCGGAAAAGATTGAGTTTAGTCAGGGAAATCTGTCAGTTCGGGTGATTGTTGAGCTAAAAATAACGTTCGCTGAGTTGGATGAGTTTTTACCGAGCTAAAATCAGATGTCCGTGTTTTTCGGGAAATTTCAGACCCATGAGTTATTTGAGACTTGGTCGGAATTCAGACAAGGCTGGTCGGGATCAGACAGCTTGTGTCGGCTTCAGACAAGGTTTGGTAAGCAGTTCTCGGGGAAGGTTGATAATCCGCTCGAAGAAATTAACGGGAACGGTTATATGGCTTAAACACTTGGGGGGAAATGCGCAGGAGCGGTTATTGATATGATCGATCGATTAAAATTGCGGGAGAATTTATTCTAGGGATGTTAATCGGGCTAGCCCGGCCCGGCCCGAAACCCGTAAAGCCCGCAAATATTTGAGCCCGGCCCGGCCCGGCCCAAAAAAAATCGGGCCTATATTCCAAAGCTCGGCCCGGCCCGGACAGAGCTCTAGGGCTTTTCGGGCTTTTTCGGGCTTTTCGTTCTTTTCTTTACAAACACAAAAATTCACAATTCTCACATGAAAAATTAAAACAAAATATTTATCAAAATAAATGTAAATTGAAATGTATTATATCAAATTCAATTAAATTTAAAGGGTCGACGATCTATTTCCCCACGGATACTTTCATATAATAACACATCTACACAAAGTTTAACCCCAATGCTATTTCCTCATCATTTGAAAGTTCAAAACTTATTTCTCCATGAAATCAAAATTCGAAACCTATTTCTCCACAGATGTCGGTTTTATCGGTTTGGTATCGGTTTTGAGCGGTTTGTAACCTAAAATTAAACCATACCTCTTAACTCAAATCGATCCGACCAGTAATCAAACCGACCGACCTGATTTCTTCTTCTTCGCCCGACTTCTTCTTCTACAACCAAAAAATTTCGATCCCAATTCATAAAAAAAATAATCTGAGAAAATTAAAATTGGGAAAATTGAAATTGAGAATATTGAAATTGAAATTGAAACTGAAATTGAAATCTCAAAACCGAAATCTTTTGGTTTCGTTCATCCTTGGAGACGGAGGCAAAGCCATTACACACATTTGTCGAAATCTCAAAACCGAAATCTTCTTTTATTTGTTAAAACAATAATCAAGGAAAAATGGCGCTCATGAATGGAAGCATGAATCTATCATCGGTCAAATCGTCGATATACAACCACCGTCAAACAACCTTCTCCTCCGCCGTCCCAAGACATACTTCCCTCCGGGTCTTCGCCGTGCAAACCGATCCCAAACCACCAGCTTCATATGCGGTGACGACTCCTACTGCGGTGACGAAGACCGTCGGGCTTAATGTGGGTAAATCGAAATGGGCACCAGAGAGCTGGAAGACGAAGAAGGCGCTTCAGCAGCCGGATCTTTGTCGAACTTGGGTGGAAGAAGAGAGGATGAAGTTATTGACTTACAACGTTAATGGCCGTAGGCAACGAGTTTCGCAGTTTGATTCTCTTCTCAAACTCCTCGATTCGTTCGACGCCGATATCATCTGCTTCCAGGTTTTACTTCAATGTCCACTCGATTTTGAAAATTTTATATCGGTCTCTTTTTTTAATTTCCGATGAATCCGTAATAGTTTTATTCGGGTTTGAATCTAGGAGACAAAACTTAGAAGGCAAGAATTATCAGTGGATTTGACGATAGTTGATGGGTATGAATCGTTTTTCTCATGCACTCGCACCTGCGAGAAAGGTCGTACTGGCTATTCTGGTAAGCAGCATCAAGCTATATGTCTTGAGTGGATTTTAAGTAAAATTTGGAAATGGCTGGAGTTTTTATGCTGTTGAATTCGAAGGTGTAGCAACATTTTGCAGGGTAAAGTCAGCATCTTTAAGCTGTGAAATTGCTTTGCATGTTGCTGTGGAAGAAGGCTTCACCGATCTTGTAAACAGTAATTCGAATTTTTGGGTTAGACTAGGAATTGGGTTGGTTTTGGGTTTAGTTCATTGATTTGGTTTGTAATTGGGTTAAGTTTGGTTTTATTTCGGTTTATATTTAATTGTTATACAGTAAACCGAATCAAATAGTGGTATGTGGGGAAATATGTTTCGAAATTTGATTTCGTGGGGAAATATGTTTCGAACTTTGATTTCGTGGGGAAATAGATTTCGAACTTTTAAATGATGGGGAAATAGCACTAGGGTTAAACATTGTGTAGATGTGTTATTATATGAAAGTTCCCGTGGAGAAATAGATCGTCGACCCAAATTTAAAAGCAAAAGTTTGACAAAAAAACAAATAAAATTCAAATAAATTGTATTACCAAATAAATCATAAAATCAAAACACTTCAAATCTAGGTAGTAGAGCTTAGATTAGAATCTACTTCATCGTATTCTAAATCATCATCACCATCAAGAAGTACAGATAAAAAAGTAAAATAATATTAAGTTTTGACATGTATAAATCATATAGAAATGTCATTGAAAGTCTATAGATAATAATTTTAAAAATATGAAGTAAATATGGATGAATGATAATGGTACATGGATCACAAAATGTATAGAAAATATGTCAAATTATTATTTTTAGAAAGATAAATGTTTAAATAAAATCTCTAACTAATTAAAATGTAAAGTTTCGGGCTTTTCGGGCTAGTCCGAGCCCGGTCGGGCTAAGCCCGAAAAACACACTAACCCGAAAGGCCCGATTTTTTGGGCTTATATTTCTAGGCCCGAGCCCGCTGTTTTTCAGGTTCGGGCCGGGCCGGCCCTCGGGCTTTGGCCCTAATTGACACCCCTAATTTATTCTCGGGGAAAATAGACGCGCATGAGCGGTTTTATCTGAGTAAGTGAGAAAATGTGATCGTGGGCAATTATGGATGATTTTTCCCTAGGGAAACGAGTAACTCGTCTATATAAAGAAGACCTCTGGCTCATTTCTTAACTTTTGCGCGAACAAGAACTCATAAAGGTCAACGAGAAAATTTGAGAGAAATTAGCCGAGAGAATTTGATTATGGCTGAGAGAAAGAGTTTTAGCCGAGAGACTTATCTGAGGGAAAACTGTGTGGGCGATCGACTGGGGGATCGACCGATCCGAAAGCGGGATCGACCGATCTGAAAGCGACAAGAGGTGTCATAATCAATCTTACCAAATCCGAGAAAATCCTAAGTTGAGTGCATGAGGATGGCTATAAGTCTGAGTCGTTTTCGTGCATAAATACTTCGTCTTGATTGCTTGATTGTTGTGCGTGTTTGCTTGTCATGTTTGTATATCTGCTGGCTAACCGTGGTGATCGATTTACCTTATCGGCGATCTAGATCAGGCAATGTGTTCGTCGGGGCTTGTTTGGATGCGGGATGATCGGCCGGTAAGCGTGGGTGATTACGCTTGGCTAGTTTTCTGTCATGATAAGCATATTCTGGACTATGTGTTGATGTTGTTTGCGATACTTGAATGTGGCTCGGTGAGACGGGTTGACCGCTCTCACTAAGCAATTATGTTGCTTATGCCTCCATTTTCGGATGCAGGTTCTGATTTTTGTCGTGATGGTAGTCGTTATGTCTGATCAGATCGCGGTACTAAGACTGAAAATGGATGGATAGTATATTGTTGGGTAGTTACGGTCTAGTATAATGTAATAGCTTATTGGCGAACATTTCATTGTATTAGAACTTCGTTTATCAATTCAAATATTCTGTTTAATCTATTTATTCTCGATAAATAGTTTGTCTGATCAAACCAAACGCGAAAAAGTTAATGAAAATATTAAAAATTAATCTGGATTAGAGTGTTACATACTGCCTAAAAGTTAATGAAAATATTAAAAATTAATCTGGATTAGAGTGTTACATACTGCCTAAGTGGTTGTCATTTAGACCGCTTTTTAGAACATGTATAGAGGAAGTATTTTGTTCTATTACCATAAATTAATCGAGGTTAGAGCGAGTCCAAAAAGACAGCTGCTAGCGTTAGTTGAATTTCAATTAGTCATCAAATTAGGTGAACGGTTTCTTAAAAAAAAAAAAAA
>PKML01043598.1:471209-515294 GCA_002933935.1 Eutrema yunnanense | reverse complement strand
TGTAAGGGTATCCACATAAAATTTTAAACAATCAATTTGATTGGTCCACATCAACATTTAAAATAAAGAAAGTTTCCAAATTCAAATATTGTTGTTAATAAAAATTATAAAGATAAGAAAATTATGTATAAAATTTCTATTACCAACAAAAAAAACCAACAAGATTAGAAAAATTTCTTAATTTAAAAGTTATCTCAATTATATAAATAACTAATAATATATATAAGAGTAAAATATATTTACATGTGTGTATATGCACACGTTTAGAGAGCACTCTGATTATAATGATGAAATAATTTTACCACTATTTTTGTTACAAAATTATTTATTATCTAAATATATATATATATATGTTACTTAAAAAGTTGAAGTTACTTGGTTCTAAGATTTTCTACATAGGATTTTAATTAGCCAACAATTATAATCAACATTAGCATCTAAAATTTTGTCACATATCCATAAAAACTTTCCACACGATCGCATAGAATAGATAATGCGGAAATGATAGAAAATTTTACATGTTTATATTCGGCTTGGAATTGCCTTAGATCAATGTAGGAGTTCTTTGTTTTGAGTTGTTATTTGTTATTAATTTCCTAAATTTATGTAACTTGTATTGAGTTTGTCTACTTAATTGTCTTCTTAATCAAATGTATGCTCTCTGATGGAATGTAAAAAGAATAAAGAACGAGATGAGAAATAATTCATCTATGGATTGAGAAACAAGAATACATTGAAGAAAACTGAAAATGTGTAAACCAATTTTCTCATATATAAAATAATATTGGGAGAATTAGATCCCTATTGCTTAGGTTTATGATCTCATCGAAGAACCATTGAAAAGTTACCCCAACCAATATGTCACCAGACAAAATTCTGGTTTCTATCTGTTCAAGGTAAAACTTCCAAAAATTATATTTATTTTGTCAGTTTTATTGTTATCATAAATTTGTTTCAAAGCTCATTCCATATTTATATATTGTCTTGGATTAAAAATTAATTTTTTTATAGATACGAGAGCAATATTTTTGCTTATTTAGTTTGCTTTTTGATTTGTAGATTAAATTGAAAATTTGTATTTATTAAAGTAGCTAAGGAATGAGAATAGTTTTTGACTTTCTTGTTTTTTGTTGTTGTTATTTTCATAGAAAACATATATAACGAAAATGAAACTGAATATAATGAAAAAAACTTATTCATTCTAATTGGAAGAAGTGGGGTATAATCATTGAAAACACATTTAAAAGTTACAACAACCAATATGATACCTGACAAAAGTTCGGTCTTTACCTATTAAAGATAAAACAGACAAAAAAATATATTTAATTCGTTGATCTTTGTGATTTTAAATTAATTTCATATTCATCTATTTTCTTGGTTTCAAAATTAAAGTTGTCAAGAGTTGTGTTTATTAGTTTAACAACTAGCTAAGGAAAGAGAATAACTTTTAACTTTATTACTTTTTGTTGTTTTCATAGAAAATATATATAACGGAAATAAAACTGAAATGATGAAAAACTTATATTTTCATTTTAAGAAATGATGTATAATATTTTATATTCGTGTCAATATTATGTTTAATAAATAGTATTTGATTACGTTGTTACACGTTTAATTGGCTTTGGTATACTAACTTATAAGTATTTTATTGAATAATACCTTTTATAAACGGAACATATATAAATTCAAAACAAAACCGTTGAAATCTCACAAACTAGATATAATTTCTGAGATTAAAACTATAATATATATATTTCAATTACCAATATACACAAAGTAATATCTTAATAAATATGATTGGTCGCATATGATTTTTATCAAATAATATTAAAAAATATACCCTCGCGTAGCGTGGGTGCAAAACCTAATATATATATATATACTAGATTATGTTCCGTGTGATATGATGAAAACTAATAAAATACTTAGATTTTAAAATTGATAACTCTTGTAATTATAATATGTATAATTAGATTCTAAATTAAGATCTCGTTAAGTTATTCACAAATTACGTTTTATTATTTGCAATTAAAAGATTAGAAATTGATCCATATAATCCATACATCTTATAAACAAACACTATAAATAAATGATAAGGTTCCAAAAACATAATTTTCATTGTATTGTAGTTTCTCTTTTTTCTCTTACTTTATTTTTTCCAATTTAGTAATTTCTATTTAAAGATAAAATATAATTCCTTTTTTCCGTTTTTGAAATAAAGAATTCAGAATAAGAAAATTTATATTATTACATTAACACATGTCACGATCTAAATTAACAATGACACATGTCATTATCTGATGAATTATAATTATCATACGTGTCACACTCACGTTAAGCGCATTCAACTTTATGTTCTTTTTTGGTTAAAAAAAAAGCGCATTCAGCTTCTATATTTTTTTTTTTACTTTTAGAGGAATTGAGAGGAAATATTTTTTCTCTATTTTCTTTTGGATTGGTGTTTTTTTCAGTAGAATTAAGAATATATTTTTTCCATTCTTTTTCTTCCTCTAAAACTATCAACCAATCACAGCCTTAGTTATTTACTACCTTGGCTTGATCCTTTTCTTTTCCTAATTAAGTTCTTCCGTGCTGGGTGTGGTTAGCAAAACTATTTGATTATCTTTTTTTTATCAATGAAGGCCCTTTAACAAACAAAAAAAAAAAATCTTAAAACAATCATAAGGAACCAAACGCTAAATCTCAAAGTCTTGCTGGTTGATGTAACATTTGTACACGGACATCAGCATCAAACAAAACCATAATAATTTAAAGACCGAGACTTTTCCATTACACTAACAACTTGCAAAAACCACTAGATTTTAATCCGCCCATTCATGATAAAGTTTTTTTGTAAACTAAACTTTGAAATATATAAAAGATGAAATAAGAAATCTATTATATAATGAGAGAGTTTTCTCTCATTCTAAGCCATCCACATCATCACTACAATCATTTATTAATGGATCCACATATTTAATTTAGAGTGAAATAAATTAAAATTAGAAGATTACTCTTATAAAATAAATTAACTTGTAAGAAAAAAGAAAAGTCATCATTAACAAAATAAAAAAATTAACAATTGGTTATAGAAAAACGTAAATCATTTATCAATTATAAATATATGAAGTTCAATTAACAATTAGTTGTGCTATTAATATGACTTTCGATATTTTATGAAAAAACAAAATCAAGTGAAAAAAAAGAAGAAAAAAGTAACAAAACCAACAATTCATTCTTCACAATCAAAATTATCCAAAAAACAAGAAATAGTCTTTGAAACTACAAAATCAGGAATGGAGAAAAATCATAGATAGAAAACTGCAAATATCCTCTAAAAACAAGAAATAGCATTTTAGAGGAGGAGTACCACTTGATAATAGGATTTTTGCTCCGTTTGATGAACTAATTTTGGCATAAGTATTCGCCAAAAATATGGGAATGAGATTGGTTGGATTTTTAGAAGCGAGAGAGAATAGGTTCTTCGGGGATGGGGAACAACAAAAAAATCACAAATCTTTTGTCAGCGATCTTTCACAAAGAAAGCAATACTTGGACCAAAATATATTTTAGCATAAAGGCGCAAACATTTAAAAAAATTCTCTATTAGAGAGCGTAACTCTAAACAATCTAAAACTATACGTACATAAAGATATAATTTTAAATACTCAAATATGTACATGCACTTCAATCAGTTAATGTGTAGACGGTCTGATGAGGTTATAATTGACCTCAGTATGAATAGTCACATTGTCATATACAAACACTAATAAAGAAACACACGCACATACATACAATGCAACTATAAACATAAACGACTATGAAACGAAAATTCAAAAAAAAAAGGGAGGATAAAAAAATACCATGTAATCAGCAAAACAAAGTTTAGGAACAGAAATGTAATATATATAAGTATAATTATAATCACACAGTAGTCAAATACAACATATAAACACATGAAAAAAAGAACAATATTTCAACATAAATTAACAACATCATTAAGAGAAAACCGTTGTTATATACAAACACTAATAAGGAGAAATAACAAAACATATGCAGATACACACAATGCAACTATAAACATAAAACCGACTATTAAACTAAAATTCAAAATTAAAAAAAAAATTGTTTCCTAAAAATATAGCATATAAACAAATTTATAAAATATGAATATAAAATAAGCCCGCGCGAAGCGCGGGGGTCAATCCCTAGTAAGATATAATTTAAGTGTTATTGATTCAAATATATTGAATTTATAATTTTTAGGTTTTTAGTAAGACGATATATAATATTTTGTTGATTTATTGTGCAATATATGTTTTGATGTTTATACCATATTTCTAACACGTGCTATGCGAAATATAGATTTTAATCCGCGTTGTATGCGGGACAATAATTTTTATACATTACTTTTTGTGAAATGTATATTGAGCGAACACAAAAAACAATGGTTTGACTTAAATTTTAATGAAAAACATCATGAATATGTGATTTATATAACTTTAAATGATATCAAAGTTTGTTATCTAACAAAAAAAAGTAAATTGTTATAAAAGTTATATTATGTTATCATATGGTGAATATTAGTATAATAGAAGTATGAATTAGTTAAATATATTTCGATGTAATCTTAATTGTAAAGTTTGTTATTATATGAATTTAGATTACCAGACAAACAATTATTTTATTAAAATCACATTACACAAATGATATATTTATGAGTGTTAAAATGGGATAACCCATTCTTTTAATCTGCTTTGAACCAGCATGTTATCTTGCATGTTTTGACAAACCAACCCGCAAATGACCGCAATTATAAAAACATAACCCTAACCCGTCCCACAATATTACCGTATACTATAAATATTTACTAATTTTGAATATTTGAAATTTTATCAATTTAAAATGTTTTTAATAATAAGATTATATAATTTGGTCTAATTATGGTTCAATTAAATAATCAGATTACACCAAACATAAATTTTTAAAATTTGGACATCACTTGAATTTTGAAATTCGGATTAAAATATCTTCTCTTACGTATCAAGGTAACCACATACAAACATAAAATTTACATTTAATATCTACAATCATGGATTAATGTTATTATATTTTAAATAATTTAATCAATTATATAGATATTAAATATTATAGTTAATTAGAATATACATATCTAACAATAAAGATATTATGTATATATTTGTTTTAAACTTGTTTGGCAACATCTATACTATTAAAACAAAAACACTTTTGGAATATGTTTCCGAAAAGCCCTTATTTTGTAAAATAAATTGAACATGCTGCCAAACAGATATTAAACATGTTGTCAAATATTTATTAAATTTATTATAAATTTAAAAATTATAAATTAAACATATTTGAATCAATAAAACTTAAATTAGTTCTTATTCCTCATTTCACATTTTATATATTACAAAAAATTTTATCCCGTGCATGCGCACATGTTTTGAATCTAGTGTTTAATTATAAATTATATAAATATCTATACTAATATATGTTTGGACACAAAATAATTTAATAAATGTTTGGAAACATGCTTAATACATGTTCGGCAATTGGTTCAATTGTTTTTTTTAAGGGTTGTTTGGAAACAGATTCTAAAATTTCTTTTGTTTTAATATTATAGATTTGTCAATTGAAAATAAAATAGTCAAGAGTTGAGAAATTACAAATACAATTTTTGGAATTAACTTAAGGTTAAATAACAGTATATTATATGAATGAAAAGATTAATCTTAGAATTTGGTTTTCAAAATCCAACTCTACTGAACCAGGCTTCAATATATAATAAACAGACGAAATAAAACAGATTAAAAATAAAATTGTTGAATCCGTTTTTCAGGGAAATAAAAAACTCCATTTACGTATATTTCCGTGTAAAATATGGATATATGCATTTGGAATAATAAAAATCAATTGTTGGGGATAGTGGGTAGTAGTAAATGGTCATGTGCCGAAGAAGAAACCGTGATCAAGATCTCGGAGAACATTGAAAATAAAATATATAGCAAACAGACCAAACAAAACAGATTAGAAATAAAATTGTTGAATCCGTTTTTCAAGGAAATAAAAAACTCCATTTACTTATATTTCCGTGTAAAAATATGGATATCTGCATTTGGAATAATTAATAAAAATCAATTGTTGGGGATAGTGGGTAGTAAATGGTCATGTGCCAAAGAAGAACCCGTGATCAAGATCTCGGTTTCTTGAAGATTCTTTGATGCTACAGTTGCGATGTTCCGGAAAAGGGTTAGAAAAATACAGCAAGCGCATAAAATGCAATCATGTTGTGAGTGTTTCTGTAACATCCCGATTTTGGATATATGCAGATAAACTTATAAGAATTAATTTGGTTACCTATGTCACCAAAGTGCATTTAGTTTTTCGGTCATTTATCCAGAGAGAACTTTAGAGTTAAGCGTGTTTGAGCTGGAGAAATTTAAGGATGGATAACCTACCGGGAAGTGATTCGCGGTACTATGCGAGTGAGAACAAAACACGGGGAAATATCATGTGGTGATTGCAGGGTCAGTAAACAAGTCTTACGAGCCTCCCAGACTAGCGCACCGGCCGTCAGACGAGGGTGGGTCCACATGCCAAAAGAGAGCGTGGGGCCCACAAATAAAGGCGGTCGGGGCGTTATAGTCTCACTCTCTAGGTTCCTCATAAGGCCACATAGGCTCCCATGAAACCTCCTTAGAGAGAAAGTCTCTTACAAGTAACAAAAATACGTGTAGCCTCAGATTATTAGTGTGGTTTTTTTCGAAGACTCTCAAATGCTCAAATCAGTATTTAGAAAATATGATTTTGCCGGAAATCAAAAAAATAGAAGAATAAGATTGAATTACGCTAAAAATTAAAGATATGTGGCGCATTTCATATATTTCTATTTTTGGTTTAAAAAAAAAAGAAGGGATACTTTTCATAAATCGGAAATGAAAGTGGAGTAGAGAAAGAAAGCGTATAAGAGCATCTCNCGAGACATATGTCTCGCGCGAGACATATGTCTTCGGGTTTTAAAAAAAAAAAAAAAAAAAAAATTATTTTTTTTATGTCGCGACGAATCACGTCGCGACACATCATCACCTTTTGGGGAAGACATATGTCTCGCGCGAGACATAAGAGAATTGAGGGTGTGGATGGTATTTGTTGGAGTAAAATAAAGTAAAATAAAAAGGTGGAAAAGAGGAAAGAGGAAAAAGTAGAGTAAATTTAATTACTCATACCCGTTAAAAATGAATGTGTATTTTTCTTTGTTTCAGTTGTAGTTAGAGTAAATAATGAAAAATAAAATTCTACTTGACTCACAATTTTTTTTGCGTAATTGAGAGTAATAATGTTTTAACGCTCATTATTTGCGCTAAAGATGACTACCAATCACAGCCTAAATCTTCTCTGAATGAGAAGGATGCTAGGTTTTATAGAAAATACCTAACCTGAATTAGTATATTGGATTGAGAGAGTCATGTCGGATGTGTCCAAAGCACTAGAGTATTACCACATACGAAGTTTAGAAGCCGTATAATTAAGTGGCATTTGAAACAACACCATATTACATGTTTTAGTTTTCGGATTAGAGTATCTATGGGCCTCAGTCCCAGAATCAACGTTGGAAGACCACTCGAACATATATATATATATATAGTTGTTGACATAAAAAAAAGTATAAATGTTTTTATATATATGAAAGAAATTGTTCATATGGCTTTTGACAAAAAAAAAGTATGTATAGTTGTTGACCTAAAAGAAGTATAGAAATGGTTTTATATAGATATATGAAAAATATGGAAATTGTTCAAAAAAAAAAGAAAAGCCTACAAGTTAGACCCAGAGTGTCTATAAAGGGATTCTTTGTGATATGGGGTTTCCTCATCTTTCTCTACTAAAACTAACCAGCAAATTTTCTTCGTTGGAAAACAAAAAAAAATGCAGTTCTCTTCTTTCTCTTCGTTGTCAACTTGGACAACCCTAATGATAATGGGATGTCTTATGCTTCATTCATCTTTCTCCAGTGCTCAACTAACTCCTACTTTCTACGACACTTCATGCCCTAGTGTCTTCAACATCGTACGGAACACCATAGTCAACGAGCTAACGTCGGATCCTCGTATCGCCGCGAGCATCCTTCGTCTTCACTTCCACGACTGCTTCGTTAATGTAAGCTATTACTTTTCAAATTTAGTAGTAAACTTTCGCTCTTAATTTATGTGTACATTAGTATCGTAGAATTATGGTAATTCCTTTTCTATTTTTTCAGAAATATAAAAGAAAACTTTGTTTTGCTAACATAGTTTTTGCTAAAAATGTTTTGTTAATATAGTTTCCTTGTGACAGTCTTTTGATTTTTGTTGTCCACATGTATTTTATCTACTTGATTTTCTGAAACAATTTTTTCGGGTTATGGAGACACTCAAGATAAAACAAAATATGTCCTTGTCAGTTATAAATATTGGCAACGACAACATAAGTTACATAACACGTGGTTTACAGTATACTTGCATTTATAATTTATGAAATTTGGAAGATTTAGAATAATTATATTTTTTTTGGGGTATTAGTTAAGATGATACGTTTATCTACAATAATAGTCAGTGGCTAACGGATCTGATCCACAAATAATAGTCAGTGGCTAACGGATCTGATCGCATACTTAGATTTGGTTTTTACTGTCGAATATATTAGCTCTTGTCGTCGAGAATGACTTAATTATTATATAATCTTCTATAGACAGATCTACAGTTCAGCTAACATGGATTGTTTGTAGTAGATTATTTAGGAAGAGCATGGACCCGGACCCGTACCAAACACGTTATGAATTTATATCAATCATTTATTATTGATTGATAGGAAAGAAAAAAAAAAGTACTCCCTAGAAATAATTCAAACATTCAATGCTTACCGCAAACCCCACTAAATAACTTATTCTTGTTTCCAAGAAAAAAAACTCAATCCTCGAATCAGGTGTTGTTGTTAGAACAATTGTTTTAACATGTGACGCTTCTTAAAACATACTAGTATAAACCAGAAACTACAACAACAAAAGAAGATGAAGAAATATTAGTGTAGGCTAATAAGTAATAACGTTGTGAATTTGTTGTTAAGAGGTAAAATAATTTGTGTACTAATTTGTGTCTAGTATATATGTATATATTATCGGGTTTTAGTGAATGGAAAACACAATCTCACACTGTTTACCGGTTGTAAATTATAGACTAATTTTCGAACAATTCGTTTTTGTTTCCAAAGGGCTGTGATGCATCGATCTTGTTAGACACCACAACATCGTTTCAGACAGAAAAAGATGCGGCGCCAAATGCAAACTCGGCTCGGGGATTTCCAGTGATTGATAGAATGAAAACAGCAGTGGAGGCAGCATGTCCGAGGGTTGTTTCATGTGCAGATCTTCTTACCATCGCAGCTCAACAATCTGTTAATTTGGTATGCTCTATTTACACAAGCCTCTTTTTTTGTTTCGTTCATGACAAACACTGTTTTAAATTCTTATTGTCCTACATGACATCACATGATTGAAGAAAACACTTGAATACTGCATTGAAGAAAAAACTTGAATACTAAATTGTTTGAGACCATGACAATTTATATTTAATATTATCCTCTTTTTCAAATATCGGATATGCATTGAAGAATCGTAGAGAAAGAATAGTAGATAAAATATTCATAAAGGGTGGTTGTGTTAAATTTTTGTTGACCAATACAAATACTATTCAGAAGATCAAATCTCATTACAATAATATACCAATAAGATAATTTATTCTTTTTTTCTTACTTAGGTAACTAATTGTTGAATTTATAGTCGATGTTTTTCTTTTTCTTTATAAACATCCAAACTTATACATCGTCAACATTATTTTTCTCGGCAAATAATTATTTTGAAATGTTCAAAAAAAAATAAATAATAATTATTATTTTGAAATATGGATATTTTAGGCAGGAGGTCCTTCTTGGAGGGTTCCTTTGGGGAGACGAGACAGCTTACGAGCATTTTTCGATCTCGCTAATGCAAATCTCCCTTCTCCATTCCTCACACTTCCAGAACTTAAAGCCAGTTTTGCAAATGTCGGTCTTAACCGTCCTTCTGATCTCGTTGCTCTCTCCGGTAATCATGTTTTCTTAGAAACAATAACCAAAATACACATTTGATGTAATTAGACTAACGAATTTATTGATTATATATCTTACTGTCTAGGTGGTCACACGTTTGGTAAAAACCAATGTCGGTTTATTATGGCAAGGCTATACAACTTTAGCAACACTGGTTTACCCGATCCTACCCTCAATACTACTTATCTCCAGACGCTTCGCGGACTATGCCCTCGTAATGGTAACCTGAGCGTTTTAGTGGATTTCGATCTACGAACACCGACCGTTTTTGACAACAAATACTATGTGAATCTGAAAGAACTCAAAGGACTTATCCAAACTGATCAAGAGTTGTTCTCGAGCCCAAATGCGACTGACACAATCCCCTTAGTGAGATCATACGCCGATGGCACGCAAAAGTTCTTCAATGCGTTTGTGGAAGCGATGAATAGGATGGGAAACATTACGCCTCTCACAGGAACTCAAGGACAGATCAGGCAGAACTGTAGGGTGGTGAACTCCAACTCGTTGCTCCATGATGTCGTTGAAATCGTTGACTTTATCAGCTCTATGTAATAACAGTTGTCTCTATATGTATGTGGCAACCAAAATAAATGCTTGTTATGATAATAAAACGCTCTCAATATGTTACTTGAGGACATTTCATCTTTCTTTTTATCTTCTCTCTAATTTTGTTTCAACTTTTAAAACATATTGTGTGTGTGATATCAGTTGTTTAATCCAAAATAAACAAACCGTAACTAATTTTAAAAATATAATTTTATTATTTACTACATATGATAAATTCACAAAGTCATCTTGCCAAATTCATAATAGTACTCCGGCTTGAAGTAGTACTGAAATCTTGATGAAGCTTCAAATCGTTACTTATTTTCAAAGCTATTTCAAACATTCTTGGTAAAACTCTTTGTTGGAATTCGTATCGGTTTATAACGATTTATAAATATGAATTTAATTGCCACGATTCATGCAAATGTTGAATTAAATCTACATCTTATTAGAGACACAAACCCAATGAAATATACAAGCCTGTTAAAATGTCAAAACAAGCCCAAATGTTTATGGTTTTTTTGCAAGAGATTGGTAGAAATAAGAATGTTATGAAAACTTTGTTTGTAACCCTTATGAAAACTTTGTTTGTAACTCTTGAGAGTTGTTTCAAGCAACTCTCCTCTTTTCAATATATGAGATAAAACTAAATCTTACTTGATCTTGGTATTCTTTGTTTAAGTTTGTTTCTCTTTTAATTTTATTGCACAATAAAGCTCATAATGAACTATTTCAATTTTCAGTTTTAGTTTTTCTATCTAAAATAAGCTTTTTTGAAAAAAACCTATCTCTGTTTTGAAATTGCCAACATGGTATCAGAGCTCAGTCGATCGGGATTCATGGGTTTGAGGCGTTCTTGCTTCTTTTTAGTCATTATGTTATGTCTCTTTCTGCTGCAACGCTTTCTCCAAATCCAACCTCTATCTCATGATGACTTTCTCTATATGCCCATCTCAACACATATTCATGCTCAAATCGAGCTATGAATGCAAAAGGCCAAGACTCAAACAAGAGCTTGCTGATTCGTCCTCTTCTTATGCAGTTAAAAATGAGAAGATTTAGACTCGTGATGTGGTCATCGAACCAAAAGATGAGGTCCACGAGCCCAAGATGGACCAGCCAAGCCCCAATTTACCTTGACATGTATTTACCAGCCTCTCAAGAGCCCGTACCAGTGAAGACCCAAGGAATATAAGCCCAAACAAGCCTAATATCATGCAATCATTCAAATGGCCTGATAAGGACATATGGACATCTCTTTAAAGATTTCGGCCCAACCACAAAGAACTAAGCCAATATCCAACTTGGTCCACATTCTTGACCCATCAAGGATCCAAGAACTGCTCATATTCGACCCGGATCGGTTCAGATCAATTCGCAAACCAGCAGCCAACCCGAGAGACATTAAATCGATCAAAAGATGGGATTTTCATATTTGGCACTTTGAGGATTCGTGGATGGTATCCAGGAGAGTTTATAATTCATATAGAGGATATAGAGAAGTCATTCAAGTGCACCAGAACATATGTGATCAAGTGGATCTCTTCACACCTCAACTTTCCTCATTCGGAGCCAATTGCCTCAAATCTGGTCAAACGGGTATATCTTCTTGATTTATTCGATCCAGCTGTTTTGGAGACCTTACATACCATCAAGAGACTTCCAAAACGTCATTACTTCATGTCCAAGCTGTTCAGATACAAAGAACCTTTACATTTCCTTACTTGGCCAAAAATCAAGCAATAAAAGCTATATCAATCAAGCCTTTGATTGATTTCTTATTTATGTTAAATATTTGAATTATTTTCTTTGTAAAAACGTGTATGAGCTCTATATAAGCTCACTCATTTCCCTTGTAACAACCCTTCTACGAAATTTGATAATAAACTAAGTTTGTTCTTTGCAAAAGCTGAGTGTCTTTTGTGTTTTGTTCATTAGAGTATTGTGTGTGATTCCTATACTCTCTTGTTCATGTGGAATAATAACTTGTGAGATTATAGTTATTCTTTCATGTGTGATTCAATAAACAACAATCCCATCTCCATATTCACCATCGTCCCATCGACCATTTTCAAGCCTTAAACTCTTGATTATCACGTGTCCATAAGATTGGTGGATTCTCTCTTATATTATCTGGTATCAGAGCTAAAAGCTCCTATTTTTTTATTTTTTTTTCTTATATTCTCTTATCGAAAAAAAAAGTTTTATGTTTTTGTTCTTTGATTTATAAAATTCTAAAACCCAAAATTGTTTTGATTTGTTTCTTTGAAAGTTTTGTTCTTTTCATTTTTTTTTTAAATTCTCATTTATTTCAATTTATCTTGAAATTTATTTTTAAAGATTTTCAAAAAAAAAAAAAAAAGAATTTTGTTTACCTTATTTCGATTTTCAATGATACGGCCTAAAGTTTTTCATGTAGGATATGGTCATAAAGCATACCTTTCTTGGACCGGATACACGGATAGTTGTATTTGGCACCACCGAACACCAGAAGATGAGAGACTACCTCTAGTCATCAATCAACTACGAGGTGAAGCCACAACATGGTGGAATCTAGAAGAAGAAGAACGTTGGTACTACAACGAACCAGCCATCAATACTTGGGAAGAACTCAAGATGCTCATGGACAAGAGATACATACCTAGAGATTTCCCTCAAGAGATCAATGAGTGCTATGGAAGAAGACCATTCCGCAATCATGCACCAAAAGCAACACCAAAACCGAAGATGTCCATTACCTTGCTACCCAAGGAGCTTGAACCGCCTGATCCTCCAGAAGAGTCTCCATGTCTTCCGTCAATTCCACTTGCCATTAACAAAGAAAAACCAGAAGAGGAGATCGAACCACATTCGAAAGACAACACGAGATCGCAAGAACAAGTTTTGTGGACAAAACTTTCTCAAGAAGGAAGGTATGATGTGGTCATCGAACCAAAAGATGAAGTCCACGAGCCCAAGATGGACCAGCCACGCCCCAAGTCACCTTGCCATGTATTTACCAGCCTCTCAAGAGCCCATACTAGTGAAAACCCAAGGAAGATACGCCCAGACAAGCCCAATATCATGCAATTATTCAAATGACCCGATAAGGACATATATATGTGCATCTCTTGAAAGATTTCGGCCCAACCACAAAGAACTAAGTCAAGATCTAACTTGGTACACATTATTGACCCATAAAGGATCCAAGAACAGCTCAAACTCGACCCGAATCGGTTCAGATTAATTCACAAACCGGAAGACAACCCGAGAGTCATTAAATCGATCAAAAGATAGGATTTCCATATTTGGCACTTTGAGGATTCATGTATGGCATCCAGGAGAGTTTATAATTCATCTAGAGGATATAGAGAAGTCATTCAAGGGTACCATAACATATGTGATCAAGTGGATCTCTTCACACCTCAACTTTCCTCATCCGGAGCCAATTACGTCAAATATGGTCAAACGGGTATATCTTCTTGATTTATTCGATCCAGCTGTTTTGGAGACTTTACATACCATCAAGAGACTTCAAAAATGTCATTACTTCATGCCCAAGCTGTCCAGATACAAGGAACCTTCACATTTCCTTACTTGGCCAAAAATCCTTAATATAATCTCCCAAGGATTTGCTCAAAGAAGCTGGTTGCACGAGATATAGACAGAAGTTTTGCAGAATAGAACTTCTGGTTTTTGAGAGTTTAAACGAAAGAGTTGTTGTGTAAGAAACGATTCGTTCATATGAGATAGATGAGAGATGATAAAGATGTTGCATAAGCAACGAATCACTCTCAAGAGACAAAAGATATTTTCGACACATATTTTTGATAAGAAAGAGTTTATTTTGATAAAAGTTTGATAATCCAATCCAGGATGAGTTCGACAATGATCTTATAAAGAGAATATAAAGAAAACAACAAAACTTGCATGAAGAGCATTAAACTCATCCTCGGAAATAAACAAAAGCAATAAAACAGAGTTTGAATTTGAAACTAGAATCCTTGAGCTTCCATGGTCAAAATTCTTTGATGCTGGGCTTGGGCTTAATTTATTTGATCACTAAAATTGTCTCTTGTTATTCCTGGGTCGAAAGTCTTGTTGCTGGGCCAAGTCATGATCACAACAAGATGGGCTTTGAAGAGATATGATCTATTTGGCTCATTAAAAACCTTCCTTTGAAAACTCATTGGGATAAAACCAAAGGTAAGGAAAAAATAGTGCAAATGGGTCACATATCCATTTGTGTAATCATTTTGGGCTTGATTAAAAATTAGAAAGATTTTAATCACATCTTTATTCAACCATTTAGCCTTAGCTCTCTTCCTCGCAAGCTGCTCCTCCTCGGCTACAAGCTGTCCAACACGTTCATGCTCAGCTACTGGCTCATGTTCATGTGGCTTCTCCTTGATGCATCCTATGCTCATATCATCTTCACACCTCAACTTTCCTCACCCGGAGCCAATTACGTCAAATCTCGTCAAACATGTATATATTCTTGATTTATTCGATCCAGCTGTTTTGGAGACCTTACATACCATCAAGAGACTTCCAAAACGTCATTACTTCATGCCCAAGCTGTCCAGATACAAGAAACCTTCACATTTCCTTACTTGGCCACAAATCAAGCAATAAAGGCCATATCAATCAAGTCTTTGATTGATTTCTTATTTATGTTAAATATTTGAATTATTTGCTTTGCAAAAACGTGTATGAGCTCTATATAAGGTCACTCATTTCCCTTGTAACAACTTTTCTATGAGATTTGATAATAAACTAAGTTTGTTCTTTGCAAAAGTCGAGTGTCTTTTGTGTTTTGTTCATTAAAGTATTGTGTGTGATATCTATACTCTCTTGTTCGCGTGAAGTAATAACTTGTGAGATTCAAATTATTTTTTCATGTGTTGATTTGTGTGATTCAATCAACAACAACTCCATCTCCATCTTCACCATCGTCCCATAAATCATTTTCAAGCCTTAAACTCTTGATCATCACGTGTCCATAAGATTGGTGGATTTCATCTTATATCATCTGGTATCAGAGCTAAAAGCTCCTATCTATTTTTTTTATTTGTTTTTGTTTTTATATTCTCTTATCAAAAAAAAAAGTTTTCTGTTTTTGTTCTTTGATTTATAAAATTCTAAAACCCATACAAAAATAGTTTTGATTTGTTGCCTTGAAAGTTTTGTTCTTTTCATTTAAAAAAAAAATTCTTATTTATTTCAATTTATCTTGAAATTTATTTTAAGATTTTCAAAAAAAAAAAAAAAATTTGTTTACCTTATTTCGATTTTCAATGCTACAACCTAAAGTTTTTCATGGATGATATAGTCGTGAAACATACCTTTCTTGGACCAAACACATGGATAGTTGTATTTGGCACCAGCTAACGCCAGAACATGAAAGACTACCTCTAGTCATCAATCAACTACGAGGTGAAGCCGCAACATGGTGGAATCTAGAAGAAGAAGAACGTTGGTACTACAACGAACCAGCAATCAAAACTTGGGAAGAACTCAAGCTGCTTATGGACGAGAGATACATACTTTGAGATTTCCCTCAAGAGATCAAGGAGTGCTATGGAAGAAGACCACTCCGCAATCATGCACCAAAAGCAACACCAAAACCGAAGATGTCCATTACCTTGCTACCCAAGGAACCTGAACCGCCTGATCCTCCAAAAGAGTCTCCATGTCTTCCGTCAATTCCACTTGTTATTAACAAATAAAAACTAGAAGAGGAGATCGAACCACATTCAAACGACAACACGAGATCGCAAGAACAAGTTTTGAGGACAAAACTTTCTCAAGAAGGAGGGTATGATGTGGTCATCGAACCAAAAGATGAAGTCCACGAGCCCAAGATGGACTAGCCACGCCTCAAGTCACCTTTCCATGTATTTACCAACCTCTCAAGAGCCCATACCAGTGAAGACCCAAGGAAGATAAGCCCAAACAACCCCAATATCATGCAATCATTCAAATGGCCCGATAAGGACATATGGGCATCTCTTGAAAGATTTCGGCCCAACCACAAATCACTAAGCCAAGATCCAACTTGGTCTACATTCTTGACCCATAAAGGATCCAAGAATAGCTCAGACTCGACCCGTATCAGTTCAGATCAATTCGAAACCGGCAGCCAACCGAGAGACATTAAATCGATCAAAAGATGGGATTTCCATATTTGGCACTTTGAGAATTCGTGTATGGCATCCATGAGAGTTTATAATTCATCTAGAGGATATAGAGAAGTCATTCAAGTGCACCATAACATATGTGATCAAGTGGATCTCTTCACACCTCAACTTTCCTCATCCGGAGCAAATTACATCAAATCTGGTCAAACGGGTATATCTTTTTGATTTATTCGATCCAGCTATTTTGGAGACCTTACATACCATCAAGAGATTTTCAAAACGTCATTACTTCATGCCCAAGCTGTCCATATACAAGGAACCTTCACATTTCCTTACTTAGCCAAAAATCAAGCAATAAAGGCCATATCAATCAAGCTTTTGATTAATTTCTTATTTATGTTAAATATTTGAATTATTTTCTTTGTAAAAACGTGTATGAGCTCTATATAAGCTCACTCATTCCCCTTGTAACAACCTTTCTACGAAATTTGATAATAAACTAAGTTTGTTCTTTGCAAAAGTAGAGTGTCTTTTGTGTTTTGTTTCATTTGAGTATTGTGTGTGATTCATATACTATCTTGTTCGTGTGGAATAATAACTTGTGAGATTCAAGTTATTCTTTCATGTGTTGATTTGTGTGATTCAATCAACAACAACCCCATCTCCATCTTCACCATCGTCCCATCGACCATTTCAAGCCTTAAACTCTTTTTCATCACGTGTCCATAAGATTGGTGGATTCTATTATATATCAACTCGCCTTCACATAAAATATTCACAGAAGGCTGCCGCTTCCCGGTCCCATTCATTGAGGAAAACTAGAAAGCATCGCTCTAATTGGTATTTTTATGATTCAAGTAGTCATAAATCGAGTGTTTAAGATTTGATCTGCGAGTTGGGTTCGTTTTGAGATAGTATTAGTTATGGGCTTTGGCAAAGGAATTCGATTTCCAATTTGGTTTAGCTAATGCGTTATAGTGCATATTCCTATCGTTCTCAATGGATTGCATCTCTAGACTTATGTACATGACTGGCGAGGCTTAAGATCGTTTTGGATTAGTATGATTACAATGATGCTACAACTAGTAGAAACCAAATTGGATTTGATGAGGGTGAGTTTAAGATGCTAGATTCTGTCAACTTCTATGTCAAATACAAGAATTTGATGTGTGCACACAAGGTGCTCGGTAAAATACCAAAGAGAAGGCTGATTATTGGAATGACATATTTTTGTGTCTTTTGGATAAGGAGCGAGAGTCAGTGAGGTTTCAGTAGGTGTGGGAAGATGATTATTCTTCGTCATGAGATAACTTAGGGGAGTTAAACGGGTACAAAAATTGGACTCTTCGTGAGACAAATAGGTAAGAAGAACCTGAAAAGTTCTCACACAAATGTCTATTCTCTTTGGTGAATAGAGTCATCTATCTACTTCACATGGATTTTCAACTACTCAAGCTCGCACCATGCCATCTTCATTTGCATTTCACTTCTACATAGCTAAGGCTCAAAGCAGATTGCAAATTCAAACTTGGAGGAAATCTTAGGTCGAAATTCAAAGTATGTCAAGTTCAAATCCATCAAGAGGGATAAGGGAGGAAATCTTAGGCCGGAACAAGCAAGTCTTTCACCGGAAGGATGACCACCTCTCTCAACGATCGGACACTGGCTAACCGAAGGAGGATCGACACGAAATAAATTTGAATCCGCATTCCCAGAAAGTTCCATTAGCAACGACCGATGTATAGTAGACTCGAACAGAGGCACATAGGAGTTTAAATAGGTAAAGAGAGTTCATCAAATCCATTATAGGGAAATCATGCCAAATCTATGGAATCCTTCCAAATCAGTAAAACGAATTTCACGATATATTTTCAAAATGACAACTCAATCTTTATTTTAAGAAATAAAATCCTCCCGAAGACGCGAATTAATTGCATGGTGATATGGAGATTCCACGAAACCAAGCACCTCGGTTAAAAACCCAGAAACAAAAAAGGGAAGGTCAGGAAAAACATCTCATCCTACACTAAGGTAAAAAGAAAAGCGGATATACAAATCCTTGACTAGAACCACGAAGTAGAAAGGGGAACAACGGGTGTCTTACATCAAAAGGATCTACCATTAAAACCTCCACAAAAAGATATACAATATCAAGACAACATAAAAAAATTCTTAACGGATAGAAAATATTTCTAAAAATAAATACTTGGAGCTTTCACTTTGTGCTCTTGTTTAAAAAGGCTGCATGTACATTAAAAAGATATCCACGTCATGAAGAGGGAGGGTATTTGAGTCTAAAGCATCTATGTCACTTTGAATCGAATATTTTCCTCTCCGTTGGCTTCTTAAGATCTTCCTCAACAGACCCTCCTCCTTGGAGATCCTAGCTTGGGACCGTTGCAAGCTCAACTGGTGTTGGGGAAAAATGGAATCAGTCATAGTAAAAACAACTTGGACGGTGTCTTGGAGCCTCTTAAGTTTGGATTCAGAGGCCTTAACCCTCTCATCGACAACCTCTTTATCCTCGCGAAGCCGCTTGACGAGCTCGTCATGCTCGGAACGCGGGACAAAGTCTTTGATCAAGCTGTTGAAATCGGCTTCAGACTCGCAAAAGAATTCCGCAACACCTATAAAGACCTGTGGAAAACCAAGTAAGAAATAATATCCACTTCGTCGGTAAAGAACAATCGTGTGGACTAACCTCAAAAGTCTGTTGTGGTAAGATGTCGCTCGAGTCCATAACCCGAGAGGCTCTCCAAATCCAAGGGTTCCAAATCTCTGGCATCGAATTGGCTCATTACAAAAGCAGCGGATTCTCGATCTCAGAGAAGGTTAGAACAAAAATGGTCCCACTCATCCAAGAAACGATTGGGAAATTTGTATCATCCGGAGCCGAGGTCCCGACCTAGTCGTGGAAAATAGGAGGAATGACCAGAAAAGCACTTTCACCCCGCGGAGAAGAAATGACTATACTCTTGCTTGCATCCCTTAACGGAATACCGTCTTTTCGACGGAGAGAGGAAGCCTCCTCGTTTGCATCAGTAGTGGGAGCATCTCTGTCTCTTTGAAGTACCGGAGTGCCAGTGCTTTCACTTGTGAACGATTCACCTGCAAGAGAGGGAGTTAAGGAGACCTCATTTCGGCCCTCTTCATCAAGTAAGGCATCCTCACAACCTAGAGAACAAGGGACCGAGATGTCGTCATGCTCGTCTAACGGTGGTGACCCTGTTCTAGCTAGGGAAATCACCTGAGAAGATGAAGGAGCGATTTCTAGAGAAATATTGCTTTTCAATGAGCGCATCGGAGTGCGCTTTGAAGTGGCGCCCCATTTGATCTCCGAAGTCGGAAAAAAACTTCAGAAGAAGCTTTCCGCTTTTGAGTATCGGCCGAAGAAGAACTTCGTTCTGTTCGTAAAACATACATGAAAGAAATCAGATGATTGAGAAGGACAACGTAAAAGATTTCTTTCAGCCCTGAGCAAATCACTAACCTTTTGCGGAAGCAGACCATTGTCTCCGGTAGAACCGCTGCTCGTCAGGAGGAGTATTTGCGATAAGAAGACTCGATTAAATATAAGCAGGTAGGGGAAAGACCAAGAAAAGTTAAACCCTACCGATCAAGACGTGACACGGACCCATCCCTTCGATGAGGGACAAAATCTCAGGTATCCAGTTGCACTGCTTCGCGATGAGGAACTCAAGCAGACTCCGGAAGCGGTCAATCAGATCCAACAACTTGTTTTCAGCTGAGAAGGAGGAGATCAAGTTTGGAGTCATTTTCAAAGAAAAGAATAGAAAAGAAGATCGAAAGGAAGTCGAACCTTTGTTTCGAATCTGCTTTGACGGAAGCAACGCATAAGAAGCAACCAAAGCTAGGCTGGTTCTGAAGAGAAAATAAGGAAGAGTTCAGTCGCTGTCTTTTAAAGGAAGACTGGAGATAACTCGACGGTTAGGACTAGCGACAAATAAAATTGTTCTAGGATGGGTTGATTTATTCATAGAGCCCATCTTGTAGAGGTCGTGCAGGTAAAAAGGGAAACCGAGTATCTGTCATAAAGAGTTCGACGTCAATTGGGATGAACAAATAACTAAATTGACTAGGTATCGAACCAATATATCATGAATGGAAAAGCGGAGTCCGCAAGTATTGAAATACGTCTCGTAAACAGTGCAGAAGCCCGGAAAAGTGTTTTCCGAGGACTCCTCGGCACAAGAGATCCTGATTTCTACTCCGTTAGGAATGCTGCACTTTTGGAGAAACAAAGCGAGATCCACAGAGTTCGACTTAAAGGTGGATTTCGCCGGGAAATTGCTCATTTAATTCCTCACCTATTTTTGCGCGCTCAATTTATTCTCCAACTATCGCTTGCTCAAAATAATTTCCCAAGTTGACTTTGCAAAATCGAGATTAAAAAAGCCAAACACAATTACTAAATGGATACATGTCCACTAAATCGGCTGTAACTCCTTTAATACAACCCCGAATAAGTTTAAACAACTCCAATTGGAAAGCTAACTCAATTTACTATAACTTTGATGAAGAGATCCATAACAAAATTCAAAAGGAAGGCTTCCATCTGAGTCGATCTTCTAGACATATATTCTTGATGCAAGATCGACTCGGATGGAAGCCTTCCCTTTGAATTATCATGCAAAGGCATTGGCAAAGCGAACAAAGAGATTAAAGGAGATGAAGAAAGGGAAAATGAGTTGTCAAGACGGGAGTTTTGCTTATTGAAGGCAAATGCGGAGTGAAATTCCTTAAAAGGGACTTAACCTCCGCCTTTAAGGAATTGAAGGGCTAACTCTAGGGGTGAAAATCCCAACCTAGTAAATCAGGCCCAATAAACAATGGTAAAAAGGCCGGAAAAGTGAAAGACAGAAACAAGGTAACGAGCCGAGCGGAAGGGCATGCCGGAGTGAGTTGACGGTCAAAGGGGAATAAATGTCAGTCCGTCAGTCAATCCTGCCAATATTAAATACTCGTTCAAATCGGTTATTTAAGGCGCCTGAACGTAACAGTCGTAACCTCCAAATTAAAGACCATTTATGGTGAATCAAGCAGAGAAAGGAACAAAGACAACTTCTTCCATCCACAACTAGCTCTACACTTAAACACTTAACAATTATTTGTTCTTGTTCTTGTAAAAACTCTCTTGAAGAGAAAATACTAAACTCATTTTACCCCGTACTTTTGGTCTAAAAACCCGTTTTGATCCGCTCAAATAGTCTTGAGCAACAAACAGAAAGTTTGTTGCACAAAAGCCATTCGATTCTTCTATTATTAATGTCAAAAAGATAAATCAAAGTTTTTCGATAATTCATATTTACAAATTTTAACCGTTGTAATTCCAGCTACAACACGCATCAACAACAAAGGTTGGACCCGCAAAACAATGCCTTTGGAAGCTGGCGCTTAAAGTCACTTAACATATTTTTTGGAGGCAGACAACTATTCAGTCAACCGAAGCCAAAGAATCATTGAATTATTCTGCACGAGAAGACTTCCGCATCATGGACATGCATAGAGATGTCAGACGGGCCGGACCGCGCCCAAGTAGCCCAACCTGTTGCGGAATTATTTTTTTGGTGGACCGCGTGGGCTAATTTGCCGCGAGTTGCAGACCAAAAATATATGTCCAGGCCCGCCCCACATTATTCTACGGGTCTGCGGGTCAACCCGCTGGTCAGACAAAACCAAAAAAAAATACACATTAATGTTGGTCGATGCTGCATTTCGATACAAAAGCTCAGATCTTAGTTTGATGTTCTTCTTATTTTTATATGTCTTGTTCTCAACCAAATAGACAAATTCAACAAATATAAAAGTAACGGAGGAAGAAGGAAAAAAAAAGAAAGACGGCAACTCGAGAAGATGTTAACATTGTGATTTGTGAAGCTTTTGCCGATTTGAAAAAAAAACAAAAAATGGCACAACATAAAATTTCACCACTTTATAAAAATTCAGTTAGTTACATATTCTAAAACTTCACACTCTACTAAAAAGTCTTATATAAGTAAAAAATCGAAGGACATTGTGATCGATGAGTTCATGTTATATCATCAAACGTTGTGGACAATCTAAAACAAGTATCATTCGAACTTAAAACAACAATATGAGATTCTTAACTGAAATAGAAAATGAAACACCAACATCCAAGAAACAACATTCTAAAAATCTGAGAAGCAAGAGAAGAAAAAAATAAAGCAATATAAGCAAAAAAAATTTGAGAAAGCAGCAAAGGCAAAAATCCTTGAACTAATGAAGTTCAAACTGAAACTCTTTAACTAAATTCTAAATTTGAGAAGCAAGAAGAACAAAACGAACTTGATAGTTCTTCAAATTTCATCTTCGTCCTCATCTTCATCATCGACAATAGATTGGAAAGATGGTAGTGTCTCATCTTGACCATTAGATTCTTCTTCCTCCTCTACAGATGTGATTAAATTAAGTTAGTGAACCTAATAAGTTATGATCAAAGAAGTGCAAAAGTTATGATAAGAATTTGCTTACCATTTTCATATGCTTCAAATCTTTTTAACTAATTACGACTGCATATCAAAGCTTGCACGTTTTTCGGAAGAAGTTGGCTTCTGTACTTGTTCAAAGCCCGAGCTCCAATGCTAAAAGAGGATTCTGAAGCTACCGTCGTGATAGGTATACTAAGAAGATCGCACGCCATTGAAGATAGCTCACCATATTTTTTTGCGTTATCTTTCCAATAATCCAGGATATCCAAATTGATAATGTCTAATGCCGGTTCTTCAAGATACGTTTTCAGAGAAGACTTCCCAGTAACAGCAACACTTGACTTGCGAAAGGCAAAGAAATCATGGAAAACAAATATCATAATTATTACTGAATTGTAAACGTATAAACATCTAAAAAAATCCTACACAAATTTATGTAAACGTATAAACAATTTTAAATAAAATAAATTGACAAAATACTGAACTGGTATTAAATATATTTTTTTCTTACATAAAACAAAATGTGATCTACATTGACGAGGTTAAGTTAGATGTGACGAGGAGTTAGTGCCTTAGTGGTGACAAGAAAGAATATGATTAATCGATTTACTATATTCTAAACTAAAGTGTTTTTATTTGACCATAATTGAAATCATAAAACGTAACTAAAACATGCTTAAGACACATAATCATGATCATAAAACACATAAATAACATAAGAAACTAAGATAGATACTTACATCGTAATTCATAAAAACCTCTTTTTGTGCTCCATCATTTGCATTATGTTGATCACATTCTCGTGACTGTGTAGATAGTGATGTAGACTTCGGCTTTATCTCATATGATTCAAAAAACAAACGTAGTTTACTACGCAAGTTTTCCATCTTTACTTGACAAGTACTCATATCAAGCTTTCCAAAACAATACTGTCAAGTGTAAGCTTCAAACGTGGATCAAAGACGGTAGCCATTGCAAAAATATCACTAACTTCTTCCCAATACTTATCAAACTTTACCTTCATCGGTATGATCATTTTTCTCACAATTGCATATGTGCTTGATTCATTCACTTTCAGCCATTTTTGAATCTTCCAAACTTGCATGAAGTACAAATTAGAAGTTGGATATGTAGAACCTGACATAAGCCAAGTGATCTCATCAAATGGCTTCAAAATTCAGAAATCTCCTTTGCTCGATTCCATTCTTCATCTGTAGGAAAGAACTTGTAATTTTCCCATCAATCCTTTTAAGGTTAGAAAAAGCAGCTCGGTACTCGATAGCCCTATCAAGCATTTTGTAAGTTGAATTCCATCTTGTTTGCACATCTAAAAGCAAACTTTTATTCGGGTCTAAACCCACATTCTTCACGCATTTTCCAAATAGTATCTCACGAGATTCAGATGTTGTAACATACTTTATACTCTCTCTAATTTTATGCAAGGAATTGCCAATAACTTTTAGCCCGTCTTGAACGATAAGGTTAAGTATGTGAGCTGAACATCTAACATGAAAAAACTCTCCTCCACACAACAAATGATCCTGTAAAACAAGCTGAGATTTCAAAATGTCTTGCATTGAATCATTGCTAGTAGCGTTGTCTAATGTGATGGAAAAAATATTTTTCTCAATTCCCCATTAATTCCATGACTCAAGAAGCTGCATTGCTAAATGCATACCTGTATGTGGTGGTGTGAGAGCACAAAATGCTAGGATTTTGTATTTTGTTGTTCATCTTCCAGTTTCGGTCTATGTAATGTGCCGTGATACACATGTAGCCTTCATGCGTGATTGCGGACCACAAGTCAGATGTAAAGCTAATACGTCCATGAAGACTAGCTAGTTCCCTCTTCAACTTAGCTGTCTCATTCTCATAGAACTGGTACACGTCTTTTGCAGCTGTGTTGCGGCTAATAAACTTAACATCATAATTCAAGTATTTCCAAACTTCTCTAACTCTTTCATACTCAGCGTAAGCAAATGGTAGATCATGTTGAATAATTGACTTAGCTACCATTTCACGGAAAACAAAGTGATCAATCTTCCGTACTTGTAGTTTAAGCTCTGTATTGATCATCATTTGACCAATATCCTCGTTTATGGACACAAGATTGCATTTCCGATGATAAGGTATTAGTACTGTTTTTGTGGGAGTCATGTGCATATTTCTTCTTGCAATGCTTTCATTGTGCTCTTTGCGACCCATCTTTCTCCGTAATCACTACAAAATCACCCCACACATCCGAGTACTGCCTTCTCAGCTTATTTTTTTCTGATCTGATGACTTTCCTTTGTCATCATCATCTGCTTCATCTTCAGACTCAACATTTTTTTTGCTTTTGTTTTTCGTCTTACTTGATTCAGGCTCAAACATTTTCTTCTTCCTCTTATTCAGTTGAGATACTCTTCCTCTACCATCATCCACTTTAAACTCACACATATTTCTCTTTCTCGGTTCAAGGGAGTTTCTTTTTCAGCATAAAACATATTTTGCTTTCTCTTCTTCTGTGCAGATGAGTTTCCTTTGCCATCAGCACATGCATCCTCAAAGTGGTTTCTCTGTCCCGATTCAGGAGAGATTTCTTTTTCAGCATCATCATCATCATCTTCAACCTCAATGAGCCTTCTGTTACAAACTTTTGATAGATGTGATCCATCAGAATTCAACGGTTCATGTTCAGTGTTTAGAGATGCAACAACTCTTTGGGATTCAAAATCTAGCGAGTTTGAGTATCCGAAGTCTTATGAGTTCTGTTAATAAGAATTAAACGACAACATGAGATGATGAATCATGGCATATATCATATGTGTGAAACCACATATGAATGACACTTACCAGATCCATTAATCACGACCCACAAACGTCTTCAACCTCTGGGTTAAACTCTATGTTGTGTGATTCAGCCGAATGACTTTTTTTAACGTGAGTCTAGGGCTCGTGGCTTTAGAGTTTCGACTTTTTTAAATTAGGTTAGGGTGTACGTATAAGTAACTCTAGTTGGTACAAAAGGTTTGAATATATGTATTTAAATTTAAATATTTATAATTTTTATAACTAAATTAACGCTAACTCCTTGATTCTAACTTCTAAGACATCGTTTTAACAAATCCAATCAGTTCAGAACAGACGAACAATATGATATAACAACACAACTATTAATCAAGTCAAAGCATCAGAGATCAACAGAAACCAACAAACAAAACTATCCCCAAGTTGGATCTTCCTACTCTATTGCAGTTAAAGTATATTCAAATTTAATTAACACGAACAACCACCTTGTTGTTGCTCGCTTGAGACGAATTGGTCAATGGTTTTAGGTTCACATCAACCATATCATATTGTTTTGTTGAAGAAAGTGACTCCATTCCTGGTAATGCAGCTGAAATCTAGCGGAATAGTGGCTACAAGTTTCCAAAATACCAAAAGAAAACACACACACACAAAACAATTATTCAAAGAAATCTCAAGTCTATAAACAGTCATGATGATATATAGTTGCTTCTCCCCCTTAATGTTAAATCATGCTTTTGCTCTCGTCTCTATGAATATTATTCCAAAATCACGAGCTGTGTTATCCCTTTCCTCTATCGACACTTGCCTATTAAATATTGACTTATTCATTCATCTCTTTTTGCTGTTCTTTTAGGCGTATCATTGGATTTGATTATTAAGTCAATGTTTCTTATCTCTTGTCAACGAGATCTATTTTGTTACCCACCAGAACAATTATGACATCGCTACATCTCTCTGTACGAACATCCTCAATCTACTTCGAGTGTATTCAAGAATGACTGGCTGACTGCCTATATGTACACTGAAAAAGACAAAAACAAAATCAAAAGACATCGATAACAATTTAGAGATTATCCATAAGATTTAACAGTTAACCAATTCTAGTTCGTGGAGACTGAGAACCCAGCAGCCGTCGATTCGTGGATATGGTGGCCATATTGTTACCAGAGTTCTGATTTGGTGAAGAAAGCTTCGTCTTCTGCGGTTTACCCGCAAACCTGCAAAACCATGACGGGTTGACTCGTTAAACCCACGATCCACCACGGGTAAAACCCGATAAACCCGCAAAACCATGGACACTTAAAGTTCTGTCCAGGCCCGCCCCGTTGCGGTCATATATGGGCCTAGCCCGTGGATTGTGGCCCATGTTGACACCTCTAGACATGCAGAGCACACTCACCAGACCAAGATTGTAACATCTCGCTTCATTAATGTAGTCCTATTCAGCACTTGAACGCCACATCTAAGACACAAAGATGACTTGAGATGCCACATGGACAATAACAAGTAATTAGCCAAACATTTCATAACAAATATGTCAATGTGACATATCACTCTTAAAAATGTCCCAAAATTTTAGAATGAAAAAAACTCTTGATTATTGATACATTATATCAATTTCAATTGGTCTTCAATCGAAGACTTTCTGCGTTCAGTCAATCTACAATTTGGGTTCTCCACTGTGAAAGACAATTATTTTGTACCTGTTATACATGTATCATTCGAAAAAAATATATTTCTATTTTAAAATAAATTTTTATGTTTTATAAATAAAATAAATTTGAAAACATTAAGAGACCCTACAAAAGCAAGATTCACAAGTTTTCAAAAGTTATGAGATGTTACATGAACACCCTTTGTAGGTCATCATTTCTCTTTAGAAGTCATGAATGTTTTGCTTAAAACAGTCATATCTCGTAACTTCGGTCGCAATTTTTATCGAAATAAATAAAATAAAAAACTTTGGTCACAATGATTTTTGACTTAATTGCACCAGATAACACATCTGGGAGATGTCTTAGTTGTTTTTAACACTTTCCAACTTTGGGCTAAGAAATTAGCACTTCTTTACGTAGAATGACCCTCTTGCCCCTCCTGCAAAAATCCCTTGCGTCTTGTACACATCTGACAAATCTGTAAATGTATCAACTCATACTTTACTTTTGACCAATTTTTGTTTCTGTTTTTCGTTATAATTGTTTTACACGGATTTTTTTAATTAAATTTCCTAAATTAGTTTTACCATATTCCTTTTTATCATCATTATTTCCCTCCTTTAATTTATCTCTTCTAAATTTTTTTTTTTTCCTGCACATTTAAACTCTTCTTCCTCCCTCGCTTTACTTTTTTGCCGTCCACCGTGTTCCGATCCGAAATCCTCCCTCCTCCCTCCTCCATTGATTTAGTTGTGGTTTCTCTGTAACTACTACTTCTATTATCCTGTACCTCCGGACCGACTATGTCATCAACAGCCAGTCACGACGAAGAGAATGGTAAGACTAAAACCATAAACTCGTGTACTGTTCACAATTCTATCAACCGGCAGTGAATTTTTGGTGACTATTGCTTATCTTTTCGGTTGTTGCTGCCTTTTGTTCCGCATGCATGTGCATTCCTTGCTTTCCTCGATTTAGATGTTCTTAATACCTTAACTATCGCATAGATTGATTATTTACTGTTAAAATTGCTTGAAATAAACAAGAAATTTCTCCGATAAAGAGTTCACGATTTTTGGGTTTTGTTTCTCACACTATCTACATGTTTTCCGATTGTTAAGCTATTATCATTATCTGTTAACGTTTGTTGACTTCCTTTTGGTTTCTTCAATATTGTCTTTGTTGTCTTTTTCTTTATCGGTCGATTGTGTTTCAATGTTTATTGTCATGACTTGCTTTAATTGATCACTATTTACATATTCTACTTCGTTAGTTGACCTCCTCGGTTTATAGTTTTATGTTCCTCTATTTTTGCTTCCACATCTTTCTACTAACATTTTCCCAAATTTTTATGTGTTTTTGTTCTTCATTGTATCTTACTGAGTTTTCTTTTCTGTTCTATAGAGGCTTACATAAACAACCTTCTCATCAAACCACACTACAAGAAATAAGGTGTGTAGTATCATTTATTATATTTGTTTATATCATTTTTTGAATGGTGCAAATTCGTTTGCATCATTTATAAAACTGACTTTGGAAGTGGTGACTCTAATGTTTTGCATCGCTTTTAACGATTGATGTAACTATTTTCATCAATTATAGTAACTGATGTTAATTTGTATCGCTTGTAATAAATGATGTTAACATTTGCCTCGATCAAAATAAATGATGATACTATTTGTTTCGTTTATGACAATTGATTTTAAAGATTTACATCAGTTATTTTAATTGATGTAATAATTATATCAATTAAAAATAAATGATGCTAGAATGAGTATCATTTTTTATAAGTGTTGGTAAGACTTGTATCATTTATCAATAACCAATGATAATATTTGCATCATTCATGTAACTGATAATAATTTAAGAGTCATTTTTTATAAATGACATTAATGTATTTTTTTGTATCATTTTAGTTTTGTTAGTGCTGATGTTTGTGAATCATTTGTTAATGAGATCAAATGTCCCGTCTATTTTTTAAATTGTAATTAAATTATATATATTAATTAAAATAATATTCTACAAAAAAAAATCAATCGTAAATCATTTCTATAATAAAAGCTAAAACACATAATCCATTAATGTTCAAATAAATAAAACTAAAAAATCTATGAAAGCACTGCTACGATAAACTAGTAGTAGTAGAAAAAAAAAACATGATGCTATCCTAGATTAATAAAAATGATAAATTAACTAACTATCATGATTGTGACCGTTCTGGTTGGCATTGACTTCATCTTCTATTCCCTATCAAAATAAGAAGAAAACAATATATCACCTACAAACTTGAGTTAACCATTAAATTTAAATCCAAATGATGATATTTACCTCAGAAGTTAACGGGTTTAGTAGATTTGCATAAGTTGCCAATGTAGCTGCCTAAAAATACGAGTTTAAAATATCGAGGTTATACCACTATATTAATGGCATATAGCCTGAAACTAAAAAGTATTAGCATAGTTTATATTACCGGATCGCTAGTTCTAGTGCCAAGCAGTTGGTGGATAATTCCGGTTAGACTTTGAACTTGGTTTTCCAATGTTGCCATATTCGTCTTCATCTGAACAATTTCAGCATTTTCAAGCTCAGATCTTGTTGCGGCACAACGTTTGGATAATTTTGAAGGTGTAGGTCCGCGACCAACACAACGCACTCTCCCTGAACGCTCTGGACCAAACACTCGAGAAAATTCATCATCCAAACTTGCTGTGACATTGCTTGAGACTTGGGTTGATGGATTTTGGGTCAATAAAACTGTAAGGTCATCCTGAGAATACAATTAGAACATAAAGATCATGTACAATCCACTAGTAAAATCCATTAAACAAATTGATTAACCAGAAAAATTTGACTGCGAAATATTTTATAAAAAAACTAACCGCACACTTTTTAGCCTCATCAGATACAAAACTTCCATCAGATTTCTTGCGAGTCGCGATGAAGAATTCTGCTCGGCCTGGTGTTTTTCCAGTCATGTTTTTCTTGGTTCAAAACACATGCACAATCAATAAACAATATTAGTTTTACATATTATACTATTTACACGTACCATTAATTTGTCATATATAACATTAGTTAGTAAAGACTCATAATGTATATAATGATTAATTACTCACAATATCACATCTTTTCCTAGCAAAACTCTTTCTTCCACATAAATGAGGCATGATATGCTTGCTTCGACTTTTGGTATTCCGTTCTTGCATTTTCTGGAAACTCAAACATTGATAAAAAAAAATCACGCCACTGTTTTGAAATGATTCGAAATATATATAATAAGTATATAAACTATACCTTCCATTTATCAGTGAACCTCAGAAAACAAAAATCACGCCACTGTTCTTCAGGTACATTATTGGGACGATTCTCCATTGTTTCAGCTCGAGTGTTTCGTTTGTAGTCCCTCCAAAGACGTAATTTGACATCCTTGCATCTGCTCCCTAGAACACCTATCACGTACTCCTCTCTTGTTGTAGGGTCATCAAACCAAAACTTTGTCTACATAAATTAAGATAATTTTGTGGATAAACTGTAGTTCAAACATATGACATGAAATAATATGCTAACCTACACAAATATTTGTAAATATGAATAAAACTTTGGTTTTACCTGGATTACTTCCCATGCCCTATTCTTCCTACTAAGGGAAAAATTTCTCCAATCATTGTAGTCAATAGGTAACAAGTTCACATCAGTGCTCAATTGACCTAACCATGATCCTAGTAGGCCTCCAGAATCTACATCAGGTTGACCGCTATCTTCATCGAAGTGAACAATCACTTTGCGATTTTGTAACTTCCAAACATCTCTGGTTGTCAGCATTTGCTCTTCTTTGTTTCCATCATCATCTATTTGATAAACAAATATACCTCAGACATAAAATTTAACTAAATTTTGAGTTAATATAAGAAGAATCTAACTAGCTTATATGACAAACAAAAACATAGCTAAATTTATGTAGAACACGTATTCAAACAACACGTATTCATATAAGAAGAATCTAACTAGCTAGATTTATGTAGAACACGTATTCAAACAACACGTAATCATTTTACCAAAAAAAAAAAAACAACACGTATTCATATAAGAAGAATCTATTGAACTTTCCATTTGATTACCAATCAAACAATACGTATTCCCACTTATTCAAACAACACGTAAACGAAATTTTTACATTACCAATCAATTGAACTTTCCATTTGAAACTTTTGCATTCTTGAGCAAGTGCTGGAGGGGAGTTATACCCCGTCTCCAAATCCGGAAAATCATCAGGAGCTTGTGTCTCAGATTCTGTAAACTCCATCATCCTACATAGAATACATAATAGTAAGTAAGTAATCAATTAAAATACATAATCCAATAAGACATGCAATTCATATACGATGAAATCTGCAGATAAAATAGTTTTTTTGGAATAAAATGATAAAAAACAAAAATAATAGAATAAATTCATTACGCTAGCAACTAAAAATAAACTGATGCTTTAGACATCTTGCTGAGAAGCAGTAGAGGCGTCAGTGCCAAATTGATCATGTAAATCATCGGCTGGGTTTGGATCACCCATATCATATACATCTCTAGGTTGAACATGCACTACAAAATTCCATTCTCTCTCATGGGGGTCTTCAACGTAATATACCATTCTTGCTTGTGAAGCCAATACATATGGCTCATCATCCTCATTATATCCTGTGTGTAACAAGCGGGAAAAATTTACCAACCGATGACCATAGACATCCATTTTATATCCTCTATTATTGCGAGTATCAGCCCACTTGCACTTGAATAATGCAACTCTGAAAGTCTCATAATAGTTCAACTAAATAACTTCAACCAATTTTCCATAGTAGGCTACATCTCCAACCCTTGGGTTAGGATCACGAGAGCTTGCATAACTCATCGTTTCAGCCTCCACACAAACACCACTGTTTTGTGTTTTGAGATCATCGTCTCTTTCTATTTTCCGAAATTTGAAGCCATTGACATTGTAGGCTGTGTATTTCACAACTTTATCGGATGGACCTAAAGCTAAACACCGTATATCATCAGTGATACCATCAATGTCATTCTTCTCGACTTTATCTTTGATCCACTTTGCAAAATTTAAGTGCAATTCTCTGTCAATGTCAAGAGCACGACTCCTCTTGCTCCGGCGAGATTGTTTCCTTGTTAGCTCATTTTTGTATTTCCTATATGCACAATTACATTAGTTTCTGCATAAGAGAAATTCAAAAAAAAGTAATGGTTGAATGAGAAAAACTAACACTCGTAAGTGATCAAGAAGTTGACAACTAATCAATACGTGTCGATGTGCTTGCAACCTCTCTACATAACTAAGAGTATGAACATGACCAGCTCCGACAAATCTACCAGCATTTGGAAAAATAGCTGCGAGTTCAGAATTTGGTCTTATACTTTGGTGGACCGCAGGTTGATCATCAACACGGCTGCCCCTATTAAACCGTGTCTCTATATCATCAAGATACATTGAGCAAAAAGTTACACACTCATCAGCTAGATATTGCTCACATATAGAACCCTCTGGTTTAGCACGATTACGAACGTATGATTTAAAATGTCCAAGAATCCTACACATAAGTGAACCAAGTAAGTCTCAATTAAATAAGCGGATATTTATCTTATACAAAATAAAATAAAATCACCTCTCAATTTGATACATCCAACGAAATGGGACTGGTCCTCCTTGTTTTGTTTCTTCAGTAAGATGTACAATCAAATGTACCATCACCGTGAAAAATGATGGAGGGAACAACTTCTCCATTTGACATAAGGTCAACACAATACGTTGTTGTAATTTTTCAAGATCATCAATAGCAAGGACTTTTGCAGATATATCTCGGAAGAAGTGGCATAGCTCAACAATGGTAGATGTCACTTCCTGTGGCAGCAAATTCTGGATTGCAATTGGCAACAAATCTCTCATTATCACGTGGCAGTCGTGACTTTTTAAGCCTGCTAATTTTCTGTTATTAACATCAACACACGTTGAAAGGTTAGAGGCATAACCGTCGGGGAATTTCACATTTTTCAAAACACTTAGAAAAATATCTTTCCCTTCGTTATTTAGAGTAAAACATGATGCTCGGTATTTGCCATTATCATCAGGCCACAACTCAGGACGTATACCAAGCTCTTGAAGATCTTTTCTAGCACTGAGATTATCTTTTGACTTGATTTTGTCATCCAAAATTGTGTTGACCAAATTATCAAACACGTTCTTCTCTATGTGCATGACATCCAAGTTGTGTCGTATCACAACAAATTTCCAATAAGGTAGATCAAAAAATATACTTTTTTTTCTCCATTCCTGATCATTGTTATCACTTCGACCTCTCTTTCTTCCAACTAGACCAGCTCTCTTACCTAGTGTAACATTCACGGTTTCAAGTTGCTGCACAATTATGGAACCTGTTGGCGTAACTGGTGGAGATCTAGTTTCTGTTGTTCCATCAAAATCAATCTTATTTTGACGAAAGTTATGATCTAATGGAAGAAAACGACGATGACCCATAAAGCAATTTTTTTTCCCATGGCGTAAACGTCGTCCGATGGCATCATAATTGCAAATCGGACATGCTAGTGATGTATATGTATTCCAACCAGACAAATTGCCAAGACCTGGAAAGTCACTAACAGTCCACATAATGGCTGCTCGCATATCAAAAGTCTGATTTGTCGAAGCATCTAGAGTCTTGATCCCATCAAACCACAACTCTTTCAACTCTTTGATAAGCGGCTGCAAATACACATCAATATCATTACCAGGCATATGTTTTCCAGGAATAATCATAGAGAGAATCATCGATGTCGGCTTCATTGACATCCACGGTGGAAAGTTATATGGAAATAAAACCACCGGCCAAATACTATAATTTGTGCTCATTGTACCAAAAGGATTAAATCCATCAGAAGCCAGGCCAAGTCGAACATTTCTCGAGTCAGATGCAAATTCAGGATATTGCAGATCAAATTCTTTCCAAGCCTTTCCATCTCTAGGATGTCTTAGCTTACCATCATTGTTACTAGCACTTGCATGCCATCTCATGTGGACAGCAGTTTTTGAGGACATAAATAAGCGTTGTAATCGTGGTTTAAGAGGAAAATAACGCAAAACCTTTGCAGGTAGATGTTTATCTTTCTTTTCTGACCCAGACATCTCACCATTTGGTGCAGTACTTGTCTTCCATCTAGATGTTTCACAAACCATGCAAGTTTGCCTATCTGCATTTGCTTCCCAGTATAACATGCAGTCATTTGGGCATGCATGAATTGACTCAGATGTCAAACCTAACTTGCGAATAACTTTTTTCATGTCATTGAACGAGCCAGGCAATTTTGCATGTGGAAATGCTTTTTTAAGCAAATCAAGAATCAAGGATATCCCCTTATCACTGATCCCACACATACATTTGATATGATATAGCTTCAATATGAAGGACAACTTAGTGAATTCAGTACATCCTTCGTATAGCTCTTGATTAAAATCAGCAAGCAACTCATCAAAACTTTCTCCTCTTTCATAGTTTTCCCTTGAAGTTGCTGGTCCATCCATGTTCATAGGTTGCTCAGACGAACCAAATCCATCATATGCATTCATGTTGACATCATGGAATAGTACATCCAAGAGATTTGAAATTGAAGTAGATTCAACCGGAACAGTGTTTATTTGAGAAGGTAATCCTATAGTATTTTCTGTGATATCAGTCTCTTCTCCATGTAATATCCACCGCGTGTAAGAATTTAGAAAGCCAAAACACATCAAATCTCCTTCAATATCTTCCATAGACTTGGATTTTGGGTGCTGGAGCTCCACCCAGCTCGGGGAATCTACCAGAAAAGAGCTGCAATGTGTAAAGCAAAGCACAAATCAGTGAAATTTTTGGACAAATCAGAAAGAAAGAACGGTGATAACTCACTTCATGGGAGAAAGGGGAAGAAGACGAAGAAGAAAAGGAGTAACAAAAGAGAGAAATTGCAGATCTGCTTTACCAAAAGATTAAAATTCTTATCTGCAAATTTATTTGGTCGACAGCGTACGCCACGTCATCTAGCCAATTTTTTTTTTATTCTACTCTTTTTTTTATCGTTACTCCACTTCAATTCTTTTTACTAATTAACTTGTATATAATGCATATAATATTTCTTTAATTATTAAAAATAATAATAATAATAATAATTTCATCCAATTGTTTTGATTTATTTGAGTTATATAGTTTAAGCTTGTTCTTATAGTCAATTTTACTGATTTTATTATCAGAATATTTGAAAAACATCGATAAAGGTTTAATGACACAAATTCAATTTAAATATCATCAAATTGATTCAATAAACGTTAAAAAAATTATATGCATCAGTTTTTGTAACTGAAACAAATGTGAGCGTCATTTGTTATTGATGTTAATCTTACATCTTCCAATTTAATTGATGCTAATAAAAATGAGAAAATATATCGGTTCACTAATTGATGTAAACTCATATATTTGTGTTAGTTTTTCAAAAGTGATATAAGTTAATATTGACTTGTATCAGTTTTATATTAATTGATGTTAATTAAGGTAATATTAAATCAATTATTTTAACTGATATAAAATTACATATTTAATGTCAATTTTTAACAAGTGATTCTAATTAGCATCAGTTATTTTGTTGACACTTTATAAGTGATGTTATCTACCTTATTTCTTGTAGTGCCACCCAAGCCAGAAGATGAAGCTGTCTCTGACAAACATCTTCCTGAGCGATTGTTTGTTAGGGATTATTACCGAATTGGTGGCCGGATACATGGCTATTCCAAACCTGAGTTGTTAAGTGACATTGCACATGCATTGGCTGGCACGCCCGAGTTAGACATTCTTCTAGATTCTCAGTTTCAATCGCTTTTGCTACTCCCCTCACGAAAGCTTAAATTGTCGGGGAAGATCATCCACAACATGATGACGCGACAATTGTGGACGAAAAAAAGGAAAGAACTGTGGTTTGTCTTTGGTGGTCAGCCAATCTGGTTCTCACTTCGTGAATACGCTTTGATTACTTGTTTAAATTGTGGGCCACTACCTTCGATAAAGCTCTTAAGGAAAAACAACGGAGGGTTATGCCAAGGACAATGAGTTATTGGGAAGAATTATTTGGGTCCAAATATTCGAGTAACCCAAAAAAAGTAGATGATGTTGGAACTAATTTTTTGTCAAAACTTGAGGGCTTGATAAAATTGTGTTAGTGTGAAAAGAAATGAGTTAAGCTCTTTCTAATGAAATGTTTTCATTAACCGAGAAATGTTTTCTCGTGTATATATTGGAATAGTTGTGTCTTAAATGAACAACATGAGAGAAGAAAAGACACACGTGCGACGTTCACATATTGGGCCTTATTGGGCTCGTGGACTTTTTTGAGGTATCGATCGATACCCCTTGGTATCGATCGATACTCAACAGGCCGACTTAAAAATCGCAGCCGCCTAGGATATTCTAGAAATATTCCTTTTCTGTCAGGGAAAAACCCTAGCCTCTCTCCTATATATACAACACGATTTTCACCTATAAAATGATCCTCTGATACACAATAAACACATACTAAAAGTTCTAGCAATCGTTTCTTCAATTCCCTACTGTCTAGAGAGTAAGTTTCTATTCGAGAGTATCGTAGATTAAAGTTCGATAGATCTGATATCAAGTGTAGATGATACAGATTACTTTGGTTATATCTTGGGACTCATGGATCTATAAAAAACCCGTCGCACTACGGGAGATTCTTACAGTTAAGGAAAGAGATTCATCTCGCCTCCTTAGATTTATTATTGCTTTATCGTTTATGAATCGTCTGTTCCTTAACTGTTTATTTACTTATTATCGTGATTAAATCATTCCTGTCTGTAGTGTAAAATTTTGGTCCTACAATCTTAACTCTAAGAAGATCCAAATTCTGTTTATAACTTCAATTGGATCTTTAATCACGAGTAAATAAACGTTTTCAAACGGTTTTTTAAAACGATTCTCTACTGCTGATGATACTCAAACGTTGTCAAAAAGCTTTTTAGCAAATTGAAACGTGTAGTAGAGGCAATCTTCATCTACTTTATTTTTAAGAAGATGTTCTTCTGCTAGTGATACTCAAACGTTATCAAAAAGCTGTTTAGCAACTTGAAACGTGTAGTAGAAGCAGAACTGCTTTAAACATCTTCTAAAACCGTCTTTAATTGCGATTAAAGAATGGTATAATCAACGAACACACATCTGTTCTTGATAGGTTTGATTCAGATCGAGGCCTTGTGAGTATCGATCGACACCCTATGGTATCGATCGATACTGGACTAAATTGTATCGGTCGACACTTAAGTGTATCGATCAATACCATGCAAACAGTGTATCGGTCGGCACCTCAGTGTATCGATCGATACTTTGCATCGACCAAGTTGGGTCTATGTCGATCGATACTGTGTATAAGACACATGTATCGATCGACACTGTGGTGCTATGATCGATCCTGTGTAATCCACTTGTATCGATCGACACCCAGGGTGTATCGATCGACACTAAGCGTGTATCGATTGACACCAGGATGCTTCGAATGACACAGTATGTGCATCGAGTATCAATCGGAATCTAGGGTGTATCGATCGACACTAAAGCGTGTATCGATCGACACCAGGATGCATCGAGCATCGATCGACACCTAGGGTGTATCGATCGACACTAAACGTGTATCGATTGACACCAGGATGCATCAATTGACACAGTATGTGCATCGAGCATCGATCGACACCTAGGGTGTATCGATCGACACCTAGGGTGTATCGATCGACACCATATGGGTGCAACGATAAACATTGGATGTGTATCGATCGATACCAAGGAGTATCGATCGACACCAATGCGATTTAGTTCGATATTAGAATTGCGATTCTTTAAGTTGATATATCGATACTAACTAAAAATTGTTTCCTTGTCTTAACAGAATGACAACTGAGATGATTGACAACTCTGGATTGGTGGAAAAAACCAGTGAAAAGGTTGAGACGACTGCGAGTCAGCTCGAGACGGTGAAAGTTCCTGCTGGGAACCATGTCGCTCCTCCAGCCAAGTTTGATGGGACATCATTCAAGATGTGGAAGAGGAAGATGTTCTTCTATCTGACTACACTGAATCTACAGAAATACACCAGTGAGGTGAAACCTGTTCTCCCAAAAGATAACACTGATCCACGTGCGCTTGCGAGTGTCAACGCTTGGGAACATGCTGATTTCTTGTGCAAGGGCTATATTCAGAATAGCCTGTCGGACTCTCTGTATGGGGTGTACGAAAACGCTGAGACCTCTAAGGATCTGTGGGATTCATTAGACAAGAAGTACCGCGTTGAAGATTCTGGCACTCAGAAATTCACGGTGGCAAGGTTTGAGCAGTACAAGATGGTGGATTCAAGACCACTTATGGAGCAAGTCGATGAGGTGCAGAGGCTCTTACACGACATCTTTGCTGAGGGAATGCGGCTGTGTGAGACCTATCAAGGTTGCTGCATCATTGAGAAGCTACTTCCTGGTTGGACGGACTTCAAGAACTACCTCAGGCTGAAGAAAAAGAAGATGAGTCTTGAAGATCTGATTGTTAAGCTCCGCGTAGAGTCTACGAATCGGGAACAACAGATCAATGTAGGTGTGAAAATTCGCGAACACAATGTGAACATGGTTGAACACCAAACCCCCAAGTGGCAGAACAAAGGCCGCCTGAACAAAGGCAAAGGGAAGATGCCACCAAAGAACTTCCAAAAGTTCAAGAACAAGAGTGGTCAGAATGGTCAGACTTCTCAAAGGTTCTTAGGAATGTGCAACTTCTGTGGGAAGCAAGGGCACAAATCTGTTGATTGTCGCAGCAAGAAGGCTCAAGCCAACTTGACAGAAGCGGACATGTGTGTTGTGGTCACTGAGGCCAATGTTGCTGAAAGCCATCCAAAGACTTGGTGGTTCGATACTGGCGCAACCAGACACATCTGTATGGATCGAGAGATGTTCTCCACATACACGAAGACCAAGAATGGTGAAAAACTCTTAATGGGTAATTCTGCCTCGTCGACAATTGATGGTCACGGGAAGGTTGTTCTGAAGCTCACCTCTGGACAGGAACTGGTTCTCACCAACGTCGTCCATATACCAGATATGCGCAAGAATCTGATCTCTGGATCGCTTATCAGTAAGCATGGATTCTCTGTGAAGCTGGAAGGTGATAAGCTAATCCTAACGAAGAATGGGATGTATTTGGGTAAAGGGTTTGTTTGTGATAATCTTTTTAAGATGTCTGTTGAGGCAGTAATCCGAAAGGATAATGTAACCGAGGCTTCCACCTCGAAGAACCCTAAGATTAATGATAAGAAATCAATTGCTTATCTCGCTGAGTCTTTTAATATTTGGCATGAAAGATTAGGACATGTTAATTATAAGTCTATGAGTAGATTAATGAACATGAACATGATTTCTAAATGAAAATTAAGCAAAGACAAATGTGAAGTTTGTGTCCAAGCAAAACTCACTAAAACGCCATCACCCAGCGTTCAAAGAACAACAGAACCTCTGGGTTTAATTCACACAGACTTATGTGATTTAAAATATATACAAACCAGAGGAGGCAATAAATATTTCGTGACTTTCATAGATGATTGTACGAGATATTGTTACATCTTTCTTTTGAGAAGTAAAGATGAAGCCTTGGACAAATTTAAAGAATACAAGCTGGAAGTTGAAAACCAACTCGGCAAGACCATAAAAAAGGTCAGAAGTGATAGGGGTGGTGAATATAATGAACCATTTGATGCATTCTGTAGAGAACATGGCATTATTCACCAAACAACTGCCCCCTATTCACCTGAATCCAACGGAGTTGCTGAAAGAAAAAACAGAACTCTCAAGGAAATGATGAATGCAATGTTGCAGGAATCTGGGTTAGCCAAGAACATGTGGGGGGAAGCTCTGCTTACCTCTAATTATATCCTGAACAAAATTCTACACAAAGTCACAGGAAAAACTCTTTACGAACTTTGGAAAGGTAATGTACCTTCGTATGTATACCTGAAAGTGTGGGGGTGTCTGGCAAAAGTTGCAGTACCACTTCCGAAAAAGGTCACCATTGGACCTAAAACGGTAGATTGCATTTTCATCGGATATGCGCACAACAGTAGTGCCTATCGATTTCTGGTACATAAATCAGATATACCAGACATTCATGTTAACACAATAATGGAGTCAAGGAATGCATCCTTCTTCGAAAATGTGTTTCCATGTAAGGATAGAGGAAATCCTAAACGAACTCGTGACGAACGAGATGCTAGCAATGAGGCAAGCACTTCAGGCACTTCTGCAGAAGAAGAAGAAGCTGAACCTAGACGAAGCAAGAGAGCTCGTAAGGAGAAGACATTTGGCTCTGAGTTCATAATGGCATTCCTAGCGGAAAGTGGTCCAAGAACCTTGATGGAAGCAATGTCTACACCTGATGCACCTTTCTGGAAGGAGGCATCTAACAGTGAAATCAACTCAATTATGCAAAATCATACTTATGAGTTGGTAGACCTACCTCAAGGTTGCAAACCTCTAGGTTGTAAATGGGTCTTCACCACTAAGCTAAAAATCGATGGCTCTATAGACAAATATAAGGTCAGGCTTGTGGTACAAGGATTTCGTCAAAAGGAAGGATTAGACTTCTTTGACACTTATTCTCCAGTGACGAGAATTACTTCGATTCGCATGTTGATTGGAATCGCAGCTTTAAGAAACCTTGAAATACATCAGATGGATGTTAAGACTGCTTTCCTAAACGGAGATTTAGAGGAAGAGATCTATATGAATCAACCTGAGGGTTATGTTGCTCCCGGACAAGAGAAGAAAGTCTGTAGACTGGTCAAATCGCTATATGGACTTAAGCAAGCTCCAAAGCAATGGCATGAAAAGTTTGACAGTGTTATGATGTCAAATGGCTTTCACATTAATGAATGCGATAAGTGCATCTATATCAAAAGTAATTCACAAGGTTATGTGTTGTTGTGTTTGTACGTAGATGACATGCTAATCATGGGAAGCAACAAAGATATAATCATTCAAACTAAGAACATGCTAAATGGAAAGTTTGACATGAAAGATATGGGATTAGCAGATGTAATTCTAGGGATTAGGATTATTCGAAATTCAAAAGGAATAATTATATCTCAAGATCATTACGCTACTAAAATCTTAGAGAGGTTTAATACCTACTCCAATGGGACTGCAAAAACTCCACTTGATCCTCAAATGCACTTGACAAAGAATTCAGGCGAAGCAGTGTTACAGGTGGAGTATGCAAGAGTCATCGGGAGTCTAATGTACTTAACGAATTGTACTAGACCCGATTTAGCACACTCGGTAAACGTACTAAGTCGTTACACGAGTAATCCAGGTCATACCCATTGGAAAGCCATAACTAGTGAAAGGACCGCATTTTTTTTTTTTTTGCAATAATAATTAAACATTCATCGCACAGGAATTAAACCATTAAATTATTACACACTAATAATTTAACACTCAAGAACTACAAGTTCTACAACGACAAAAGGCCACAGCCCCGAGTCCTAATCATCCCTTCTTCGCCGCCTCGATTCCACGATCACACCACATCTTTACCTGCATCGACAAAAGTGATGCATCAACATTTGGCTAACCAAATGCTGAGTGAGATTGATCATCCCAACAACAGGCCACCAATTAACAATCAACAAATATCAATTACAACATTCAACACAAAAACAACCGGTATCGATCGACACCCCTATGGTGTCGATCGATGCCCAAACAACATGCATCACCCGACAAGGGCCTAGTATCGATCGACACCCAAAACCCTCACTTGGTATCGATCGATGCTACACGACTCAAGCCTATCCACAAAGGGTTGGTATCGATCGATACCCACCTGGTATCGGTCGATACCCACGAGACCTAGACACAGGAATCGCCATAACAACCACCCAAACCACCAATCAAGCTTAACAAGGAATCACACAAGCTTAATTGATCACCTTTGGTCACAACTCACCTTAAAACGGCTGAAACGAGCTTTAAAACGATCTTTCCAAACTCAAGATCGATCTCCCTCACTTCTTGCCCAAAACCGAGGTCTCCAACCTCTTCTCTGAGCTTCTCACCAAGCTCAACCTCCTTTGATCTCGCAAGATCTAAGCTTACCAAGCTTCTTTCACTCTCACGCTCTTTCTCTCCTTCTCTCTCTCGCTCTTTCTCTTCCTCCACCAAACCTTCGTCTTATCTTTCCAAAGATAGCTTTTATAGACGAAAGAAGAAAGAGAAGAAGACGACAACAAGGAGAAAACCCGGCCGGTATCGATCGATACAGGCCAGTATCGATCGATACTGCCTCCAGAACAACCCGAATTAATCATTTTACAGCAATAATCAATTCTTCTGGAAACACGGGCGCTACAACTAGGGTATTAAATTATCTAAGATATACCAAAAGTTATGGGCTGCACTTCGGTAAAGAACCAGCAGTGCTGGAAGGGTACAGTGATGCCAATTGGATTTCAGATTCAAGAAACTCCAAATCCACGAGTGGATATGTCTTTACTCTTGCTGGTGCAGCAATATCCTGGAAATCTTCCAAACAAACACTCCTGGCCAGAACAACCATGGAGTCAGAGTTTATAGCTTTAGACAAAGCTGCTGAGGAAGCAGAATGGCTTCGTAACTTTTTGGAAGATATCCCGATGTGGGAGAAACCAGTGCCAGCATTACGAGTACACTGTGATAGTCAGTCGGCTATCTCTCGGGCACTGAGTAATCTATATAATGGCAAGTCTCGTCACATAAGAAGACGACATAAGTCCATTAGACAATTGATCTCAACTGGTGTAATAACGATAGATTACATCAGATCAGCTGAAAACCTAGCGGATCCATTTACCAAAGGTTTATCACGAGATCAAATTGTGAAATCATCAAAAGGAATGGGTTTAAAGCCTATAGAAAAAGATGAAGTTTGACAGATACCCCACCTATGTGACTGGAGATCCCAAGATCTAGGTTCAAAGGGAAACAAAATTAAACTGATTCGAGTTGAACACTGTGAGACCATGTCTCTGCCCAGTTCCTAGGATGATGAAACAGTGCTACATGTGGATAGTAAGGATAAGCGTTGGCTTTTAATGATCGTATAGCTGTGTAGATAGTGGAGTGTGACAGGACACTTCTGAAAACAAGCAAATAAAAGATCACCTAGTGAAGTGTGAAATGGGGCCGTTTCTAGGAGAATGAAGGATAAGGCTATATTCTCCAAATTCACTCACGAATACCAGGAATGTTCAAGGCCA
>PKML01043598.1:433640-470559 GCA_002933935.1 Eutrema yunnanense | reverse complement strand
TGAATAAATCATCAATAGAATAATAACAAAGGGTTCTTGAGATCTGATCTCGGACGAAGGGAAATCAGACTTGTCTCAAAACCAAAGAAAATAAAGCTTAGCCTAAACAGGTGGCTGTAAAATCCTATTTATAACCTAATACACGTTTTGGGCCTTCTTGTAAATATCAAAGTCTTCTGGGCCAATTCTGCAAATCTTCAACTCTTCATTAAGTCGCGATCCTTCTGTTTCCCCGACGGGTATCGATCGATACTAGGCAGTATCGATCGATACTCAGGTGATTTTGATGCCTCAGCTACACGGATCTCTGCTTCGCTCCAGAATGTTCCAGAAAGCTCCAATAAAGCTCCAAACGTGCTAAGACCTGCAAAAGACTCTAAAATACTACAAAACACTAGAAAGACTCTATAAAAAGGACTTATATCATGGTCTAAACAGGGTAAAAACCATGATATATCAACTCTTCGTCATTGTATATTACTGAGTTTTCTTTTCTGGTCTATAGAGGCTTACATAAACAGCCTTATCATCAAACCACCCAAGCCAGAAGATGAAGTTGTGTCTGACAAAAATCTTTCTGAGCGATTGTTTGTTGTGGCCTTCTCTTTTATTTATTAATTTTTGTTTTCCTCATATTCCTAGTTTAAATTATACCCAGTTTTCTTTTCTGGTCTATAGAGGCTTACATAAACAGCCTTATCATCAAACCACCCAAGCCAGAAGATGAAGTTGTGTCTGACAAAAATCTTTCTGAGCGATTGTTTGTTGTGGCCTTCTCTTTTATTTATTAATTTTTGTTTTCCTCATATTCCTAGTTTAAATTATACCCAAAGCTCTATAACCCTAAATGTAAAGTTGTATTATTTCTTGTTACGCATCAACCGGCCACACACATAATCATATAGTCACATCAAACTTTTGTGGATGAAATACATTAAGTATACCAAATAATATCCCACTACGTTCTCTAGTCCTAATGAATGATCATTCATTACTTGCTTACTAGCTCACAAAATGGTTGGAAGACATATTTGTTATGTTTTACCTTACTGAAATATGGGCCCTTCACGTATATTTGATGTCCTCTAGAGTGTAGGCATATTTCTTATTGACATATTGTACAATAATCGGGTTGGATTCATCAGTCTTTGTCTAGGGTTTAGCGTTTCTTCATTTAGTGGTTTAATGATTTAGGGTTTAGGGTTTACATTTTTTTATTTAGGGATTGTGATTTAGGGTTTTTTTATTGACCTATTGTACATCAATCGGTCTGGGTTCACCGGTATTTGTCTAAGGTTTAGTGTTTCTTCACTTAAGGATTTTATGATTTAGAGTTTAGGGTTTAGGGGTTTACTGTTTATGATTTAGGGTTTAGGGTTTGTGATATAGGGTTTTTTTTTATTGTCCTACTGTACATCAATCTGTTTGGATTCACCAGTCTTTGTCTAGGGTTTAGCATTTTTTCATTTAATGGTTTTAAGATTTATGGTTTAGGGTTTGATGTTTATGATTTAGGGTTTGGGTTTCTGATTTTGGTTTTTTCTTTATTGACCTACTGTACATCAATCAGTTTGGGTTCATTTGTCTTTGTCTAGGATTTAGCGTTTATTCATTTTTAGGGTTTTAGTGTTTTAGTGTTTATGAGTATATTCCTTATTTACCCACTATACATCATTATGTATGAGTTCAACAAGATTTTGCATATGGTTTAGCGTTTTTTCATTTAATGGTTTTCCTTGTCACCAAATTACAACATTATGTTTGCCAACTATACATTAACTTGTTTGTAATAACCAATTTTTAGAATAGAGATAATCTAAATACCACCAAAAACATCATTCCGTGTTTAATGCCATAATGACATTTAACGCATAATCACAATATATACGTTATGGCAGCTCAAGTGTCAAAAATTTTTTACAGTGTCTTGATGATTGTAATTTTATTTACAATGTTATTTTCAGCACAAGTATCTCATTCCAACAAGATAGATGTGTGTGTAAAAGAATGTGTCACAAATCAGTGCATGAAAGCATAAAAAGTGACTCCAGCGATATGTGACAATCCTTGCAAGATAATTTGTGATCCATTCAATAATGAGCGATACATCGTACTTTTTAAAGGTTATCAAAATCCTGTAAAAAAAGTTATGCGGTACATTCAGTTGGATATGCCAGTAACAGTAACTGGGAAGTTCAAATGTAAATTTTTTTTTAATGCATAAGTTATATATTTGTATTTTTGTATCATTCGATCGATTAATACCCAATGTACATATTTATTTTTTTCTTCTATTAATTAAATATTAGTATAAATCATGGTAGAATCATTTTGTGAGTATCAATTGAAAAGTCTAAGCTCTTAATAGATGTCCATGTCAACAAGACAACACCTTAAAAATTTTAGAATCTAATCAATCCAAGTTATAGATTTTAGGATGAATTTGGAAGACTTTCGTATCTCGTCTTTCTAAAAATTCAATCAATATTTTTGTCTTTTTCTTTGGCTTATTACGTCTGATAAATACTTTGTTCGTTATTCAGAAACATTTAAGATTTGTGGTATTATAATACTAGATGATTCCACAAAAGAAAAATAATTAGATGAAACAGGACGTCAATTTAGGTTTGGCTAAAATGAGTAGATTTAGCCTGTTTAGGCTCAGCCCGTCTTTGATTGTGACGATTTTTGGCTCATTAGAAAGCTTATTGCGAAAAATTTCTCCTCATACATGTATGGGTTTCATATAATTTATGAAATATATGTTCTTTAGAATATATCTTTGAAGAACTTTTCTTCTATATCAAAAAAGACATCTTAGAAATGCGTATTTTTGCTTCAATTGAATGAATTGTTTTCCTTCGTATTTGACACCGTTGACCTGTAAATACGGAAATATGCAAAACCAATGCATATATGGCATAATTACATACAAAAAGACACATTTTACCTAGAAAAGCATGGAAAACCAAAGGTAAAAACAATCAAAATCTGCGTTCATCACTACACATATGTACCTAAGTGAAATCTTTAATTAGTGTTTCATAAGTCAATTTGACCCTTATCCATGACACATAAACAAACAAAGATGCATCAATATGAGTTACACGACAAGAGTTATGTTTAACAATTCAAACTAGAAACCAACGACATGTTCCAAATAAATCTTGTATTAATAATTCACAAATCACTTCGACATTTCTTCATTCACACACGTAAGGCAAACAAGTACGTGTTAACATGACTTGAGCTATAGAATCTCATTTAACAAATTATCACGGATATGATCCAGAGACTCTTTGTGTATTCGACAAAACAAGAAACCGTCGACATGTTCTGTAACAGCCCGTTCCCGAGTCTCATAAGAAACCGGGGAATTCGGGTATGTTAGGTTAGCAGACTAACTCGTGTAGATTTTCTAACATCCCTATCCCGGGTCTCATAAGAAACCGGGGAAAATCGGGCATGTTAGGTTGGCGGACTAACCCCTTTCGGTTAGTCGCCCGGTTTGAGTCCTTGGTGAGCAACACATGTTCGCCAGGAAAACGCCCATGTAACAACAACAATATAGACTTAGCCAATACTTGCTAACATGTACAGAACATTGGGAACAGGAGGGGTGAGTAATGGGGATTACTCAGTGATGATGAGCCTGGGGAGACTCACTCATCACTTACAGATATTTACGCGAGTTACTATTATGAGAGTCTAATCCTAAAATAAGCACAAACAATAGGATCCACACAATATTCAATTGATCCCCACTTCATCACAACGAGCCCATTGCTCAACCCTTTAAAACCTGTGACACCACATCACTCGCCTTCCCGTAGGAACCAACCGAGGCCGGCCTGCCACCTTCAACCCCGCCTCCTTTAGGACGACGTGTTGGCTCACGAATGTCTCACTCAGACTATCCACGAGGGCTCGCCAAAACCCTCAACGGCGGTGAGAACTGCAGGCCCCTATAGGCACCCCTCAGCCCCATCAACCAATATCCACACCATAGGGATTGCCTATGACGAACACCTAGCAATTCAACGAGACTCCACACATTACCGGATTAAATCCTCATCAATCTCAACACTCTATATTCAGGACTCACAATCAGGACTCACCATACCAAGTTGTAACAAAAGGGAGTTCAACCACATCAATCAATTCACCATGTTATTAGGGTTCATTAATAATTTATCCACATTCAGAAACTTGTGAATCAAGCATCAACAATCATCCATCACAAAACTCTAGAACATATCTAATATAATATATGGTGTATATATCACTATAGTCAATTAGCAATCAACAGAGAACTCTAAGTAAATCAAGTAGCTCACTTAGAGGAAAGCTATGGTTTAAAATAAGACTTATCAAAACATTAAAACACGTTTGAAAGCAAGTGAGGGGCAACTGATCCTCACCTTGGCATAAGAGGAGGCGATGGAAGAGAGGAGAAGGAAGGAGGAGGAGGATTTTTATCACCATAACTCGAGGAGGAGGAGCTCGACGGAGGAGGAGGCGGTGGCGTCGTCATCGCGGCGAGGAGAGAGAGTCACGGTGAGGAGAGAGGAAATCACGGAGGGGGAGAGAGAGAGATGGTGGCCGTGGGTGAGAGGAGAGAAAAAGAGAAGATAAAGTGGCTAGGGTTTTTCTAAAAAGATTAGACAAGTATTTATAGGGAATTACTTGCCCAAAAAAAAAAGGAAAAACAAAAGAAAAAGGAAGATTTGAGTTTATCCAAAAAGAAAAAGAGATATTTAGTTGCAAAGAGAATAAAAAGGAAACATCTGCTGGAATATTCCGGAAGGATCTAAAATCAACTTAAAACCGGGAATTAAAAACGAAGATAGACCAGACCGAAGGTTGGGATATCACAATCTCCCCTCCTTACAGAGGATTCGTCCCAGAATCCTAGGGAGAAGACTGTGGAAAGAAATGAAGAGCATAAGGTCAAAGAAAGAGAATGAGAATTCTGAAATGGGTAGAACGCCAAAATGGAACACCAATGCCGAAATGATAAAGCCCAAACACCGAGATCATGTTGCTAGATCGGGTAAGGTTAGGAATGTAGAGTGGATGTAGACAGAAACGTATAAGAGAAAGAGTTTAAGGAGCGTTGCCAAAACAAGTTTAAGTTAAACCAAAGCCTTTTATTAATGTAACGAAAGGAGGAGTGGAACATTTTTGAAAAATAAGTTAAAATAAACTGTTAGAAAAATCCTAATGCATTATGAATTGAAACTTTTAGATTCTACTCCTATGAAAATAATTTATCCTAGTCGTCCTCAGAAGCTTCGGATGGGTCGTCTTCCACTTCGCTATCGGACGAGACGTCGACAACCTCTTGGCTGAGCTCAGCCTCCGCTTCGCGAGCATTCCGTAGGACAATGTTCACGCGGTCTCCACAGTTTAGTCCCATCTCGGTAAGCCTCAGTCGAAGGTCAGGTTGGAGTCCATGGAAAAAGATCATCGTCACTTCCTCAGCGGATCGGTTAGGCCCAAAGTGTTCCAAGTTGTGCATGAATTCCCCATGGTATTCTTGTAGAGTCTGGTTCCTTTGCTTTGCCCAGCCTAGCCCCCAGTTAACACTGGTTGAAGTTGCATATGGCTTTTTAGGACCGGATGAACTTTGCTGACACTTGCAGGGCCTTCCCTCTTCAACCATTTGCTGTGTAGAACGGGTCGGAACCCACGCAGACACACAAGATGGCCGCTTCACGACGATGGATAGTTTACTTGAGTGTGGCGTCGCCTTAGGGGGTGGTGAGTCCGGAAAGATCAACCTGACCTGTCTGGGACCACTCCCGGCTGGCCAATCTCTTTCAGCCATTCGTACCTCATCGCAAATCCAAGGGCGGGACTTAATGTTGATCATAGAAGGATGTGAGACCCTTTTACGAGCAGTTTCCCGCGTTAGAGGCCTTGGTTTCCAACTACAGAAAAGAAATAGAGATAAGAAGAAGAACTAGGGGTGGGCACTTTGGTTTAATTTCGGGTTCGGTTTGGGTTTGGTTCGGTTCGGTTGATTCGGGTTGTATAAAACTCTAGCCGAACTCAACCGAAATAAGTTTGGTTCGGTTTGGTTTAGTTTTGTTCGGTTGTAATTTAGTTTGGTTTTAGTTCGGTTTTTAAAAATAAACTTATAAAAACAAGAATCTTAACGAAACGTAAACAAAACGAAACCATAAAAAAAAGCATTATCTAAAAATCTAAAACAAAACTGACATTATCCCACTTAATCAAAATTAAAAAAAAAGAAAAAAATTCATGGCTTCAACCCTTTCATGCCACTAAAATGAACATGCAACGAGTCAATAATTTAAATATAAGTTAATTACACAAACCAATATTTATTCATCTCTTATATGAGCCATTATAGGCTTATAGCATTAATATAGAACTATTATAAAAAAATCATTTACCTAAGCAAAACTTAAAAAAAATGGAAGTTGAAAACATAAAAGGAAAACATGGGTTTATGATCTTTATCCTAAAGGCTTTAGGTGAAGAACCGAATATCCCACCATATGTGTTTATATTTTTAATATTATTAATTAACTAATTAAAAAACACATTGGGTTCTCGGTTCGGTTCGGTTTTAAACCAAACCGAACTGAATCGCTCGGGTTGAGAAAAACTTCAACTGATTAGGTTATATATAGAATATGGTTTGGTTTAGGTCGGATTAAGTCCGGTTGGTTCGGTTTGGTTTTTTGCCCACCCCTAAGAAGAACTATCATATCAGACGTCTAGATATTGTTGTTGTTTTGGGTTTGAAAACGTTTTGAAAAAGGTTTTGAGAAAACAATTTCGCAAACACGAACGAAAACACGGGTGCGAACCCTCCGGAACGGAGCCAAAGGAATTTAATCTTGGGCTCTTATACCACTTTGTAACAGCCCGTTCACGGGCCTCAGAAGGAACCGGGGAATTCGGGCATGTTAGGTTGGCAGACTAACCCGTGTGGATTTAGTCGCCTGGTTTGGGTTCAATGGTGAGCACACAGGATCGCCAGGAAAACGCTCATGTCACACAACAATATTAGACATAACCGATCCTCGCTAACCTGTACAAATAAAAGGAAAAAGGAGGCTGAGTAATGGAGATTACTCAGTGAGGATGAACCTTGGAGGCTCACTGTTCACTTCCAGACAATTACGCGAGATACTATTATGAAAGTCTAATCCTAATACCAGCACAAACAAGAATGGGTAACTTCAAAGATTGATCCTAACAGAGGGTCCGAAGACACCGAGGGTTCGCCCAACCCTCACAGCGTTGAGAACCAATGCCAAAGTACACGACCCTACCAGTCTCCCACACAGAGAGTTCCGAGTGCCAAGGTATATACTCCACCAGTCCCAACAAGTAAATTGGTTCCGATACCAAGGTATATACTCTACCAGAACAATCACAACAGAAGGTTCCAATGCCAAAGCGTACGTCCCCACCAGTTCCAGCAAACAATATGGTTCTGATGCCAAGGCATATACTCCACCAGAACAATCACAACAGAAGGTTCTGATGCCAAAGTATACACCCCACCAGTTCCAGCAAACAAATTGGATAACTCCACACAATACCAAGTTACATCATTATCATTCTCTTTTACTAAGTTCAAGACTCACAAACATGACTCAACCAAGTTGTAACAATGAGGATCTCAATTCATAACAAACAATTCACAAGGTTATTAAAGTTCATTAATCATTAATCCATATTCAAATAACTTGTTCATCAAGCAACAATCATCCATCAACAAACCCTAGAAGCATATCTAGTACAACCTAATAACAGATCTAGCAATAGGTGGTGGAATATAAATAATATACTCAATTGGCAATCAACAGAGAACACTAGACAAATCAAATAGCTTGCTTAGTGGATAGCTAGGGTTTAAAAGAAGACTTGATCAAAAACAGTAAATCGAGATCTTGTATGAAAGAGAGGGGCAACAAGTCCTCACCTTGTCACAAAGGATACGACGGGAAAGAGAAGGAGGCGACGGAAAGGATATCACGGCGAGAGAGAGAGACGGCGAGGAGAGAGAAAATGTGGAGGAGAGGTGGCCACGAGAGAGAGAGGAGAGAAAAAGATAGAAAAGTGGCTAGGTTTTGGAAAAGAAAGAATGAAAGACTTAGCTATGTATTTATAGAGAAATTGTTTCCCGTAAAGAAAAAGGAAAAACAAAAGAAAATGAAGATTTTGTTGTGAATAAAAGAGAGAGGAAATTGTTGTGTCTTATTCCATGAATAAAGAGAGGTATATATAGGTTTACATAGATTTGGAGAGCAAACTGAATAAGGAGAATAAGGAAACCGAGAATATTCTAAACCTCCTAGAATATGGGCCTTCTAATGGGCATCCATATAATTAATTCATAACACTCCCCCTTGGATGACCATTATACAAAAATGATCATAATGCGCATAAGATACTGCCTCATTAAAAACCTTACTAGGAAAACCCAATGGGAAAAACCATAGTTAAGGGAAAAGAGTGCAACGCGCTATTACTCCCCCTTATGAGTACATCACTTAAAAGTTTTGAGGTGGCGTGATCCAATATGTTGAACTAGTTTCTTGAAAGTAGCAATTGGAGACGTCTTGATCGCCAAAATCTTCACTTGAACGAATTTGTAGTAGAAGTATATCGCCATTCTTCTGCAATCAATGGATGTCGCGGATGACCCATCTTGATCATTCTCTTTGCTTCTAATGATCTCATTAATCTTTGGAATGGTGATAGACTTTCATATTTACATTCCCTTAGGTGTCTATCATTTGCGTGTTCTTTGCTGCCTCGTTAAAACCTTGTCATGGAAAAACCCTGTGGGATAAAAACCATGATAAGGAAAAAGAGTACAACCACGCACATCATCATATTTCTCTCCCTAGATACATCTTCTTCAAGAGATGCATTCCAATCATATATATCATCTTTAGGGAATTGATATAAGTATAACTTTGGTTAATACACTCGTATGATTATCATAATTTCTCAGGTTATTGGACTTCTAATCCATAACATCTTTTTCACATAGAAGATATTTTCTTCGTCTATTTGGACTTCATGCCAAATTTTCTTTTACATACAATCTTCTAAACATTCATATTGTACATACTTGTACATACGAGCTATTCCTTGTTGTAAAAGGTATTGTTTTGACTTTCCTTCTTGTTATATGAAATGACATCTTTCAATCATGAAAGAGATCAATAAACTACTCAAATAGCATTTTAAGTGTGGTACTTCAAGACCAATCACATTGTCACATGTGAGAATTCTTTATCTCAAATCATGCAAGGATCTTTTGAGATAACATCTCTTTCCTTAGATTTACAATTTGAAAACATAAAGAAAATATTATCTTTCTAAAGTCGTTTTCTTCCAAATTTTGACTTCCGATAACTCTTCAAGAGTTTCGATTATGTTCAAATCAAGGATCACATTGATCCATAATCTTTTGATAATACACATGGGTATATCGATTATCTTATAATATCCGCTTTAAGAGTATACCCCATGAAATATATTCACTAGAATTTGCTGCTTCTAACAGTTTAAATTCTTTGAGACTAATCAAGTCTTTCTCTCATTATAAGACTCATAAGGGATCTGAAAATAGTTGCATCCACCACAAGAGAGTATATCTCTTCATATATTTTCATTCATCTTTCGCATAAAGATCCACTTATGTCTTACTAGTTTTACACTTTCAAATGTACGGATTACTGGTCCAAATACTTCTCTGCAAGAGATTTTAATTCTGCCTCTACGGCTTTTTTCATGACTGGCCAATCATCACTTTATATATATTTTTTCAATAAACCTTCTACTACCGCGGTTTATGATCCTCAAATCTCATCAACTGCTTCATTGCATGCAAAAATATTAGCGACGTCGATTTGCTTTTGGTTCCATTTTATTCCAGACATGACACAACTAGTTGAAATCTCTTATCATTACCAGGTACCTGGATTTCCTTCTTAGTCAAGTCTAATGTCTCTTATGGAGATCCTCCATAATTCTTTGATTCCTCGATCTTGCCATTTCATAATCTGCTCCATTTCTTTTCGAGGATTCTAATCTTTGGAACCAATAGGTCTATCACGCTTCATGCGATTTCTAGACTCAATAACAGTTGATATTGTCCCCTCGGGACATCAATATTGGAGCGCAGCTGGTATATGTGACTTTGTCACTCAATCAAGATCAGGAAATGCTTCTGGCATCAAATTTGCTAACTCTGCAAATGAATTATCTTAGTGCACATTCTTTATGAGGATCAAGATAATTTCTTTCACTGGTTTTCTTTTCCAGCTGTTTATTTTCTTCTCCCCCCTTAATTGTTGGAAAGACTGACTCACTAAAATTACAGTCTGTAAATCGAACCTTATCCCTTATTGATGGCTCAATACATTTACTCATCAAGGGTGGTTCATATCCAACAATTCTTAACCCCATTTGAGGCCCCAACTTAGATCAATGTGGTGGAGCAACATTACATCGAAATATCTGGTTCCTGACCAAAAACCAATCGTGGGGAGAACTCATAATTATTCGTTGGCATAATGTGAATCAATGCGGTTTCACTCTAATCAATTAACCAAATACTTTTGCAAAGATACATAGTGGGTGATCAGTCCAAAATATCTCATTGTATATGTACCAGAAAACTAATATATTCCAAATTTATTGGAGAGTGAAAGCCGTATTATCAACTTGATTTATGGACAACATATAAGAATCTTCTAGTTCTTTAATGAATGTCCACATAATTTTCTGATTCTTTTTCGCATTACTATTGAACCGGAATGGCCAAACCGGTCAAGCCAAAACAGTAAGATTTTCAGTAAACTTTGTGTTTACTATTTTATCCATTACACTAATTTATTGTGTAGTACAATCTAGTAGAGAATGTAGGTTGTTTCTCCAAAACACTTTTATTGCCTTAGGTAATACTCATGATGTGAAGATATTCAATATTTCATTCACTTATTGTCTCAACATGAGTAATCTTGAAATCTCCTGGATTTTCTTTATAAATAATTCATCAAATCTATTTTGAGTGTGAAATCTTCTGGATATTTCATTACGATGGATTGTGGGATTCTTCAATTCTCCCCCTCGAGATGATGACACTTCAGGTCCTTCCATCTCGAATTGAATTCCACTCTATAACCAACAACATACCCAACTTGGGTCATGTATTTTATCTTAGATAACTTTTGAGACTTGGGAAAGTATAACACATAAATGATTGCGTTCCCATAGGCAAATTTATCTCTCTTCTGGAGCATTCAAAAATCTTTATACTACCTCATCTTGTACTCACACTAGCTTATTTTATCTTCATATGAGAAAATATCTCTTGTATGATACCATCGTTACTTTCTCTCTTCTAGTGAGAATCTGAGTTTTTGAAAGAAACTCTTTGACATTGACCTTATCCATATACATATCCACGTTCACATCTACGACCAATTCTATAGCCATTTTCTCTGTCAATGTTATTAGTGTGGTTCTTTTCTTTCTTAGTATATGGTGTCACATTCGCTTCAGGGAATGGAGCATAACCAATTAGAAGTGTATCATGTATTTTCATCTTTAGCTCATTGTTTTGCTCAGTCTCAATTAGACAATATATAAATTCAGAATACTTATCAAATCATCTTTTCATAGTAATGTGTCTTCAGGACAACATTACTGGTCTAAAATGTAAATTATGTCTTTTAGCTTCTTTGCATCAATGATATTATCTCCACATAATATCAATTTACAAATAATTTTGAGCATAGCTGAGTAATGTGTACTTACAGATTTTAAGTCATGTAATCTTAGATTAATCAGTCATAACGAGCTTTAAGCAATATCACATTCTAGTGATCATATTTTTCTTTTAGATTACTCTAAATAACATGTGGATCTTCTATGGTCAAGTACTTGAACAAAAATAATCGAATAACATCGATTTGCTAAAACTCAGATTTTATAAAGTAATGCATCAATTATCCGTTCAATAAAAAGGGAAATCGTACCTTCAACCAAGATGTGAGGATGAAGTTAGTGGATTAAATTGATGGTGTTCCCTGCTTTCGATCTTCCAGGATGTTATAGACCGAAGTTCATTCTCGAATCCAGTAAACAAGTTGTCTTTTTCTCTCTTAGGGGTTTGATTGCTTCCCAATCAATAAACGTTACTCTAGGACAATAAAGCAATTTAGTAGCATTAATACTAGATCAACAATTACTGAATGAAACTATATCAATAATATTAAATGAAACTATACAGCATATGTTGATTGATCTCAATACATCAATTTTATAATGTAATATGAATTTATTGATCAGATTTTAAATCCCGACAGCCACCCCATAACATAACCTTATTATTGTTGCAAAATAAAATTCATCCAAAAGTGACTCTAAAGCACACGGTAATCAATTATGCCATGGATATATGAACCAATCAGATCTACTTAATATGGATAGTAAGTTGTACTTATCTCGATAACGGCTAGGCGATAACTTGGCATAACGGATTTGAGGCTTAGGGTTTGGCAGATTGCACCTATTGTGGAGAACTTGTCATATCTCTCTTTGTACAACTTTTTTTGGGGCGATTCTGGACTTCCTAGAAAGATGACGTCCGGGGCTTTCTGTGGATAGTCGGATCGTCACCTGATTCTTCCGGAGTCGCCGGTAACACATCGTTGAAGGTGCCTGATCGGAATCACCGGCGGAGAGCTCGGCCAGACTGCAGCGGTTTCACGGTTTCGGTCATAACTCCAGAACGGTGGACTCAATTGAGGCGCTACCGGCGTTTATGAAAAGCTGATTTAAAGATCTTTCCATGGGTTGTTGAATCACCACGAGAATCCGGGTGGTTTGTCAGAAAATTACCCTGAAAGGTGGCAGATCGGAGAGCTTGGGCAGACTGCACCGGTTTCAGAAAAACGATGATATATCTTTGACCGTGGACTCAAATTAAGCAAGGTCGGTGGCGCTGGAAAGCTGACTCGAAGAGCTTTCCGTACATGTGTGACTCGTCGTGAGACTCGTCATGGTTCGTTGGAAAATCGCAGTCAAAGGGACGGCTCGAATTCTCAGGTTAGCTTAAACGGCTAGGGTTTCGTGCTGATAACGTGTTGTGAATAAAAGAGAGAGGAAATTGTTGTGTCTTATTCCATGAATAAAGAGAGGTATATATAGGTTTACATAGATTTGGAGAGCAAGCTGAATAAGGAGAATAAGGAAACCGAGAATATTCTAAACCTCCTAGAATATGAGCCTTATAATGGGCATCCATATAATTAATTCATAACAGATTTGAGATTATAGAATATTTGGTTGAGAATAAAAAAAAGAAATATTTAGTTGGGAATATTCCGGAATAATTTAAAAATCAACTTAAACCGGAAATTAGAAACAGAGATATACCGGACCAAAGGTCGGGTTATCACATGTTCCAAATAAAACCGTCCACTATCTCTTGAGCCCTTGATGCCGCTTAAAGACATAAATTGTTACTTTCATGTGACTTTACATCTATCTATCAAACATGCTTTTTCTATTCCTTCACATCTCCGGTCGACATTTTTTGGGGGATAAAATGATGAATTCAAATATGTAAACCAAATATAATGAGAAGTGTCCTGGCCCAACCCAAAAAAAAGCCCTTAGACAAAAAATAATTGATCAGACCCTTCATTAAATTTATACTATTAAAAGTCATTTTCGAACCGCTAGACCCTTCATTAGATGTATTTGATGTTTGAAAAGATTCATTTTTTTCCGTCTTAAAGATGATTTTTTATTCAAACTTTGAAGTATTACACATGAAGCCGACGGACTAATGAAACTGTCCTCGGAGGTAAAAGCCACACAACCCACACTAGAATTAGTATGTCATACTAGTGACAACAAAAGGCCATAGAAATCATTAGACCCACCACTACAAGAAAACACCCCTTTTGCTAGGACATATATTGTTCTAAAATCGTTACAAAAAAGGTGTGCCATCGAATTTGCGTAGAAACAGAAATCGTCGTTAACTGATCCTCGCAAACCAAAAATCGTTGCGAAATCGTCGGTAAACAATCGTCGTAAATTTTACATCGAAATTACGACGAATAGAAACACGTCTTAAGAACGATGGAAATTCAAAGGAAATTTACGACAAAACTACGACGAATTTAGGATGACTAGGTGGACAAATATTCGTCGTAAATTGGAGGTAAACATTTCATCGTAAATTCGTCAGAAAATAAGAACCGTCGTAAATACGTCGCTAATGAATCGTCGTAAAATCGTCGTAAATTAACAACGATTTTACGACGATTTGTAAATACGTTGCTAATGAATCATCGTAAATTAACAACGAATTTACGACGATTTGTAATTGTTTTTAGTTTAATTTATTAATGAATTATATTATTTCATTTTTATAATTTAATTAATTTTGAAATTTAAAAAAATATTATATAATAATATTTTCTTACAAAAAAGATTATATAATAAAATTTAGATTTCGTAATCCTAATCTAAAGAATTATGTCGTAATCCTCGAGAACCAAATTGTCTTCGAGACGTGACTCCCCATTTATCGGCGCACCGGATGTTTGCGTCGGTGGCTGATTGCGTGCTCCGGCTTCTTGTGCCGCTGCCGCGTCTGCCTCTGCTCGTCTTCGTCGCTTTTCCCGCAACATGGCATGCATTTGCAGGTTCCATATTGCCATGATGTTAAGGAGCGAGTCATTCCCCGTAGCATCCATTTCAACCCGTTGCTGAAGACTCGCAATCTTTGCCTAATATATCGTAGACTCGGTCTCAACCCGCTGCTGAAGACTCGTAATTGTGGCACGTAAGACGACTGAATCATCTTCTGACGATCGTCGTCTCGGAGCAAATGACGAGGCGGGTGAGACATCTCGAATAGATCCCATCCCGACGACCCTCCCCTTTTTCTTAGGGGCGACCTACATTTAAATTTACAGTTAAAAAAATTAAGAACTAAAAATGATTAGGTACTAATTATTCTATATACTTCCTCGAAGATCCGGTCAATATCGGGTGTGGTCAACCCTCCAGACATGACCGACGAACCATCAGCAGATAGTTGCTGAGAGAGTTGTGTCTCTCGCTCGGTGACCTTGGAAGTCACTTCGTTGAAGATCTGCTCGGCCTTCTCTGAAACAAATGCACCATTCTTCTTCTGGTGTATCTTCTCATAAACCTTCGTCATAGGAGGAAGTACACCTCCGTTTTCGGCGGCCTAAGAAAAAGAGACAATGTTATTGAAGTAAATAACATAAACGAAATAATTTAAATAAATTTAATTACCATATTTAGACGAACACCCGCAAAAGGCGTTTGGTCGGTTGTATGAGGCACAAACACAGGTTTGTCGTCCGGACCAACGGTGTTGCGGGAAGCCGAACACTTTTCCGCTGTTCTTATCGAGTTCTGATCCCACCAATATCGCACCAAGCCGTCCCATACTGGTTTATCCATGTGTGGGGGCTTTGCTTCATCACCATCATTCTTCCATGCCTTCTTCCATTCACCAACTACCCTTTGGAAGCGAAACTTCACCCTCTCGAGGAACAATGTTTCAACCTAGCCATGAATCGCAAGATCCCAATGATATTTTTGCTGCATGAGAAACAAAAATAATGAAATATTTTATAAAATTAAATTAACTATAAATAAAAATATAATTAAAATAATGAAAAAAACAAAATTTTTGTTAGATAAAAATATGTAATTCAAATGTTCAAAAAAAAAAAAAAAAAAAAAAAAAAAAAGAAATGTAATTCAAAAAAAAAAAAAACTATTATGCGCCGTCGGTATGGTCCGGGTCTAATCTCTTAATCCAATGCCAGCCCGGTTTTGCAAGCAAATCTAGGACCGTCATATGGGCATATGGGGCAGGCGCACGTCCTCTAGCTTGCTGAACCTGAGGTGGTTGTGGCGGCGGTGGAGCACTCTGTGTTTGCGTCGGCGGGACGAAATCCATCTACGTAGCCTCAGAAGACTCGGGCTGTGCGCTAGCCGATGTCCAATCAATATCTCTCAAAAACTTAGCATAGTGGGTACGACCATGGCTCATCTACATTAGAATGAAAAAATACTATCTATAAACACATATGAAAATTACTATCCATCATTCGAAATCTCCTATTTTCTATTTTTCATATGTTCCTATCTATCAATTTGATTCCGTTTCTATCTACCTATTTTGTTCCATTCCTATATATCTATACTAACCTAAATTAAATAAAAATTATAATAAATTATTTAAACTTTTACTTTTTTTTGCAAGCTATTCGCGAAAGAGGATAGAAGCAAGAGAGAGATTAAGATTTGAAAATTGAAGAAATGAAATCTGAGTGTGTGGTTATATAGAATTTGTCGTCGTCGCGAAATCGTCGCAAAGTGAAATTTAATCTTTTGGTTTTCCAACACGCGGGAACAGTCAAACGTTTTCATTTTCTAACACGCAGTTAATTAAATTCATAGGTTGCGACGATTTTAGGACGATTCCTCGTAAAATCGTCGCCAATCTGCGATGATTTAGCGACAAAATTTTGTAAAAATACGATTTAAGGTATACGGCATAGGTATGACAGTTGTTACATCGATTGCAACACATCTAAATCCATCTAAATGTTTACTGTAAATCATATATATGTTCATTGAGATTGAAGAAAGATTTAAATATAGAGTATGCATACATGGTAGTTTTGCTAAGATGAAGTAAGTGATGCGTATAGGATTCGTCTCCGAAACTTCAGGTCTTAAATTTATAAACCTTAAAGCCTGCAGGTGCACAGATGTGCGTTGTAGTACTTGAGGTATCGATCCACATGGAGAAGGTGATGTTCTATGAGACCTTATACACTGTATAGTAAATAAACCTAGAACGAATATATTTTTATAAGGTTTTTGTAACAAGAATCGTAAAGAACGAAAAACATAAATTTTTTACTAAACTATTTCTAAGAGCATCTCCACCCGAGACATATGTCTACCGCAAGACATATGTCTCACCCAAAAGCTGCACACGTGTCGCGACGCCATTGGTCGCGACATAAAAAAAAACAATTGTTTTTTTTTTTTTTTTTTTTTAAAACCGGAAGACCCAGTCCTTGGGTCTCTAATGGGGATGGTCTAAGGAAATCGATGGCTACTTTAATCTAGGGGAATCTAATTTCTAATCTAATACTAAGAGACTCTAAACCTAATCCTAAGAAATTTTAAGACTAACCTAATACCTAAGAAAATCGACTACTAACCTAAACCTAATGAAATCAATAACTAAACTACTTCTACGGACTCTATTGCTAAACTACACTACTGAAGACGATTGTAACTATTTTAAAACATTGCTGGGTCGAGAGGAATATCTCGGGGTATGCTCGATTCAATCAAATGGTCCCTAGAGTGTTTCTAGATTATAACTCCACGAACATGACATAATAATGACGTAGTCTACTCCCGTACAACCTACGTCCTACAATCTATTCACTCGACCAGTAGCTTTCGTCTCTGGCCGCGCGTAAGATTGTGATTTGCTAGTGGATCCATAGGTTCACGGCACTCCTTAAGTATATTTTCGAAATCTTACGACGCGCACGCCTTGTGGATGCACTTTGCTGGTGATTAGATGCACCACTTTTGTGGTTCTAAACTCCCCTTATCAGCCTCTAGTTCATGACATTAACATCTTTCCACAAGAAAGAGCTCTAGAAATCGGCTAGGGTTTACCGAGTGAAATCTTTATCGAACATAGAATCCCCCTCGATAATCCTTTAAACCCAACAATCTAAACTACTCACACCTACTGGAAAAAGACATGATTAAATTAAACATGAGATTGGTGAAGAAGCCTCACGAATTCAAGAACTAAGTTCGGTGAGAAACCTCCTCACCAATCCCGAAAATCTCAATGCAAGAGTATAAGAATGAAAGCAAAACTAATGTGTAGAAGGGTCTCTCTCCCACAAAATTTCTGTCTAAAACAAGTATTTATAGGTCTTTAACATGCTTGGGTCGTTTTAGGGTTTGACGGGAAAAGACGGTTTTAGCCTCGGGTTAAGAAACAGATCATCTCGGGCAGACATGGGCTTGGCCGCAGGTGCGTAGCTCCTGTCCGCGGCGAAATGGACCCTGGCCACGGGTGGAATGGCTCTAGGGGCGGTGAACTGATGCTTGGCCGCGGCTGGGGGTCCTCCAGGCGCGGTGAACTGCATCTTCGGGGCAGCTTCATTTGCCTTAAGTGCTTCATGTATAATTAAGGATCCAACCATTGGATTGTCCCCAATCCAATTGCATTTGAAATCTGGTTGTCTCTACTTTGTTTATCCAAATTTGGTGATGATCAGACGGTGAAAAGGTTTTCTTTGAGTGCAAGATTTCTTGATGGTCTAAGTTTATCAAAAACCAAACTTTTGCTCCGAAATGCACTCTTTAATTCCGAGTTACCTGAAAAGAGTCTTAAAACCGCAAACATGCGAAACCCATAATAAAATCATAGAAAACCAAGTGGAACACTTATTAAAGTGTTCTAAAATATATAGTAAAACGGGTAAAAATACGGTGTTATCAGTAAGACAATGAGTTTGCGGAGAGAACAATGATTGATCGAGTTTCTATTTCCGATTAATTCAATAAACTCAAGATGGATTTCAATGAGAGTTGCAAAATACAATGAGATGGATAGGGTTTAGGGTATAGGGCATAGGGTTTAGGGTTTAGGGTTTAGATGGATTTCATCAAAATCCATCAATCTTTAAAGTTTAGGAATATGACAAATTTACGACGACTTTGCGATGATTATTATAAAATCTCGTGTATAGCTTTACCGTATTCCCTATACAATAAACATTATTTTCATGAGGGTTAAGATGTTAAGGTTTAGGGTCTTAGGGCATATGGTTTAGGGTTTAGATGGATTTCATAGAAATCGTCGCTAAATCGTCGTAATTTACAATGATTTTGCGATGATTCCTATGAAATGCCTTAAGCCCTAAATCCCGATCCCCTCTCCGATCATCTCCGCTCTTTTCACGTCAAAGGTGTGGTGATTAATAATCGACGCACCTTCGGAGGGAAATGAGCGGAGATAATCGGAGATGGAAACGGTATTTAGGGTTTAGGGCATTTCATAGGAATGGCCGCACATTATTAATACATTAAATTCACAATAATATTAAATTAAATTCACAATAATTATATCCCACTCGGATTCATTTTCGGACGAAGACACATCCGTTTCTTCATCATCTGGTTCATCACTTTCTTCAAACTCATCTTTCTCATCTTCTTCCTCTGTATTGTCTGGGAGATATTCAACTTGCCTGTTTTGAGGATCTATCAAAAGGATGTCATCAGTGCTCTCATTTGGTTCTGGCATATAAGAGCAATGATCTTGCTGCATTAGGAGATCCTCAACCCCCACATTTCGACCCCTCAGAGAAACTTTTATAATTGATAACTATAGGATACGCGTGTTGCGAACTCACGGATATGGAACAAAGCTGACTTGTTATGCTTGTGATGCTAGGATAAATGGCTCATACTTATTGTAACGTCACGATTGGTTTACGTCTACTGCCCCAAATTTATTTTTACGGACCCCTCGATCAACTGTTGGATCGAACCAGTCGCATTTGGAGAGAACGCATTTCAAACCTAAGCAGTCGGGGTACTCAACTTCAACTATGTCTTGCAACACTCCATAAAAATCTATTTTGCCTCGCACACATACCCCGTAGTTGGCAGTAACTCTTTGATTGCCGTATTTGAATGCATGAAATATATATCCCTGTGTGCAATACATGTGTGCAGTCGTTATCTTCGATATGGGGCCTTTGATTAACTCATGGAACCAGAGTGGATATGCGTTATCCCCATGCTCGACCTAAATCGTTAATTAACAAAATCAATATATGTATTAGGTTGTTAGATTGTCCAAGTAATTAATTTATACGTACTTGTGTCTTTAACCACGGGGCAAAATGTTGATCTTTACGCTTGTTGATTTCGTCATCTGAGATTCATTCAATGACTTCTCGTACTTATCTAACAAATTCACTGCATACAAAAGTATATACAATTAAGATACATTGTAATTGTTATAAAGCATAAATGGATATATAATTTAACCATATATATATATATATATATATATATATATATATATGTTTATACACTTACGTCTCAAATTGACTAACTTCTTCGCAGTTTAAGAAGATATACGTTTGGGCACTATGATGGTCTTTTTCATTGGTAAACCAAACTGATTTCACGCTTCCACATAATCGACCGATTGAAGAAAAGATGTATGTGACACCTTCATTAGCATATGTTCGTCCTACACCTCCATCATCATATCGCCGTGCTGCCCTATTCCGTGTGCGGACCTACGAGCCAAAATAGTATTCTGTGAAGTGAGCCACTAATACTGCACAGGTCCCCCAAGTTCTGATTCGTGAGAGAGATGGATATGTAGATGTTCCATAACATCAAAGAAGGCTGGGGGGAATATTTTCTCCAAGTTACACAACAAAATAGGAATAGTAGCATCAAGTTGTGCAATAACATCTTCTGACAAAGTGCAGGTACAAAGATCCTGAAAAAATACTCCAAAGCCTACAATGAAAACCACATATAAGGTAGACTTGTTAATTTTCCATTTCATCTATATTATATCAATGTTTACAATGATTGATTAATTTAAAGTTACCTGCAATTGCTTCGTGTACATTTCGTGATATAAGTTCAGCAAATGCAAAAGGAAGTAGTCGTTGCATAAAGACGTGACAGTCATGACTCTTCATCCCGAAAAACTTTTGCCTTTTCTCAACACATTTAGCTAGATTAGATACGTACCCATCCGACAATTTTACATCATATGTCACCCATTTGAAAAAGACTGACTTTTCTTCCGCACCCAATCGAATTTTGGGAACGTGTTGATACGAATCGACTAAGGACCGGCTTGCTCATGGTACGGTAGAGGTTGATAGATCCGTGACTTCAAGGGATTCACGAAGAGAGATGCTAAGGCGTGAGAAATGATCTCAAAAATCCTTAGGCCCAATCGACAGTGAACACGATGAAACACTACAAGAAAACAACGTTTTGGCGACTGCAGAAGTAGTCGCCAATTAGTCGGTAAAAGGTGGCGTACGACTACTTAGCGACTAAAACATGTAGTCGGTAATCTTTAGTCGGTGAAGTATGTAGTCGTAAAGTAGTCGTAAAAAGTCGACTACTTGACGACTACAGAAACTGAACAGTGTGTAGACGGTCAATCGTCGTAAAGTAGTCGCCAAATTGTGCGACTAATTGATATGCTCAAATTAATACCCTAAAAGTACTAAAGCAGTTGTCGTAGTATAGCTAGGTGTCGAACACAAGGACTCACGGAAACACACAATGGATTATATAGGTGAGAATTAAGCTAAGCAATTCAGATGTAATTGAAAGCAGTAGACAGTAAACGAGTTGTAAATTCAATAGAGAGAATATAGGCTCAGAGTTTTTCTCAGAAAATCAATGAATGCAGATAAACTAACTAACATGATTCAGATTTAATGCAGTTCTTGAACTCAAATCACTAAAGTATAATTAACCAACTGTCGTTGCGAGAATTATCTAAATCTAAATCCTAGGAATTCCAAATCTCTTTGCGAATCCTAAATTCTAAATCAGCTTTAAAATTCAGGTTTGATATGTTCACAAATCAATTAAACCAAATCTCTTTGCGAATAATCAATTTGCTCACCTAGGTTCTATCAGGTAATTAATCGCAATGTCGTGCCTAATCAATTATCCTAAGATCTAAGTTCCAGATTCGTCAACCTAGAATTAGCTTTGAGAACAACCTAAGGCGAAGAACTAATTCAGATGGTGAATCATAATAACTAATCAATCTAGCATTCAAAGATAACCCTTATGAGAACCCTGAACCTAAAGTGGATTTACTCAGACATGGAAAATGAAATAAGCAACATAACTGAATAAATCATCAAATAAAATCAGAAAGAGTAACAAGAGGGTTCGAAATCTGATCTCGGACGAAGGGAGTTTCAGATTTGTCTTCCTCACAAAACCAAAGTAAAATAAAGCATAGCCTAAACAGGTGGCTGTAAAATCCCTATAAATAACCTAAATCACGTTTTGGGGCTTCTTGTAAATATTAAAGACTTCTGGACCAAGTTGTAATTCTTCAACTCTTCATTAAAGTCGCGGGTCGTGTCTTCCTGCGATGGGTGTCGATCCTGGTATCGATCGATGCTTGTCGTGAAATCAGGTACTCAGGAACACGACTTCAGCTTTTGCTCCAAACTGCTCCAGAAAGCTCCAATAATTCCAATAATGCTCCAAACGTGCTAAAACCTGTAAAAGACTCTAAAACACTACGAAATAGCATAAAGACTCTATAAAACGGACTTATATCATGGCCTAAAAGGGGTAAAAACCATGATATATCAACTCCCCCAGACTTAACCTTTGCTTGCCCTCAAGCAAATAGAAGCCTAAACCAGAGAAAGATGTTTGAAAACGCGGAGACTCACCTGTTCACGAACCATCGCAGAGATCCTTTTCCCAAGAACCCAAATGTTACCTAACCAGCTTTTGATCTAACCACCATGTACTTCTCCGTAGACATTCGCAGCTTTTCCAGACTCCACTCATTATTTCGCAGCATTGTTCAAGTAAAACCCTCATCGCCAGTTTCATCACTGCAGCCAACGTTCAAGAGCCTTCTAGATTCTTTACCATACAATATCATGACAAGGAACCACCCTTTTTTCACACTTTTTGGTTTTATTTCTCTCCCCCAGACTTATTTCTTATTGTGTTCCTTGCATTTACACATTAAGGTTCGAGACGCGAGTATTGATGGTGTTAGCCACCGAATCCTCGGTTCTTCCCTCAAAAGTAATCAAAGGTGTAGGCGAATAGTGGTATCACATGAAATTTTCCTAACCTCGCTTTCAACCTTTGTGTGATCATTCCCTCTTAAGTAGAATAATGGGATCGCTGGAAATTTTCCTAGCCCTCTACTCAGAAGAAAATCATTTCATCTTTTATACTCTTATTACTTGTAACAGGGAGAGAAATACCATTATCTTAAACATACGGGTTCTTTTGTCAGATATGAATGATGAATCAAGCTCTATGAACACTAACCACATCGATGAAGTGCAAAAGTTTGGCTCAGGCTTCAGAAGAACTCTGCTGGAGACATGAATGTTTTCTAGTTAACTGGTCAGCCCTTGGATTTTTCATTAGTCGATCTAGAGCTGATCCTGCAACACTGGTCACTCAAAAACCAAATCAAAGCAACAATTCAAGCACATGATCATTATCTCCAACAAGTTTTGACTCAATAAAACGACAATTTTATTTTATTTTATGACTCTAAGAAAAACAAGAACAATGTCAGCAGACACCTCCCCCAGATTTGAACAACACTGTCCCCAGTGTTATCTAGCCTAGAGTCAGTGAAAGAAAACAAAAGAACAGAATAAAATTGGGAAAGACAAGAAGTTACCTTGCTGGAACATTGAGTATCGATCAACACACAGCCTGGTATCGATCGATACCAGACTTAAATCGACATGAACCTCTCAATCGCGTAGGGTATCGATCGATACTGAAGGGTATCGATCGACACTCAGGCGATTTCGAGTTTGCTCCTTGTTTATCCTGACACAAAACGAAAAAGAAAAAGAAAAAGAAAATACTTATATATATAGACTCACCAGTGGGTTGCCTCCCACCAAGCACTCGTTTTACGTCATTAGCTTGACTGTAACACCCTTCAGGCAGGATATGAATGCGAGCTTGCATCAAAACAGGCTCCACAACTCGAGATTGCTCTTCAGAGTTTTGCTCAACATACTCTCCACAAACTCTTGCCCTTTTTCCTTCAGCTCCGAAGTAAGAAGAATTCTAGCCTTAGAGAATGGCTTCGAAGCTCCTTTGCACTTGACCTTATACTCAATCGAATTCCCATCACTCTTCTGAGGGATTAAAGTGACATGGGGATTCTCGACTTTTTTGCTCTCGGCCTTCTTCTTCTTTGTTGCCTTAGCCTTCTTGATAACTTCCTTGTGAATGTTGGGCGGTTCAGTTGAAATGTCTGCGACAGTAGGCTCATCAGAAGGCTCTTCCAAAAGATCAACTGCCAGCGACTTTTCTGTAACAACCTCGATGCTAGAGACACGTGTGGGAGCACTCCTAGGGGAATGACATCATAATAGACCCCTCCATCAATGTAAGAGAAAGAGATTCTCTTATTAGAAGTGTCTATGATTGCGCCAGCAGTAGCCATAAATGGTCGTCCTATGATTATAGTCATACGAGATATCGCACTCATCTCCACAACCTGAAAATCAGTCGGCACCAGACAATCTCCTACTTTGACCAGCAAAGCAGAGATTGTACCGTATGGAAGTGAGGTGGAGTCGTTCGCGAATGTGATAGATACCTTTGAAGATCGAATATCAGCGCCCAACCGTTCTGCAATTGCCCTTGAGATGACATTGACACTAGCCCCTGAGTCAACGAGAGACTCTTTGAAATCAACTCCAGAGATAGAGCATGGAACCACGAATTTCCCTGGATCTTCCTTTTAAGTCAACTGTCTCAGTGGAGGTAGTGCACCTCTAGCCTTAATGAAGAGTGCCTTAATCTCTTCCTTAGTTTCTCTGCAATCTTTGAAGTGACTTAGCAGAGGACGGTGTTCTAGAGCTTCTTCAAAAGATGATTCAGGGGAAATCCTTCTTACCATCTTCTCAAAGCCACGCAGCTGCTTTGGAGAGATAGGATCTCTGAGGTGTTTAGGAACAGGATTCAGCTTCTTGGGCTTGCGAACTCTTTCTTTGATCAACTCAGGTGTTTCTACAGTTTCTGGCTCGTTCTGCGATGGGTATCGATCGACACTAGGCAGGGTATCGATCGATACTCTCGCTGTTGAATCGTCCCTGGCAGATACATCATCATCAAAAGAAGCTCCACATTCTGCTTATCCAGCAAAGCCTTGCATCCAGCGTCCTCCCATTCCTTCCTTGTCATAATATGAGGCATATGATAAGGTATCTTGGGTATATACACCCTCTCCTTGAAAATCTCAGGCTTCTTATCAACCTGCGTCTCAGCATCGACCGACACTGTAGGAGTATCGATCGATACTTGTGATTTTGGATCCTCTCGTGCAAGTGTCTGGACTAGCATCGATCGATACTGGCTGGTATCGATCGATACCTGGGCAATTTCAGAATCCTCATCGAAATTTTCTGCACTTGAGCTGATTGCATTGACGTGTGCATTTTGTGAATGAACCGACTTTCCCTTGGCATTTGCTGCAATCTTATCTACTTGCGTTTCCAGCATCATGTGACTGGTATTGAGAGCCTCGATCCTTCCACTCAAATCGGTGTACACAGCATCCAATTTTCCATTGAAGGTTACTGTCATCTTCTCCTACCCTTGAACCAGCTGTTCAAGCAGACCCTCAATTTTACTCTCAGGAGCTTTGGATGGTGGGGATTGGTACCCTCCTTGCTGAGCATAGTTGGTGAAGTTTCGATTGGTGTTGTACCCAAATCACTGACCCTGAAAACCAGAACCACCAATGTAGTTAACATCTTCCACTTCATTCTCAGCAGCAAAGTGGACCGCTCTATGATTTTTCCCGATTAGGAAATCCAACTTGGCTTGAACTTCAGCAATCTGCGAAGCGTCGATTCCTCCAGCCTGATCCTTCCGCTCGAAATCAGCATTCTTGGTGCTATTTCTAGACGCCAAGTTCTCAATCAGTACAAATGCATCGTCTGGATACCTGGTGTTGAAGTTCCCATTACTCGCAGTATCCAAAACCATCTGGTACCTCCAACCGATCCCTCTGTAGAAGATACCTAGCAACTGAACCCTAGTGAACCCATGGTGCGGACAGTCTCTCTGATAGGACTTGAAACGAATCCAAGCAGCTTTGAGTGCCTCTGTCGGAACTTGAGAAAACTGAGAGATCTTGTTCCTCAGATCTTCAGATCGTGCATCATCATAGAAATTGATTAGGAAAGCTTTCTTAGTCTCCTCCCAAGTAGTCAATGATCCAGGAGGTAGCTGCCTTAGCCAGTAAGTCGCATCTCCACCTAGAGAGTAGGGGAAGAGCTTGCAGAAAAGACAGTCGTAGGACACTACGTTATTCTTGATGCTAGTAACCAAGTCCTCGAACGTCTCGATATGATCCATAGGATGCTCATTGGGAAGACCATGAAAGAGATGCTGTCCCACAAGAGTGTAGTATGCAGGTTTCAGCTCAAAGTCATTCCTCTCAAACGCAGGAGGACGAATCGCTGATCGATTGGCGTAAAACTGATCAGGCCTACTGTACTCACCAATCGTTTGACCACGATAAATCACAACATTCCTAGCGTTGGCTTGCGCAGCTGGCGCGACAATCTGACCAACAACAGCAGGAGGGGCAATGACGTTTCCAGCCTCATCAAGTCCCTGCCCTCTATCATTACACACTTGACCCTCTTGGTCTCTCAAGACTCCAGCTTCATCAGCTCTTAAAACCACTGGGTTGTTCATCCCTGATGTCTGCTTTGTCTTTCTGTTTGCGCGTTCAACAAGTGCTAGCTGTTCCAATGACAGTTCAACTAGCTGAGTGCTCTTGTTGCTTCTTGTTTCACGAACATGCATACACCTGAAAACAAAACACTAGCCAAGGTACGTAAGTAACCAAAAAAAATACGTTGAGTATCGATCGATACCAAGTGGTGTCGATCGATATCAACAAAAGAAGACGACGAGTATCGACCGATACTACAGAGTATTGATCGATACCGACGAACTTAGTCGAAATTCTCAAACTAAAATCTAATGGCGAATTGAGTCCCCGGCAACGGCGCCAAATTTGATATGCTTAAATTAATACCCTAAAAGTACTAAAGCAGTTGTCGTAGTATAGCTAGGGGTCGAACACAAGGACTCACAGAAACACACAATGGATTATATATGTGAGAATCAAGCTAAGCAATTCAGATGTAATTGAAAGCAGTAGACGGTAAACGAGTTGTAAATTCAATAGAGAGAATATAGGCTCAGGGTTTTTCTCAGGAAATCAATGAATGCAGATAAACTAACTAACATGATTCAGATTTAGCGCGGTTCTTGAACTCAAATCACTAAAGTATAATTAACCAACTGTCGTTTGAGAATTATCTAAATCTAAATCCTAGGAATTCCAAATCTCTTTGCGAATCCTAAATTCTAAATCAGCTTTAAAATTCAGGTTTGATATGTTCACAAATACATTAAACCAAATCTCTTTGCGAATAATCAATTTGCTCACCTAGGTTCTATCAGGTAATTAATCGCACTGTCGTGCCTAATCAATTATCCTAAGATCTAAGTTCCAGATTCGTCAACCTAGAATTAGCTTTGAGAACAACCTAAGGCGAAGAACTAATTCAGATGGTGAATCCTAATAACTAATCAATCTAGCATTCAAAGATAACCCTTATGAGAACCCTGAACCTAAAGTGGATTTACTCAGACATGGAGAATGAAACAATCAACATAACTGAATAAATCATCAAATAAAATCAGAAAGAGTAACAAGAGGGTTCGAAATCTGATCTCGGACGAAGGGAGTTTCAGTTTTGTCTTCCTCACAAAACCAAAGTAAAATAAAGCATAGAAAATAAAGCATAGCCTAAACAGGTGGCTGTAAAATCCCTATAAATAACCTAAATCACGTTTTGGGGCTTCTTGTAAATATTAAAGACTTCTGGACCAAGTTATAATTCTTCAACTCTTCATTAAAGTCGCGGGTCGTGTCTTACTGCGATGGGTGTCGATCGATACCAGGGGGTATCGATCGATGCTTTGAAATCAGGTACTCAACAACACGACTTCAGCTTTTGCTCCAAACTGCTCCAGAAAGCTCCAATAATTCCAATAATGCTCCAAACGTGCTAAACCCTGTAAAAGACTCTAAAACACTATGAAATAGCATAAAGACTATAAAACGGACTTATATCATGGCCTAAAAGGGGTAAAAACCATGATATATCACTAATCTGCGACTATATTTGCGACTATTGAACGACTATAGAATGGGTCTAGATGCAGTCGGATAGTTTTAGTCACTAAGTAGTCGTAAAATTTAGTTATTATTTACCGACTATTCTATGACTAATATACCGACTATTTGGCAACTAATAGGAACATCAAGCTTCGATGATTAATTTTTTTTGCGACTACTTAGCCACTCTACTGCGATCATTTGGCGACTAACATGCGACTATTTAGTGACTATATTTTTTTGTCAAAATCAGAATATGGTAAAATCGATTGGTGTTTGGTTTCTTTCTGAAATGGTAACCTATTATAATACAAACTTAAACTTAAAAAACTTAAAGATACAAAAAAACATTTCATTATAAAACTATAAGTATTCAAACTCCATAACAAATGCTAAAACATAAACAAAATCAACAAGTTCACATAACAGGTTCATGAGTTCAAAAAACAAAGATTAGAAAGCTAAGCTATTGTACTTGATCAGGTTGAATGGTTGATGGAATCATATTGGTTTCGGTTGTTGCTGGAGTTGAATGAGATGCCACGAAGTGTAGGAAACGCGGATCAGTTTGGCGCATGTACTTTTCCACCAAGGGGAAGTGCTCGAGCTTGTCCTTTTGCTCAGCTGCAGCTCGGGAGTGCTCTGCTTCACGTGCAGCAACCTCAGCATTACGCTGTTCATTGTAAGCAGCCTGCTCTTCGATTTTCTTCTGAGCTTCCTTCAGTTGCTCTTGCAGTGCAACAAATGATGAAGAGTCTCCTGGTTGCTTGCGCTTGCCATTGAGAAGACTCTCCATAAGGAGTTCCTCTTGAATCCTTCTCGATTGCCTGTGAAAAGTATGAGAAAAATCAGAATTCAATAGTCAATATCAAAACCAGAATATAAGACTAGATGTGGAATGTGAAAAAATGTATATTCATTGTTGTATTACCTGAAGAAAGATGCTGGTATATTCATCTGCTGTTAGCTCTCGAGGTCGTGAAGCACCGTCCGAAACTTCTGAAGTCTCTGTCCCGAGCTCAGTCAGCTTCTCTTGCAACTTCTTCTCATACGTTTGAACAATTTTCTCCACCTTCCTATCGACATAGGTACCATCTGGCTTTGTGTGAGTCCTAATGAAAACCTCACCAAGACTAACCGGTCTTCCCAATTCCTCTTCCTGCAATGTATAAACAAAGGATTATGACATAATCTAAAGCTGTTAAGGTGTAAGAAAATGAAAAAAGTTACTAACCATTTCTTGTTGAATTTGTTGATACGACTTTGGCCCTGATAAATGGATGTGAGGACCGAGACGCCACGGCCAGACATACGTGCATTTGAATAGGTTCGACTCCTTTCCTTTGCTTTTTCAGTGTCCCAGTAGTCGGTCATCGTTTTCCAGAGATATTCGCCGATCCAATTAAGCCGCTCTCGACTATTCCTCACGCTGCTAACCATGTCTTTCATCCGTCGTTGACAGATCTCCGTGAAATACCCTTGAACTGTTCTTGTTATCAAGGTATCCCAGGTGTGGGTTTTCTACAATATAAAAAGAATGATGTTAGTGAAAACAGAACAGAAAGTAAACATCACAAGCAAACCAATATAGGACATAAAGTAAACATAACAGAAAGTAAATATAACAAGCAAACATCACAAGAAAACTTTACCGTGAACTCCAGGAAGTATCTTTCTTGTCTGTCCTGAGGCACACATGTCCATCTATAGTAGGGAGCATCGAATTTGTTTGTAAACACTTTGGTAATTACCCGAACCAGTTTAGATCCCTTGTCGCGAGTAAACTTGCAAACAGACACGAAACCAGAAGCATTAACCATCAGGGACCTAAGATTAAACACATGAAACCAGAAGAGGTAACCACACACACACTCGGACACACACATCAAACTAAACACACACACACACACACACACACACACATACAGACTCTATCCTAAACACATTTCTCACAAAACATATGGATAAGCAATCTCACAAAATCACACATTCACATCCAGTACAACAACATCAACAATACAATTACAGCGATGCACAAACAAGAAGAACACAAAAAACAATCGCATTTACCAGATGGATAACTTACCATCTCGAGTTCGGCGTCGGTGTGGGAGAGAGGACGGTGGTAAACTGATCTCGGTCTGGCACCATAAGCAGAGCATTGAGAGCCCACAGCGTGTCCTCCTGGAGATCCGGCAACACTGGAGATTCGTCTTCGAAGTTGTGGCCTTGAGATGATGGATGACTCTGAGCCTGAGAGTTGTGAAGTGGTGACGCAGGAGCGTCTTTCAGTGGAGCCGAATGAAGCTCACGGCGTTCTTCTCCACTGTGTTGAAGCCCGGAGTTCTGGAAAAGTTGTTGCGGCGGTGGATAGCTCCGGAAATGTGGTGCTGACGTTGATGGTTGACGGTTGACGGTGACTTGAGGTGGAGGTGGAGTGACTTCGGTCGCCGGCGTGAAGTTGTACTGCGGCGGAAGAGGTTTCAGTGTTCGTGACGTAGTCAGCGAGGGATTGGACCCTCCGGGTCTCTGCGAAATGTTGGGGGCGTTTCTCCTCTTCTGTTTTCCACCGTTCTTCCCTCCTGGCATCGTGGCCTCTTCATTGAGAGATTTACCGGATATATTGGGGAAATTAGGGTTTCGAATAGGAATCGATGAGAAGAGCAAAAAAAGGAGAAGAGATTAGGATTTCGAAGAGGGATTTGAAGAATCGAAGATGAGGAATCGAAGGAGAAGAGATTCGAAGAAGAAATCAAAGAAGAAGAGATGAAGAAATCGATCGAGAAGATTAGGGTATTTGTGTATCGAAGGAGAAGGAGAAGAGATCGCGAATGGAAATTGGTTTTTCGACTAAGGACTTAGGGAAATTAGGGTATTTGTGTTCTTTTTGAATCTAGAAGGTTGACTTAATAATTGTTTTGTGTGACCATTACCAATTAAACACTCTAACCTACTGGTAATTCCCCACACTTTGCTCAATCCCTACTCGGTTTCGAGTCCTGTTAAGGACCAAAGTGTTTTTTTTAAATATATTTTTTAGTTGAGTTAATTATTTGTGTGTGTGATAAATACCAATTAAACACTTTGGTCTACTGGTAATTCTCCACTCTCGGTTTCATCTTCACTCTCGGTTTCATACCAATCAAACACTTTTTTTTTACTCAAAACGACAAATAATGTAAAATACAAATTACGCAAAAATTGTGACATAAGTAACATAGTTAATTAGTAGGGTTCTTCGTCATCTGATTCTTCATCAGAAGACGACAAATTACACTGAAATTCGTCTTCTGGTTCTGCATCTCCGACATCGTAATCGAGGTTTATTGGGTCTCCTTGTACGAAATTATCGAGTACGAGATCTTCAATTGTTGTCATCAATACAGCATCATCATTTTCTGTTTGCAAAAGAGTCGGTTCTTTTTTTCCATATTCCCCTGAAATGTTTCCCCTCGGATTCACTTTAAGAACATTGAGCCACAACTGCTTCGGTTTCTTTGTATATGGATACGGAATATAACAAACTTGATCCGCTTGCGAGGCTGTTTACAATATCAACATGTATATTTAAGTTATACATATGTATATCGACATTAATACTATGTTCTATATATAAATATATATAGAAGTATACGTACCTAGAATAAATGGTTCATATTTATTATATTTTCTCGATGAAAGAACGTCTACAACACCACCATTGCTCCTCCGAGTGCCTCTACCGATAACAGGGTCATACCAATTACACTTGAAAAATGTGATTCTCAAATTAATCATCCCCTCGTACTCGAGTTCTATGATATCAGTTAAGGTCCCGTAGAAATCAGCTGCATCGGATGCATCAGTGTAATTTTTACCTTTAACACATACCCCATAGTTACATGTCTTTCGTCCATCGCCGTGATTCTGCATATGAAACAAACAGCTTCTTGTAAAATACATTGGCCAGGTTTTGGCCTTATTCAAAGGTCTATGCACTATATCTTGAACCGAAGTAGGAAATGGATTCGTGGCGTTCCAGTAAGTAACCTGTATATATATAAAAAAATAGCGTAAATATATATAAGTATAAATATATGCATAGCCATGAATATTTTTGAGACATACATATTCTTTCACCCATAAATGATATTCGTCAGCTCTTTTCGCGGCGAGTTCTTTTTCGGAAAGTCCTGGATATTCTGCAGAAATAAATTCCTCGAACATACTACACAAGACCAACACAAATATGAGAAATTAAACAAATATTATATATTAAAACGCAAATTGGGAGCGATGCCAACTTATATACCTCTCAATTGGCTGAAAATAGTCACAATTTCGTATAACATATGCATGTGCGCATTGATAGTCTCTCTCTGAGAGCCATATTTCATGCATTTCTCCACTTGAACGGCCTACGTGAGTAAATATAGAAGGTACTCCTGGTACATGATATACGGGGACTTCACCTTCATCGAATCTTGTTAACCTGACCAAATGAGTAACAAATGCCAAAACATGATGAGATTGATTTTAGCATTTAATTACCTTGATTTTACATTAAAATACATAGCATGTGTATTCAAATTAAATGGGAAAGTGGACATGATGTGATTAATTTTAGCATTTACCTTGATTTCGTTTGTATATTTGCGGCAAAGTATTGCTCTGAGAAATAAGCAATCTCGTCATTGATATATGATTCAACAATCGATCCTGCCGCATATATTTTGTTCTTTGCTTTCCCTTTCAACTTTTTGAAAAACCTTTCAAAGGGATACATCCACCTATACTGGACAGGGCCTCCTAATTCAACTTCATAGGGGAGATGTATAGGCAGCTGCTCCATCACATCGAAAAATGAAGGTGAAAAGATCTTTTCTAAATTGCATAGAATTAAAACTATGTTCTGTTTTCGAATTTGAACGCGAGTTTTATGCAAAGTTCTCGAACATAAGTCCCGGAAAAATGCTCCAACCCCTACAATATACGTTAAAATTGCATGAGGTTACTATATAAATTACTATAATCATATTTAAAGAAAGAGTCGTAATTAGTGCATGATAACGCAAGGTGGACATTCCGGTCTAGGGGATCTACAAAGATAAATAGAAGTAACCGCTCCATAAAAACATGGCAGTCATGACTCTTCATGCCTGAAAAATTTTGGTTGTCCATATCAGTACAAGTAGCTAAGTCTGACGAATAACCATCTGGGAACTTAACCGCATGTTTCACACATTCCAGTAATTTTTTTCTGCCTTCTTCTGTCAATGTGAAGGATGGGAAAGGAGCTTTACTCTCACTATCAATATGTAAGTGTGGCCGAGAACAAAATCGTTCTATATCCAATCTTGACATGATGTTGGCTTTCGATTTACCCTTCACACTCATAAGAGTATTCATGATGTTGTCAAAAAAATTCTTCTCTATATGTATCACATCAAGACAATGATGGAGATTGAGGTCCCTCCGGTACGGCAATGATATATAATGGTTTTTACCCCTTTTAAGCCATGATATAAGTCCTTTTAATAGAGTCTTACTAGTGTTTTCGTAGTTTTTAGAGTCTTTTCAGGTTTTAGCACGTTTGGAGCACAATTGGAGAAAAGGAGTCGTTTTGGGTGAAAATGAGCATATGGAGATGCAGAGTCATGCAGAGACGTCAGAAGTTTGGCATTCGTTGAAGAACTTCCCACCGATGGATTGAGCTCAAATTTGGACACAAGACAGATCAATGGTTTGAGGCCATTCCAACGGTGCGCTCGAAAGTTATGCCAACTTTCGTGAAGACAGTCCAGTCTGGCGAGCAGAAGAGTCAGCACAGAGGATGAGTATCGACCGATACCGACTTCAGGAAGAAGGAAACGTGAGTTTTTACAAGTTTGAAGTTTGCAACTTGGTCCAGAAGACTTTAATAATTACCAGAAAGCCCATAACGTATATTAGCATTATAATTAGGTTTTTCAGCCACTTTTGGTGGCTACGCTTTCATAACTTGAGACAAAGATTATTCTACTTTGGTTTTTGGAGAGACAACTCTGAACCCCTGTTTCTTATTGATTTCTTTGATGATCTATTCAATCATGTTGTTTTCATTCTTCATGTCTGAGTAGATCCACTTTAGGTTCAGGGTTCTCATAAGGGTTTTTTTTCTGAATGCTAGATTGATTAATTGATTAGGATTCACCATCTGAATTAGTTCTTCGCCTTAGGTTATGTTCAAAGCTAATTCTAGGTTGACGAATCTGAAACTTAGATCTTAAGATAATTGATTAGGCGCGAGAGTGCGATTAATTACCTGATAGAACCTAGGGTGAGCAAAATAACTATAGAGATTTGGTTTAGTTGTTTTGTGAACAAATCAAACTTGAGCTAAAAACTGATTTAGACTTTAGGATTCAAAAAGAGATTTGGAATTCCTAAGATTTAGATTTAGATAGTTTTCGCAACGAGAGTTGGTTAATTATATCTTAGTGATTTGAGTTCAAGAACCGCGTTAAATCTGAATCCTGACTAGTTAGTTTATCTGCATTCATTGATTTCCTGAGAAATACCCTGAACCTATCTTTCTCCAATCGAATTTATAACCGTTTTAATTTACGTTCTGTTTTCAATATCATTGATCGTTAACTTAATTCTCATCTATATAATCTATTGTGTGTGTGTCTGTAAGTCCTTGTGTTCGACCCCTACTTTACTGCAACTACTGTTTAGTACTGTTTAGGGTATTAATTTGAGCATATCAAATTTGGCGCCGTTGCCGGGGACTCAATTCACCATTAAATTTTAGTTTGAGAATTTCGACTAAGCTCGTCGGTATCGATCGATACTATCTAGTGTCGGTCAATACGCGTCGTTTTCTTTCGTTGATATCGATTGACACCAACCAGTGTCGGTCGATACTCATCGTGTTACCAAGTTACTTACGTTATTGACCTTTGTGTTTCATGTTCATGCCTCTTCGAGAAACCAGAAGGAACAAGAACACTCCGCTAGTTGACCTGTCAAACGAGCAGCTAGCACACTTGGAACGTACAAACAGAAAAGCAAAAAGACAAGCATAGATGAACAACAACAATACAATGATTTTGATTCAGGATGCTGCTGGAGCTTTGAGAGACCAAGAGGGTCAATTGTGCAATGAGAGAGGGCAGCGACTTGATGAAGCTGGAAATATTATTGTCCCTGCAGTTGCTGTGAATGCAGGGAATGCTGTGGCAGATCGCAGAAGAACGATTGGTGAGTACAACAGGCCTGATCAGTTCTATGCCAATCAATCAGCGATTCGCCCTCCTGCTTTTGAGAGGAATGACTTTGAGCTGAAAACTGCATACTTCACTCTTGTGGGTCAGCACCCTTTTCATGGTCTTCCTCATGAGCACCCGATGGATCACATTGAGAAATTCGAGGATTTGGTCTCTAGCATTAAGTGCAATGGAGTCTCCTATGACTACTTTTTTGTAAGCTTTTCCCATACTCTCTTGGTTGGGATGCAACTTATTGGTTGAAGCAGTTACCAGCTGGGTCACTGACTACTTGGGATGAGACCAAGACTGCGTTCCTTAATAACTTCTATGATGATGCGAGATCCGAAGAGCTCAGGAACAAGATTTCTCAATTTTTTCAGGGTCCGACAGAGGCACTCAAGCAGCTTGGATTCGTTTCAGGTCATATGAGAGAGATTGTCCGCACCATGGGTTCACTCAGGTTCAGTTGCTGAGCTTTTTCTTCAGAGGGATCGATTGGAGTTACCAGATGGCATTAGACTCTGCGAGCAATGGAAACTTCTTTACCAGATATCCTGACGATGCTTACCAGTTGATTGAGAACTTTGCATCTAGCAACAGTACCAAGAATGCAGACATGGAGCGCAAGAAGCAAGCTGGTAACTTGGATAGCAGTCGAATCGCAGAGGTGAATGCTAAGTTTGATTCAATGCACAATATGTTGATGGGAAAGACCTAAAAAGCGGTCCACTTTGTTGCTGAAGATGAAGTGGATGATGTTAACTATATTGGTGGAGCTGGTTTTGGGTGGAATCAGTTTGGGCAGAAACCTTTCCAGAGCAGTGGCTACACAAGGAACTATGAGAGTTAATCCTATCAACCAATACCTGCTGATACAAGACTTTTTAGTCTCTAGGAGGTATCAATATCCCCAATACGATGTAGTAAGGAGGTTATCAATCCATAATTGGGATTATTCTAAACACTAAGAATACAAGGTTCATAAGTAATTTAAGCTAAACAAGGTATTTGGTGATTAAGTATTCAAGTTCAATTTAAACGAAGCAATAACTAAACGATTTGTAATTCAAAAACAAAATCGGAGCAAGAGATAAGGTTAATGATATAAGGTGATCCAAGTCCAATTAGTGGTGTTCATTTACTCAAGAAGCTAATTCCTAGGCAATAGATCTCTAATCTAGATTAGTTCTCTTTCAAGCAACTAATCACTTTGTTAATTATCAAATCCATTAGCAAATCATCATTTGTGGATTAACAACTAGCAAGCATTAAGGATCATAACAAGATCAACCAAAGATATGCCCTAAACAACTAATATCTTAGGTTAGGAATATAAATCTCTTGTCTAGTTGGTCTTGGCATTTCATCAAACACTTGGTGTTCATGGAATGCCTTGTGTTCTAGATCCACTCTTTCAAGCTAGATCTAGCATTAGGGACTCTAGACAAGAAGGAATATAAGATTATCTAACCCTAAACACCACTAATCAAACCCTTGATCACCCTAATCTACCCTATCCCAAGGTCCTTAAGACTACTCACTAATCATCATGGGTTTAACAAATCCA
>PKML01043598.1:307726-429003 GCA_002933935.1 Eutrema yunnanense | reverse complement strand
GAGTCTCCAAATGTGATGGTGGAGGGGTAATCGTTCAACTTATCTATCCCAAGACTTTTGGCCATCTCCAAAGTCATGACATTAACGGTTGAGCCCGAGTCACACAAAGCATCTTCAACTTCGAAGAGTCCAAGTGTGCAAGATATTGAGAATTTCCCGGGGTTTCCAAGCTTTGGGAGAGTAGGCTCGATCCTTGTTGTGCTTGGAGGCACTTTCTCTTGTGCCTTATTGAGGAAACGACCGGGAAATGGAAGTGGAGGCTCATATGGAGGTGGAGGCTCTCTCTTTGACTCAACTTGTGTCTCCACGTTTTTCACTTTAACCAAGTTCTTGATGGACTTCTCAACCTTGTTACTCTTTTCTCCAACCAACATCATATCATTTTCACTCCCAAGGGTCACCTCCCCACCATGTTGCTCGATGTCCTCATTAAGGCTAGAGACTAACCCGAGGAACTCCTCAATTATGTGATCTTGCTCCTTAAGGATGGAAAAGGTGTTGCAAGACTCTTTAGAGGTTAGTATTGCTTTTCCATTGGAAGAGCCTTGAGGATGTTGTGAAGAAGGGGCAGCACTCCGTTGCTCTATTGATTGCACCCTTGAGCTCAATGCCTCAACCTTGCTATTAAGATCGTTGTAAGAGCAAATGACCTTGTTAGTGGTTTCCGCTTGGCCTTTGATTAATTGTTGGAACATAGAGCTCAAATCAAGCTCTTGCGGTTTAGACGTAGTTGCTTGACCTTGAGGCACAAACCCTTGTTGTTGTCCTTGAAAAACGGGTGGAGCTTTGGGTTGAAATCCACCTTGGTTCCCTTGGAATTGATTCCTTGGGACAAAGGCTTGATTGTTGGTATTAGAAGCTTGCCCNCTGGCTTAGCGTAATTCGACACTTCATAATCTATTGTGTGATCTCTGTGAGTCTTCTGTGGTTCGACCCCTAGCTTTACTATAACAACTGCTTTAGTACTTTAGGGTATTAAATTGAGCATATCAGTTAACCTCCTCTTGAGTGTTCATGTCTACGTTCCCCTCTTGAAAATAACCTTCGTTCTCATCATAAGCATCCACGAAGTTGACCGTCTTTTGGGAAGACACTAGTAGTTTATCAATCAAATTGGCTTGCTTGTCCAACTTGTCGTTAAGAGCTTTCATGTCTTTGGCCCGTTTGTTCTCATCAAAGTCACTAGTGGTCCTTGTGGCACGGTCATAGTCATCGCCGTAGGTACCGTCACTTTGGGCCAAATTCTCGACAAGCTCCATTGCTTCCTCAACGTCTTTAACCAAGAAGTTCACGTTAGAAGTCGTGTCAAGTAGCATACGGATCTTAGGCAAAGCACCACGGTAGAGCGTGCTTAGGAGAGAGGCGTTGCTAAAGCCGTGATGTGGGCATTGAGACGTGTAGTTTCTAAATCTCTCCCAAGCCTCATTGAAAGACTCATTGGATCGTTGTGTGAAACTTGAGATCTCGTTGCGAAGCTTGGCGGTTCTAGCCGGTGAGAAGAATTTGGCGAGAAACGTGCGTTTGCATTCATCCCACGAAGTGATAGATCCTTGGGGTAAGGTCTTTTCCCATTGGTGAGCTTTGTCACCCAAAGAGAATGGGAAGAGACGAAGCTTGAACCCATCTTCGGAGACCCCATAATCTTCGTGAGACCACAAATCCGGTCAAATTGGTCAATGTGGTCCAAGGGATCCTCCATGGACAAGCCATGAAATTTGTTGGCTTGAACCATGTTGATAACTCCCGGTTTTACTTCAAAGTTATTATTCTCCACCGGTGGAGCTTGAATGCCTTGGCGGTTTTGGTGAGCGTTAGCGGCATCGCCTTCTCCAACAACGTTTCTAGCTCTTGGTGGATGGTTGGGACCTCTTGGCCGGGCGGGTGGATGAGGGTCGTTGTGGGCGTGCCCTCCTTGTGCGGGATGGTTTCCATTGCCACCTTGTGCGGGATGGTTTCCATTGCCACCCCCTCCTTGGTTGTTGCCGTTTCCATCCTCATTCCCACCGTTCCTTTGGTGGGGAATGGGTTCATTGACGTTCCCAAGTGGAACATTCTCATAGTGATCCATGTTGGTCTCAACTTCTTGTTGTATTACACGTGCTTCCCTTGTTCGAAACCCTCAGTATGATCGATGTATATCATCCAGTGGTCCAACTAGATTGTCGTTGCCTCGAGATCGTGTATGCATTCACCTATAGGTTTAGAGAGAGCAATGGAAAGCAAACAAGATAAGTAACTTTGTAGCAAATAAAGCTTAATCTCACAAAGAGCCTAAACCTCAATGTTAAAACAAATCCCAATACGGCAACGGCGCCAAATTGATACAAGACTTTTTAGTCTCTAGGAGGTATCAATATCCCCAATACGATGTAGTAAGGAGGTTATATATCCATAATTGGGATTATTCTAAACACTAATAATACAAGGTTCATAAGTAATTTAAGCTAAACAAGGTATTTGGCGATTAAGTATTCAAGTTCAATTTAAACGAAGCAATAACTAAACGATTTGTAATTCAAATAACAAAATCGGAGTAAGAGATAAGGTTAAAGATATAAGGTGATCCAAGTCCAATTAGTTGTGTTCATTTACTCAAGAAGCTAATTCCTAGGCAATAGATCGCTAATCTAGATTAGTTTTCTTTCAAGCAACTAATCACTTTGTTAATAATCAAGTCCATCAGCAAATCATCATTTGTGGATTAACAACTAGCAAGCATTAAGGATCATAACAAGATCAACCAAAGATATGCCCTAAACAACTAATATCTTAGGTTAGGAACGTAAATCTCTTGTCTAGTTGGTCTTGGCATTTCATCAAACACTTGGTGTTCATGGAATGCCTTGTGATCTAGATCCACTCTTTCAAGCTAGATCTAGCATTAGGGACTCTAGACAAGAAGGAATATAAGATTATCTAACCCTAAACACCACTAATCAAACCCTTGATCACCCTAATCTACCCTATCCCAAGGTCCTTAAGACTACTCACTAATCATCATGGGTTTAACAAATCCAAGGAAAGAAGTGTTAAAACTCATGATCAAGATGATTGAATGATTAGAAAGTAGAAGATAGATGGATTCAATCAAGAAAACAATACTCAAATTGCATAAATTAAAAGGATCAATCTCTTACAAATCACTCTTAGAGAGGGTTTTTGCTTAAGAAAAGACTTAGCCCCTCCAAATTAGGTTTTTGGGCTTAAATAGTGAATAGTGATGAACCGGGTCGACCCGGGGCAAACCGGGTACCGACCCGGTTTAAATGGATAAAAAGTTTTGGTTTGGCCAATATCGAGGTCACTGCTCGGTGTAACACCTCGGTATTGAGCATGGGTTAGTGCACCGACGAGGAGCACCGAGCAGTGGCGTCGGTATTGAGGAGATGTTTGGCTGGTGATCTTCAGTGTATACCGAGGTCACTCCTCGGTATCGTTGCTCGGTATTAAGGACTTTTCCCGCGGGTTTCTTCCTGTGGCAGCACCGAGCAGTGACACCAAGCAGTGACATCGGTACAATCCCCTGAAGCTTCGATACCAATGTCACTCCTCGGTGTTATACGTCGGTATTGTGGATGTTTTCCTCCGTCGGGCTATACCGATCAGTTGCACCGAGCTGTGACCTCGGTGCAACTCCTCTGCTTTCGATACCGAGCACCAATACCGACCAGTGACGTCGGTACGGTTTTCGTCTCCTCTCCTCGGGTCTCGAATCTCCTCTTTAGCACCTGAAAAGGACTCCAAAACATGCAAGACACTCTAGGACCTAGTATGAGAAACCTAAAACTCTAAATGAGGCAAAACAAGTATGATATGCCATGAAGATCCAAGTAAATGATCTTAAATCTATATGAAATGCGTGCTAAATACATGTAGAATATGCACATATCACCTGCTAAGACTACTGAAAGTAAGATTGAGGCTATGCTTGAACAGCTGGTTCAAGAACAGCAGCATATCACAGTGGATCTCAATGGAAAGATAGATGCTTTGTACAAGGATTTGAGTGGAAGGATCGATGCCTTCAATATTCATCAGAAGATGGTGGATACATAAGTAGCTCAGACTGCAGCAGGTGTCAAGGGAAAGATGGTTCATTCACAAAATGAACACGTCAATGTAATCACTGTAAGAGGTGCTGAAGAGATCATTCCAGTGATAAAACAGGGTCTGAATGAGGAGAAATTCGATGAGATCGATGATTTTGAGCCTGAGATGGTTGTGTTCGTATTCGACGCCAATAGTATCGATCGACACCCAGTTTGTATCGACCGACACTCATCTGGAGTAGCAACACAGAAGCCTAGTATCGATCGACACTCTTCGCAGACCGACCCGGAAATTGCGAAGAAGCCGCATTTGACTGAGGAAAGGGTCTACAAGCCTAAGGTACCATACCCTCGACCACCCAGACACTTCAGAGACCCCATTTCTCCAAAGCAGCTGCTTGGCTTTGAGAAGATGGTACGAAGAATTCCACACACACTGACTTTTAAAGAAGCTCTAGAGTGCCGCCCTCTGCTGAGTCACTTCCGAGATTGCAGAGAGACTGAGGAAGAAATTAAGGCACTCTTCCTCAAAGCCAGAAGCAAGTCATTACCGCTGAGGCCGCTGACTAAGAGGGAAGACCCATGAATATTCTCAGTTCCATGCTCTATCTCCGGAGTAGAATTCAAAGAGTCTCTCGTTGACTCGGGTGCTAGCGTCAATGTCATGTCAAAGGCGATTGCAGAGAGATTAGGAGCTGATATTCGACCTCCCAAGAAATCTATCACATTCGAGGACTGTTCCACCTCATTTTCATATGGTACGATCCCTGATTTGCTAGTTAACATAGGAGATTACCTTGTTCCTACTGATTTTCAAGTTGTGGAGATGAGTGCAAAATCTTGTACGCAGTTGATTCTTGGAAGACCGTTCATGGCTACGGTTGGTGCCATTATGGATACACCAAGCAAGAGAATCTCGTTCTCGTACATTGACAAGGAGGTGTACTACGAAGCCATTCCTACTAGAGGAATCCCCACACAAATCTCTTGCATCACCACTGTTACAGGAGAGACATTGGTAGTTGATCTCTTGGAAGAGCCTCCTGACGAGCCTAATACCATAGACCTTCTAGATAGTCCTTCTGTCATCACCAAAAAAGACGTCAAAACAGCTAAGGCAAAGAAGAAGGTGAAGAGCAAAGGAGTGAAGTGTGCTGCTTCTATGACCTTAATCCCTCAGAAGCGTGATGGGGATTCGATTGAATATAAGGTGAAGTGCAAAGGAACCTCAAAACCATTCTCCAAGGCTAGAATCATTCTTACTCCGGAGCTGAAAGAGAAAGGAAAAGAGGTTATAGAGAGCATGTTGAGTAGAACTCTGAGCCTGCAAGTATCTAGTTGTGGAACTTGCATGGGAGTAAGCGCTAAACCTCGCTCTGACTGATCACCTGAGCCAAAGTCAAGCTAATGACTGTAAACAAGCGCTTGGTGGGAGACAACCCACTGGTGAGTCTGTACATACGTTTTTATTTTTGTTTTTATTTTTTGATTGTGTTAAACTTATGTCAGCTTTATTTTTTCTTGCATTTGAACTCATGGATTTATGCTTGATTATCTTGTTGCTATTAACTTGTTTTTGAGTGTTCCTAACAGTGCTAACTTCTAACACTTTGGATCACTTTCTCTGGGTTAAGCAACTCGATGCCACTGATTTGAAATCAGTGTGTCGACATACAGCTGGTATCGATCGATACCAGTCTGTATCGATCGACACTCATCACCTTCACAGGTACGATTTCCGATTTTCACAATCCATTTGGTTCATTTGTTTCTTTCACCAACCTTAGGCTAGATAACACTGGGGACAGTGTTGTTTAAGTCTGGGGGAGGTAATTGCTGACATTGTTTTTGTTTTTCTTAGAGTCAATCGTTTTATTGAGTCAAAAATTGTTTTTATTGAGTCAAAACTTGTTGGAGATGATGATCCTGTGCTTGAGCCTATTGTTCTGATTTTATTTTTGAGTAAACAGTGTTACATGATCAGTTCTAGATCGACTAATGAAAAATCCAAAGACTGACTAGTTGACTAGAAAACATCCATGTCTCCAGTAGAGTTCTTCTAAAGCCTGAGCCAAATTTTTACACTTCATCGATGCAATTGATGTTTAAAAGGGCTTGATTCATCATTTATATCTGACAAAAGGAACCCATGTGTTTAAAGTAATGGTATCTCTCTCTTTCCTGTTACAAGTTGATAAATAAGAGCATAAAAGATGAAATTACTTTCTTATGAGTAGAGGGCTAGGAAAATTTCCAACGATCCCATTATTCTACTTAAGAGGGAATGATCACACAAAGGTTGAAAGCGAGGTTAGGAAAATTTCCCGTGAAACCACTATTCGCCTAAACCTTTGATACATAGAGAGGGAAGAACCGGGGATTAGGTGGTAAACACCATCAATACTCGCGTTTCGGACCTTAATGTATATATGCAGATCTAAAAAGATAGAAAGAACATAATGAGAAACAAGTCTGGGGGAGAGAAAACAATACCAAAAATTGTGTGAATTGGGTAATTCTTTTGTCGTGATATTGTATGGTAAAGAATCTAGAAGGTTCTTGAACATTGGCTGCAACGATGAATCTGGCGATGAAGGTTTTATTTGGACAATGCTGCGAGATAATGTGTGGAGTCTGGAAAAGCTGCGAGTGTCTACGGAGAAGTACATGGTGGTTAGATCTGGAGCTGGTTAGGTGACATTTGGGTGCTTGAGAAAAGGGTCATTGCAATGTTTCATGAACAGGTGAGTCTCCGTGTTTTCAAACCTCTTTCTCTAGTTTAGTCTTATATTTGCTTGAGGGCAAGTAAAGGCTAAGTCTAGGGGAGTTCATATATCATGGTATTTACCCCGTTTAAGCCATGATATAAGTCCTTTTAATAGAGTCTTTCTAGTGTTTTCGTAGTCTTTTAGATTCTTTTCAGGTTTTAGCACGTTTGTAGCACAATTGGAGAAAATGAGTCGTTTTGGGTGAAAATGAGCATATGTAGATGCAGAGTCATGAATAGACGTCAGAAGTTTGGCATTCGTTGAAGAACTTCCCACCGATGGATTGAGCTTACATTTGGACACACAACAGATCAATGGATTAGCTTGCATTTGGAAGTGGTTTGAGGCCATTCCAACGGTGCGATCGAAGGTTATGCCAGCTTTCGTGAAGACAGTCAAGTCTGGTGAGCAAAAGAGTCAGCACAGAGGATGAGTATCGACCGATACTACCTAGTATCGACCGATGCCGACTTCAGGAAGAAGGAAACGTGACTTTTTACTAGTTTAAAGTTTGCAACTTGGTCCAAAAGACTTTAATAATTACCAGAAAGCCCAGAACATGTTTTAGCATTATAATTAGTTTTTTCAGCCACTTTTGGTGGCTACGCTTTCATAACTTGAGATAGAGATTATTATACTTTGGTTTTTGGAGAGACAACTCTGAACTCCTGTTTCTTATTGATTTCTTTGATGATCTATTCAATCATGTTGTTTTCATTCTCCATGTCTGAGTATATCCACTTTAGGTTCAGGGTTCTCATAAGGGTTTTTTCTGAATGCTAGATTGATTAGTTGATTAGGATTCACCATCTGAATTAGTTATTCGCCTTAGGTTTTGTTCAAAACTAATTCTAGGTTGACGAATCTGGAACTTAGATCTTAGGATAATTGATTAGGCGCGAGAGTGCGATTAATTGCCTGATAGACCCTAGGGTGAGCAAAATAACTATTCGCAAAGAGATTTGGTTTAGTTGTTTTGTGAACAAATCAAACTTGAGCTAAAAGCTGATTTAGACTTTAGGATTCGCAAAGAGATTTGGAATTCCTAAGATTTAGATTTAGATAGTTTTCACAACGAGAGTTGGTTAATTATATCTTAGTGATTTGAGTTCAAAAACCGCGCTAAATCTGAATCCTGACTAGTTAGTTTATCTGCATTCATTGATTTCCTGAGAAATACCCTGAACCTATCTTTTTCCAATCGAATTTACAACCGTTTTAATTTACGTTATGTTTTCAATATCATTGATCGCTTAGCTTAATTCTCATCTATACAATCTATTGTGTGTCTCTGTGAGTCATTGTGTTCGACCCCTACTTTACGGCAACTACTGCTTAGTACTTTTAGGGTATTAATTTGAGCATATCAGGCAGTTCCCAAAATATGCTTTCCTTATGCCAGTTATGTTGCTTTCCATAGCCAGGCTTCTTCTTTTCGTGACCGTTTCCACCAACATCCTTTGTTTTTGATGGATTTACACCAGCCAACCGCTCAAAATAAACTTTCTCACTGGTCAAAGACGTAGGTGGATACTCTCTCGAAGCGTCTTTTCTCTTTAGGAAATCTTTTTTATTCCTCCTCAGTGGATGACCATGAGGAAGAAATCTTCGGTGACAATCAAACCAACAAGTCTTCCTTCCATTAGGTAGATAAAAAGACTTTTCTCTTCCATGCAAATTGGACAAGACAATTTACCATGTGTTGTCCATCCGGATAACATGCTATACGACGGAAAGTCGCTTATCGTCCACATCAGCACTGATTTTAGATTAAAATTTTGATTCAAGGACACATCGTATGCATCGACGCCATTAGACCACAACTCTTTTAACTCCTCAATAAGAGGTCAGATGAAGATATCGAGACTAGCTCACGGATGATTTGGTCCATAATTCAAAATTGTAAGAAATAAATACTTTGTATTCATGCACATACTCGGGGGTAAATTATATGGCGTCAAGATCACAGGCCACAACGAATGATTACGAGACATGCCAAATGGATTGAACCCATCCGTACATAATCCAAGATAAACGTTACGGGGTTCTTCGGTAAACCGAGGATTTTGATCTTGAAAATAACTTCACTCCGCCGCATCAGAAGGATGACCCATTTCTCCCTCCTTTGCTTGGTGCTCGGCATGCCATCTCATTGCCGTTACAGTCTTCTCGCTCTGATACATTCTCTTTAATCAGTCAGCAATAGGTAGATACCACATACGACTGTATGGTACTTTGGTTCTACGTCGGTCGTTCTTAGGCTTCCATTTTGTGCATCACAAAACAGACATTTATCTTCCTTCTTGTCATCTTTCCAGAAGATCATACAATTGTTAATACATACATCAATTGTATGATATGGGAGACCTAAATTGTGCATCAAATTTTCTATCTCGTAATATGAACCGGTTGACTTGTTTCCTTCTGGTAAATAGTCGGTCAAGATTCCGCAAACCGAATCCACTAACTTTTCACTCATATTATATTTTGCCTTATTTTGCATGACTCGAGTAGCTAAGGATAACTGCGAGTGACCTTCACGATAACCATCGTATAATGGATTATTTTCACCTTCTAACAAGTCGTAGAATTTCTTTGAATGGTTATCTACCGGTTCTTCTACATTCTGATAACTACCATCCTGATGATAACCATCATCAAAACTCACGTTATGACGAAATGCATCATTCACCATATCCACATATCTATCTTCTACTACATTACTCACTTCTTCCCTCCCACTTATCAACATAACTCGATCCTAAATCCATATTGATTTCTTCTCCATACTTATACCAAACATAATAATATGGCATAAATCCTCTGCTATAAAGATGATTCCAGATTCTTGTCCCCGGGATAAATTTCTCGTTCTTGCAAACACTACAAGGGCAGAAAAACTTACCGCCATTACTCTGTGTTAGAGGTTGGCTATTTGCAAATGTCATGAATTGCTCCACCCCCGTTGTGAACTCTGCCGAGAAATTTCCCGTCTCTTCATCGAACCTCTTATACATCTGATATATCATAGTTTTTACCCCGTTTAAGCCATGATATAAGTCCATTTTATAGAGTCTTTCTGCTATTTCATAGTATTTTAGAGTCTTTTACAGGTTTTAGCACGTTTGGAGCATAATTGGAGATATTGGAGCTTTCTGGAGCATTTTGGAGCAAAGCTAAAGTTCGTGTTGCTGAGTACCCGATTTCACGTCGAGCATCGATCGATACCCCCTGGTATCGATCGACACTCATCGAGGCAGACACGACCCGCGACTTTAATGAAGAGTTGAAGAATTGCAACTTGGTCCAAAAGTCTTTAATAATTACAAGAAGCCCCAAAACGTGATTTAGGTTATTTATAGAGATTTTACAGCCACTTTGTTGGCTATGCTTTATTTTACTTTGGTTTGAGAGAGAGCTTTGTGGGGAAGACAAGTCTGAAACTCCCTTCGTGCGAGAGTAGATTTCGAACCCTCTTGTTACTCTCTCTGTTTTATTTGATGATTTATTCAAACATGTTGATTGTTTCATTCTCCATGTGTGAGTAGATCCACTTTAGATTCAGGGTTCTCATAAAGGTTTTCTCTGAATGCTAGGTTGATTAGTTAATTAGGATTCACCATCTGAATTAGTTATTCGCCTTAGGTTGTGTTTAAAGCTAATTCTAGGTTGACGAATCTGGAACTTAGATCTTAGGATAATTGATTAGGCACGACAGTGCGATTAATTACCTGATAAAACTTTAGGTGAGCAAATTGATTATTTGCAAAGAGATTTGGTTTAATTGATTTGTGAACATATCAAACCTGATATTAAACCTGATTTAGACTTTAGGATTCGCAAAGAGATTTGAAATTCCAAGGATTTAGATTTAGATAATTCTCGCAACGACAGTTGGTTAATTATACCTTAGTGATTTGAGTTCTAGAACTGCGCTAAATCTGAATCATGTTAGTTAGTTTATCTGCATTCATTGATTTCCTGAGAAATACCCTGGGCCTGTATTTTCCTCCATCGAATTTACAATCCTTTTACTGTTTATTGCTTTTGTTTCATCTGACTGCTTAGCTTGATTTGATACTATACAATCTATTGTGTGATTTCTGTGAGCCCTTTTGTTCGACCCCTACACTTACTACAACTATTGCTTTAGTACTTTTTAGGGTATTAATTTGAGCATATCAAATTTGGCGCCGTTGCCGGGGACTCAATTTCGCCATTAGATTTTAGCTGTCGAGTTTCGACTAAGCCCGTCGGTATCGATCGATACTACCTAGTATCGGTCGATACACGTCGTTTCTTTTTGTTGATATCGATCGACACCACTTGGTATCGATCGATACTCATCGTGTTTTTGGTTACTTACGTTCTTGATTTTTGTGTTTCAGGAGCACTCCGCTAGTCAATCTATCGTTAGAGAAGCTAGCACGTTTAGAACGCGCAAACAGAAAGACAAAGCAAACATCAGGGATGAACAACCCAGTGGTTTTTAGAGCTGATGAAGTTGGAGTCTTCAGAGACCAAGAGGGTCAAGTGTGCAATGAGAGAGGGCAGCGACTTGATGAGGCTAGAAACGTCATTGCCCTCCTGCTGTTGTTGGTCAGATTGTCGCGCCAGCTGCGCAAGCCAACGTTGGGAATGCTGGAGTTGATCGAGGTAGAACACTTGGTGAGCACAACAGACCTGATCAGTTCTTTGCCAATCGAGCTGCGATTCGCATCCCAACTTTTCAGAGGAATGACTTCGAGGTGAAACCTGCGTATTACGCTCTTGTAAGTCAGAACCCTTTCCATGGCCTACCTCATGAGCATCCCATGGATCATATCGAAAGGTTCGAGGATTTGGTCATTGGTATGAAGTACAATGGAGTGCCCAATGAGTTCATTTTCTGCAAACTTTTCCCATACTCTCTTGGTGGGGATGCTGCTTATTGGCTGAAGCAGTTAGCTCCTGATTCGCTAACTACATGGGATGAGACAAAGAATGCGTTCCTGATCAATTTCTATGATGATGCGAGATATGAAGAGCTCAGGAACAAGATCTCTCAATTTTCTCAAGGTCCAACAGAGGCACTCAAAGCTGCTTGGATTCGTTTCAAATCATATCAGAGAGATTGCCTGCACCATGGGTTTAATCAAGTTCAGCTGTTGGGTACTTTCTACAGAGGAAACGATTGGAGGTACCAGATGGCTTTGGATACTGCGAGTAATGGGAACTTCAACACCATATATCTAGATGATGCGGTTGTGCTGATTGAGAACTTGGCGTCTAGCAATAGCACCAAGAATGATGATTTCGAGCGGAAGAAGCAGGCTGCAGGAGTTGATGGTTCGCAAATTGCTGAAGTTCAAGCCAAGCTGGATATTCTGATTGGGAAGTCGAAAAAGGTTGTACATTTTGCTGATGGAGTCGATAATATCGGTGGAAATGAAGTGGAGGATGTTAACTACGTTGGTGGTTCTGGATTTCAGGGTCAGCAATTTGGGTACAACAACAACCAAAACTTCAACAACAACACTCGCAATTACGGGAACTCTTCGTAACAGCCCATCTCTCCAAAGTCCATAGAGAATAAGATGGAATTCATGCTTGAGCAGATTCTTCAGGGACAGCAAAAACTGCAAGTGGATTTCAATGGGAAGATTGACCATCTGTACACTGATCTCCATGGGAAGATTGACCATCTGAATGGGAAGATTGAAGCTGTCAACCTTTGTCAGAGAAAGCTGGAAACTCAGGTCGCTCAGACCGCATCAGCTGTGCAAAGGCAGGAAGGTTTTCTTCCGGGGAAAACTGAGAATCCAAGAGCACATGTCAATGCAATCACCATAGGAAGTGCTAAAGAAGCCACTGTCGTAGTAGAAAAGGGTTTTGATGCAGGGATTTTCGACGATGTTGTTGAAGATGACGACTGGGATTCTGAAATTTCCCAGGTATCGATCGATACCAGCCAATATCAATCGATACCCGTCCAAACACCTGCACGAGTGGATGGAAAATTACATGTATCGATCGATACTACTCCAGTATCGATCGATGCTCAGACGCAGGTCGAGAAGAAGGCTGAGATTTATGCCTCGTATTATGACAAAGAAGGAATGGGAGGACGCCATATGCAAAGCTATGTTGGATAAGTTGGTTGTGGAGTTTCCTGTGGATGATGATATATCTGCCAGGGACGATTCAAGAGCGAGAGTATCGATTGATACCCTACCTGGTGTCGGTCGATACCCCTCGCATATCGAGCCAGAAACTATGAAAACGCTTGAGTTGATTGTAGAAAGAGTTCGCAAGCCCAAGAAGCTGAATTCTATTCTTCAACATCTCAGAAACCCCATCACTCCAAAGCAGCTGCTTGGCTTTGAGAAGAGAGTACGAAGGATACCCCACTCGTTCACTTTTGAAGAAGCTCTAGAGGGATGGCCTCTGCTAAGTCACTTCAAAGATTGCAGAGAAACTGAGGAAGAAATTAAGGCACTCTTTATCGAGGCAAGACGCAAGTCACTACCGCTGCGGCAGTTGACACAGAGGGAAGACCCAGGGAAATTCGCGGTACCATGCTCTATCTCTGGAGTCGAGTTTAAAGAGTCTCTCGTTGATTCAGGGACTAGTGTCAATATCATGTCAAGGGAAATTGCAGAGCGGTTGAGAGCTGATATTTGATCTCCCACGACGTCTATCACATTCGCGAACTCTTCAACCTCAATTCCATATGGTACAATCTCTGATTTGATGATCAAAGTATCAAAGTATGAGATTGTTTGGTGCCCACTAATTTTCAGGTTGTGGAGATGAGCGAAGGTTCTGAAGTGTTTTTGCTCCTGGGACGGTCGTTTATGGCTACTGCTGGCGCGATCATAGACACACCTAATAAGAGAATCTCTTTTTCTTACATTGACTGAGATGTCTACTATGATGCCATACCTACTAGAGGAAATCCCACACGTGTCTCTTGCATTGAAGTTGTCACAGAAGAGACATTAGCAGTTAATATTTTGGAAGAGCTTCCTGACGAGCCAACTGTCATAGACAATTCGGTTGAACCGCCCAGCATCCCCAAGGAAGTTATCAAGAAGGCTAAAGCAACAAAGAAGAGGGCGAAGAGCAAAAGAGTCGAGAGTACTACCCATGTGACTTTAATCCCTCAGAAGTATGATGGAGATTCGATTGAGTACAAGGTAAAGTGGAAAGGAGCCTCCAAACCATTCTCTAAGGCTAGAGTTCTTCTTACTTCGGAGCTGAAAGAGAAAGGAAAAGAGTTTGTGGAGAGTATGTTGCGCAAAACTCTGAAGATAGCAATGTCAAGTTGTGGAGCCTGTTTTGATGCAAGCTCTCATTCTTATCCTGCCTGAAGGGCGTTACAGTCAAGCTAATGACGTTAAACGAGCGCTTGGTGGGAGGCAACCCACTGGTGAGTTTGTTTTTGAGTCTTTTTATCTTTATTTTTCATTTTTGTGTCTTGAGTGAATCAGATTGGAGCAAACAAGGAGAAACTGAACTGGCATCACGAAATCGCCAGGGTATCGATCGACATCCTATTGGTATCGGTCGATACCCTACGGGCAGTGATGAAATCGTTAAAAATTCCTGTGTCGACTTAAGCCAAGTATCGATCGATACCAGGCTGTGTGTCGGTCGATACCCCTATTCCATTACGGTAACTTCTTGTTCTTCATGATTCTACTCTTTTATTTTGTTTCTTTTACCAACCTTAGGCTAGATAACACTGGGACAGTGTTGTTCAAGTCTGGGGGAGGTGTCTGCTGACATTGTGTTTGTTTTTCTTAGAGTCAGTTGTTTTATCGAGTCAAAAACGTTTTATTGAGTCAAAACTTATTGGAGATGATGATCCAGTGCTTGAATTGTTGTTTTGATTTGGTTTTTGACTGACCAGTGTTGCAAGATCAGCTCTAGATCGACTAATGAAAAATCCAAGGACTGACCAGTTGACTAGAAAACATCCATGTCTCCAGCAGAGTTCTTCTGAAGCCTGACCAGTTGACTAGAAAACATCCATGTCTTCATCGATGTGGTTAGTGTTTACAGAGTTTGATTCATCATTCATATCTGACAAAGAAACCCATATGTTTAAAGTAATGGTAACTCTCTCCCCTGTTATAAGTTGATAAATAAGAGCATAAAAGATGAAATGATTTTCTTCTGAGTAGAGGGCTAGAAAAATTTCCAACGATCCCATTATTCTACTTAAGAGGAAATGATCACACAAAGGTTGAAAGCGAGGTTAGGAAGATTTCCTGTGATACCTCTATTCTCCTAAACCTTTGATATATAGAGAGGAAAGAACTGAGGATTCGGTGGCAAACACCACCAATACTCGCGTTTCAGACATTGATATGTATATACAGATCTAAAAAAAATTGAGAACATAATAAGAAATAAGTCTGGGGGAGAGAAATTGATACAAAAAGTGTGAAAAATGGTGGTTCCTTGTCATGATATTGTATGGTAAAAAATCTAGAAGGTTCTTGAACATTGGCTGGAACAATGCTGCGAATGTCTGGAAAAGCTGCGAATGTCTGGAAAAACTGGCGATGAGGGTTTTATTTGAACAATGCTGCGAGATTATGTGTGGAGTCTGGAAAAGCTGCGAATGTCTACGGAGAAGTACATGGGGGTTAGATCAAAAGCTGGTTAAGTGACATTTGGGTGCTTGGGAAAAGGATCTCTGCGATGGTTCCTGAACAGGTGAGTCTCCGCGTTTTCAAACCTCTTTCCCTGGTTTAGTTTTCTATTTTGCTTGAGGGCAAGCAAAGGCTAAGTCTGGGGGAGTTGATATATCATGGTTTTTACCCCGTTTAAGCCATGATATAAGTCCGTTTTATAAAGTCTTTCTGCTATTTCGTAGTATTTTAGAGTCTTTTACAAGTTTTAGCACGTTTGGAGCATAATTGGAGATATTGGAGCTTTTTGGAGCATTTTGGAGCAAAGCTGAAGTTCGTGTTGCTGAGCACCCGATTTCACGTCGAGGCAGACACGACCCGCAACTTTAATGAAGAGTTGAAGAATTGCAACTTGGTCCAGAAGTCTTTAATAATTACAAGAAGCCCCAAAACGTGATTTAGGTTATTTATAGGGATTTTACAGCCACTTTGTTGGCTATGCTTTATTTTACTTTGGTTTAAAAGAGAGAGCTTTGTGAGGAAGACAAGTCTGAAACTCCCTTCGTCCGAGAGCAGATTTCGAACCCTCTTGTTACTCTCTCTGTTTTATTTGATGATTTATTCAAACATGTTGATTGTTTCATTCTCCATGTGTGAGTAGATCCACTTTAGGTTCAGGGTTCTCATAAAGGTTTTCTCTGAATGCTAGGTTGATTAGTTAATTATGATTCACCATTTGAATTAGTTCTTCGCCTTAGGTTGTGTTCAAAGCTAATTCTAGGTTGACGAATATGGAACTTAGATCTTAGGATAATTGATTAGGCACGACAGTACGATTAATTACCTGATAGAACCTTAGGTGAGCAAATTGATTATTCACAAAGAGATTTGGTTTAATTGATTTGTGAACATATCAAACCTGATATTAAAGCTGACTTAGACTTTAGGATTCGCAAAAAGATTTGGAATTCCTAGGATTTAGATTTAGATAATTCTCGCAACGACAGTTGGTTAATTATACCTTAGTGATTTGAGTTCAAAAACTGCGCTAAATATGAATCATGTTAGTTAGTTTATCTGCATTCATTGATTTCCTGGGAAGTACCCTGGGCCTATATTTTCCTCCATCGAATTTACAATCCTTTTACTGTTTATTGCTTTTCTTTCATCTGATTGCTTAGCTTGATTTGATACTATACAATCTATTGTGTGATTTCTGTGAGTCCTTGTGTTCGACCCCTACACTTACTACAACTACTACCAACTACTACTTTAGTACTTTTTAGGGTATTAATTTGAGCATATCAACATCCACTCCCGGGAATTACTATAATTGTAATTTCCCGACATTATGTAACTAATAAAAACTAATTTTGTTTTTTTTGGTTTTTTTTTCTTTGTTTTATTTTTGAGATCAAATGAGGAGAAGTCACATGTGAATTTTGCTTATATAGACATTTATGGCGACCAAAAAGCGACTAAACGGCGTCTGAAAGGCATCTACATGTTGTAGTCGCCTAAAACCGGTACACCAACCTAAAACGAATAACATGTACTTTTCACATGTATTTTACGACTGAATACCGACTACCTTGCGACCCGCCGAAATAGTCGCACATTAGTCGCCACAATGGGGACTAATGTGCGACTACTGTTTGCCGTCGGCAAATTAGTCGTTAATTAGTCGTTCATTAACGACTATGTCTTAGAGTCCCAAATTAGTCGATAATTTAGCGACTATAACGTGACTATTATTATGTGTCTAAAATGTAGTCAGAAATTAGTCGTAAAAGTGCGACTAATTTAGCGATTATGTTCTTTGGTCGTAATTTACCGACTAAATTACGACTAAATTGTATTGGTCGCCACATAGTCGCAATTTAGTGGCCTATCAGTCGCAACCTTTGGCGACTAATCATTTAGTCGCCATTAGTAGTCGCCAAAACGCTGTTTTCTTGTAGTGAAACAAGGGGGTGGCTTCAATATTGGGAGAATCCGAGGAGAAGGATGATAAGGCGTGGGAGATGAATCCCAAAAATCTTTATGCCCCTAATCACGAGAAGAACACTCACCGGATCGATGGCTGCGTCGAAGTGTCGCGGAAAACACTCGATAAACCGAAGAGAAATTTTGATGAATAACCTTCAAAGAAATCGAAGAACAAGAGCAAAGCTCTGAAATTATTTTGATTGAAAAATGATAAGTGTTTTTCGCAAATGAGGGAGAAGAAGAGATAAAGAGAAAGCAAAGGAAAGTCAAGGTCAATCTCGAAAATGAGAGAAGACTCATCGAAAATTACAACAACAATTAAAGAAAGTTTGAATGACTATTAAAATTCCCACCAAAAATTCCCTCTGAAAAATCCCTCGGGAAATCCCTCAGAAAGTCCCTCGGAAAATTTCCTCCGCATAATTCTCAAGAAATCGGACCGTTAGACGGTGTAAGCCGGTTGCCTCGTTAAAACCTCTATACAGAAAATCCATTGGGACAAAACCGTATACAGGAAAAAGAGTACAACGCGGCTTACACAAACAGCCAAACCTCAAGAAGAATTCGAAGATAATGAGGTGAGGACGGGTTGCGTAAGTTGATCCTTCTCGATCCGGGAATCCGTAAGTAAGCTCCGCACCACTCCAGCTAGCTTCTGTGCCTTAGACCGGGTGATAGGGCCTGTCGGGATGATCATTGCATCTTCTTGAACCTCATCCGAAGCCTTCGTGTCCCTGATCATATCATCCCCCTCCACTTGAAAAGGATTCGCCCTCAAATCGATTTCATCTGCAATATAAGGAATAATATCAGCAACATTGAAACTTGAGCTTATGGAATACTTACCTTGGAGATCGAGTTTGTAGGAGTTGTCGTTGATCTTTTCCACCACGGTGAACGGTCCATCAACTCTCGGTAAGAGTTTGGATTTCCTTTCTTCTGGGAACCGTTCATTCCTTAGATAAATCCACACAAGATCACCGGGTTCAAAAACCTTCTTGTGTCGTCCCTTGTTTGCATGCTGCATGCTTGCGGTATTGCTCCGTCTTATGTTCAATATTTGTTTCGCCTTTTTGTGCATCTGTTTGAGTCTTTCGGCCCGTTTCTTTCCATCCAAACTTACATGTTCACTCAAAGGTAAAGGAGTTAAATCGAGAGGAGTAAGCGGATTAAAACCATAAACGAGTTCAAAAGGTGAAAACAAAGTGGTAGAATGTTGTGCATGATTGTAAGCAAATTCTGCATGGGGTAAACAATCTTCCCACGACTTCAGATTCTTTTTAATCACCGTTCGCAAAAGAGTTCCTAAGGTCCTATTGACCACCTCGGTTTGACCATCGGTTTGCGGGTGAAAAGTCGTAGAGAAACAAAGCTTAGTTCCTAACTTAGCCGAAAGGGTCTTCCAAAAATAACTTAGAAACTTTGTATCTCTATCCGAAACTATGGTTCTAGGCATCCCATGCAAACAAACAACTTCCCTAAAGAATAAATCAGCTATGTTCGGTGCATCATCGGTCTTATGACATGGAATAAAATGTGCTATTTTAGAGAACCTATCGACTACAACAAATATCGAATCACTACCTTTCCTAGTCCTAGGCAAACCTAAAACCCAAGTATCTTGGCATCAAGAGTAGAAATCAACGTGTACCTTCGAGACAAATCATCGGCAACCACGTTTTCTTTACCTTGCTTGTATTGAATTACGTATGGAAACGTCTCGATAAATTCAACCCAACGTGCATGCCTCTTGTTCAACTTTTGTTGGCTCTTCAAGTGCTTGAGGGATTGATGTTCCGTATGAATAATGAACTCTTTCGGCCATAGGGAATGCTGCCACGTTTGGAGAGCTCGGACCAAGGCATAAAGTTCCTTGTCATATGTCGGATAATTAAGCGTTGCTCCTCCAAGTTTCTCGCTTAAGAATGCTACCGGTTTCTTCTCTTGCATAAGCACAACACCTATACCAATACCAGAAGCTTCACATTCGATTTCAAAAACTTTCATAAAATCAGGTAAAACAAGAAGAGGGGCCTGAGTGAGTTTATTTTTCAGCAGTTGGAAAGCGTCCCCTTGAGCTTGTTCCCAACGAAATCCCACGTTCTTCTTGATTACTTAGGTTAGTGGCGCGGCAATAGTACTGAAATCACGAACGAATCGTCGATAAAATCTAGCTAAGCCGTGAAAACTTCGGACCTCGTTAACGGTCTTAGGGCTCGGCCAATCTCGGATTGCCTTAATCTTGTTCTCGTCCACCTGTATACCATGAGAACTTACCACAAAACCTAAAAAGACAACGTCATCTGAACAAAAAGAGCATTTCTTTAAATTACCAAACAAACGTTCCTTACTAAGCGCGTCTAACACCAATCTCAAATGTTCCACATGTTCGTCTAGGTTCTTACTATAAATCAAAATATCGTCGAAGTAGACAACTACAAAGACACCTATATACGACCTAAGAACATGGTTCATCAAACGCATAAAAGTGCTAGGTGCATTGGTTAAACCAAACGGCATAACAAGCCATTCATATAAACCGTGTTTAGTTTTGAAAGCAGTTTTCCACTCATCACATTCATTCATCCGGATTTGGTGATACCCACTTTTCAAATCAATTTTAGTAAACACGCTATATCCATAAAGCTCATCTAACATATCGTCTAACCTCGGGATCAGATGACGATACTTTACCGTAATGTTGTTTATCGCACGACAATCGACACACATCCGCCAAGTGCCGTCTTTCTTGGGCATTAGTAACACGGGCACGACGCATGGGCTCATACTCTCCTGTATGTGTCCTTTCACCATAAGCTCATCAACTTGGCGTTATAATTCCTTGGTTTCCACAGGATTAGTGCGATAAGCCGGCCGGTTCAGAAGTGTAGCGCCGGGAGCGAAATCAATTTGATGTTCGATACCGCGAAGTGGTGGCAAACCACTTGGTCCATCTTCCGGGAAAACATCTGAATATCCCTGCAAAAGAGAAGAGATACTGCTCGGGATGTCCGGCTCAAGGTTAGTCATTCTTGTAAAAGCATCCCTAAAGACTAATAAAACAAAAGATTGCCGAGAAACGAGAGCATGTTTAAGTTCACTCGGTTTAATAAATAAAGATTCATTCACGGGTGTTCTCTCACATATTTTAGAACCAACACTCTTGGTTTTAACAGAAGTAGAAGCCGAGGGATCGCTTACCTTGCCTTTGCCTTGGTTTTGTTCAAGTTTAAGTTGATCGAGAAATACCTCATGCGGAGATAATGGTGCAAGAATGATCTTTCGGCCTTGATGTTCAAAGGAGCGCTTGTTTGTAAATCCGTCATGAACGGCTCTACGGTCGTATTGCTACGGTCTTCCAAGTAGGATATGACCAGCCTCCACAGGTAAAACATCGCACACGATTTCATCCTCGTATCGACCTATCGTCAAAGAAACCGAAACTTGTTGGGTAACTTTGAGTTGTCTTTGATTGTTCAACCACCTAAGGTTATAAGGCCATGGATGCATCCTGGTCTCCATACCTAGCTTATCCACTAAGTTAGTACTAGCAACGTTAGTGCAACTTCCACCGTCAATTATAAGACTACATACCTTGCTTTTGACCATGCAACGGGTATGGAAGAGGTTCTCTCGTTGTTCGTTCTCAACAACCGCTTCCTGGGCAAGAAGAACACGTCTAGCTACTAATAGCTCTCCATCAACCGCATGTTCCTCATAATCGTCAAAGATTGGAGCGGTTTCAGTTTCTTCTTCCTCGTCGGTCACGATTTCGCCGTTCTCTAACATCATCATTGGCTCGGGAATTTGGGCATTTGTTCGCATAATGTCCCTTGCCTCTGCACTTAAAACATTCAATATCACGATTACGCACATAATTAAAATCAACCTTACCCTTGTAGTCATGACCGGACGAACTCGGCTTATAGTCCGTCTTAGGCTAAAAATCGGTTCGGGGAGGGTAAATCGGTTTCTCTCCTTTGGTGTAGCTCGGGTTTGAGCTAGAAGTAAATGGTTGACGCGATACGCCTTTTCTTTTGAGCTGTTGCTCTATCAAAATAGTCTTGTGCAACATTTCTTCCAAGGTTTCGTACGATTACATCTCCATGCGGTCTTGTAGGTCGCGGTTCATGCCGACTAAGAACCTTGTTATCGTGGCATCACTTGGCTCATCTACATCAGCCTTAAGCATGAGTTTTTCCATTTCTTGGAAGTAGTCTTCCACACCTTTACTTCCTTGACCTAATCGTCTCAACCGTTGGTGAAGTTCGCGATGGTAATGGAGCGGCACGAATCGTCTTCGCATTAACATGATCATTTCCGTCCATGTCTCCACAGGATTCTCTCCATTACGTCTCCTGTTTGTCACAATTTGATCCCACCAGTCAATAGCATATTCATGAAATTCGGTGGCGACTAACCTGACTTTTTTTATGTTCGGTGAAGTTTTGGCAATCGAAAACCAATTCGATTTTCTTTTCCCATACGAGGAAAGCGTCCGGGTCCTTCTTTCCGTAGAACGGGGGAATTCGAAGCTTCATTCCGCCAAGATCATCATCGTTTCGCCTTCGAGGTTGCGGATGTCGGTTTTGATTTCCCCCGGATGAATCTCCTCGATCGTAAAACGGATTGTCCTCCGGCTCGTATTGTCGCGATCGGTTTCTCCTTCGTCTAGCCGGTGCTTGACAACTTCCTCGTCCCACGCTCTGTTCGGATCGCATATCCACGGCCCCATTAGCCCTTGGATCAATGTTTTGATTTCTCTCTTGTCTTCCCGGAGTCCGGACCTCGAGTGCGGCCATACGATCTCTCATATCGTTTAACAAGTGATAGCGTCGACTTTTTGATTCATCGCGGCATCTCGTTCTCGCCTTGTCCGTGAAGTGGCGGTCTCACTCTCTTCCGACATTTGTTTCTCGCACAAAAATCAAACAACTTGTGAGTGTATGCAAAATTCAGAATTTCATAAAATCACAAAAATCTAAAATTTTCAAAATCCCACAATAATGTTTTTCTCTTTTTTTTTTTTTGATTTGAATTTTTAAAATTATAATATTAATTCTAAACTACTGATATATNATATATATATATATATATATATATTTTGATAAGTTTTAATTTAATTTAGCAAAAACAAAAGAACATAAATTCGCAAAAATAAAACCAAAAATTTTCGAAAGAAGATGAAAAGATAAGGGATAGATCTCACCGAGTTTTAGAGCAAGTGTCTCTGATACTATTTGATACGAATCGACTAAGGACCGGCTTGCTCATGGTACGGTAGAGGTTGATAGATCCGTGACTTCAAGGGATTCACGAAGAGAGATGCTACGGCGTGAGAAATGATCTCGAAAATCCATAGGCCCAATCGACAATGAACACGATGAAACAAGGGGGTGGCTTCGATATTGGAAGAATCCGAGGAGAAGGATGATAAGGCGTGGGAGATGAATCCCGAAAATCCTTATGCCCCTAATCACGTGAAGAACACTCACAATAATCGGATCGATGGCTGCGTCGAAGTGTCGCGGAAAACACTCGATAAACCGAAGAGAAATTTTGATGAATAACCTTCAAAGAAATCAAAGAACAAGAGCAAAGCTCTGATAAGATACACTTTTTACAAGCTCTAACTGGATTTACACGCGATGATGAACGTGTTGGAAAGCGTCTAAGCTCGGGAAGAAATTTTGGGAGCCCAAATTCAAGTAGTTTTCACTCTGGTAGTCCATCTTATGGTGGTAATACATGTGGCCAATGGGGTCATCCTTTTCAACAATGGGGCACGCCACCAAGCGCTCAACAATGGGGGCACACCACCAAGCGCTCAACAATGGGGAACGCCACTAAACACTCAACAATGGGGCACGCCACCAAGCGCTCAACAATGGAGTACACAAGAAAATGCACAAAAATGAAGTTCACCACCAAGTGCTCCACAATGGGGAACACCTCCAAATATTTCACATTGGGGTTCATCATCAAATGTTTCACAATGGGGTCCACAAACAAATGTGCAACACAGATTTGCACTAAGAACTCAAACGAAAACAACAACAAATGCTCAAGGAGTTACAGAGGAAGCACCACTTCTTAGTTCGGGAAACGTTCAAAGACGTAGAGCAGGAGGATTATTTAACATTTTGGGAACACGACGTAGACCAAATTTAAACGAAACTCATCAAAGCGACTCAGGCGATGAAGGTTAGATTAGTAGCGCATGTACTTTGTTTTTCGTGATTCTGTCTTGTTTGACTTAATTTTTTTTAATAAAGTCATTTAGTTATTATGTATTTTTCATTCATGTTATTTCAGATTTTATTTATCTAATTTTATTTTTATTTTCATGTTCTTAAATGTTAGGCTTTTCGTATATGCCAACTGCGATCACAAGGACTCCGCTTTCTAAGTTATGAGGAAAGAATTGAGTTATGAAATTTGGAAAACGAGCAATTTGAAGAGTTAATAATTCAACTAGCACTAAATTATTACAATCGGTATTTTGGAAGAGTACCAGTACAAACAGATAATGGCTTGGGGTGGAGGAATATTTGGCGTCGCTTAGAAGATCATGTTGTTTGTCTTCAGCTACTAAAAATGTCACTTGGTTGTTTTAGAACATTATGTGATAACCTAGAAACAAATTATGGTTTACGGCCAACATTAAATGTAAGCATTGAAGAAAGTGTGGCAATGTTTCTACGAATATGTGGACACAATGAAGTTCAAAAAGATGTTGGATTGCGATTCGGAAGAACTCAAGAAACAGTGAAAAGAAAATTCTTTGAAGTGCTTACAGCGACTGAGTTACTTGCTTGTGATTTTATCATAACTCCAAGAAGACAAGAACTACTCAGAATTCCTGACCGAATTCTAATGGATTCAAAATATTGGCCAGTTTTTAGTGGGTTTGTTGGAGCAATGGATGAAGTTCATGTATGCGTAAAGGTGAAGCCTGCATTACAAGGAATGTATTGGAGTCGACACAGTAGAACATCATTTAACATCATGGCAATTTGTGATTTCAATATGTTGTTCACATATGTTTGGAATGGAGCACCAGGATCTTGTCATGATACAACAGTTCTCACGATGGCGCAAGATAATGACGCTGAATTTCCTTTGCCTCCGGCTGATAACTATTATGTAGTTGACTCTGGATATCCAAATAAACAGAGTTTTCTTGCTCCCTATAGATCTTCACGTAACGTGGTTGTTCGGTACCATATGTCGCAGTTCAACAATGGTCCTTCTCCTCGAAATAAGCAAGAATTGTTTAATCGATGGCATGCATCATTACGTTCTGTTATTGAGAGGACATTTGGAGTTTGGAAAAAAAAATGGAAGATTCTTTCTGAGTTTCCTAGATATAATACTAAAGTACATAGAAGAGTGGTGATGGCTACAATGGGACTTCATAATTTTATCAGAATTTTAAATTTTTCAGATGAAGATTTTACAGAAATAATGGAACAAATTGAGTTTGACAACACATAATCTAAAACTGATCTAGGCGACATTGAAGCAGCAGAGATAGCCGAGGGAAATCATATGATGTATATCAGAGAACAAATTGCAGATATGTTATGAGAAAATTGAAATAATGAAACATTAGATTTTTTTCACTCAATGTATTGTCTTTCAATTTATATATGTATAATATACATATTTATAATCATAATTACATTTCTTATATTTATATTAATTTAAATATATGTTATGAACCGCTTTTCCCATTCAACAATATATTTTAGACCGCTTGATCCGCACCGCCAGATCCGCAGTTGATCCGCTTGAACCGCTTGATCCGCACCGCCTGATCCGCACCGCCTGATCCGCACCGCCTGATCCGCACCGTCTGATCCGTTTTCTCCATTCGGAGCCTAAGTATTGAATAAGCGATAAAAAACAAAAGAAGTAATAATTAATAAATTAATATTTTAGATAAATAATTATAGAATTATATGATCTTAATAAAAGGAGAGTACACGTCTTCCACAAGACATATACTCAAGAAAGATCGGACACATGTGTAAACTTTTATGAGAGAAAATATGAGAGAGATAACAACTTGCGGTGTTCAGGGAGAAGGTCAGTGAACACATCACGAATCCGAAATCCAAATTTTTGTTATGGCGGTTATACATGTGTTCCGTACAATTTGTATCTCATATAAATATCAAATTTCATATATGTAAATAAACTTTATACATTTGTCACTTTAGAATAGCATTAATGTAGTAAACTATACGATATAAAGTTGAAATGTTAAAAAGTAGTAATATATAACGATCCAGAACGAGAAAATAATAATTGTTATAAAAGCTACAACCAACTAACGTATGGAAATATTGGTTTTCCTAGATTGGCCATGATCCGGTCCTTGTACTGTGTGAAGATTGAAGTTGTGGAGGTACATGAAACTGGGACTTCGTCATAGACAAAGGCAAAATGGGAAGATGCATAGATATGCGCAAAATGGTAATCGGATACAACAGGTTGGTTGGAGCTATTGTGAATGAATTTAATGTCACCGACAATGTCGTCACATATTAGGTGCCTTCTGGGGTGTCTGTTATTTCAGGAGCACGCAACCCTCATGTTGCTTTTGTAACGGATGCTTGGCTCAAACATTTCTGCGAGATACGTAAGGCAAACAAACGCCTTAATTTATTTTTCACGTTTTGACAAAATATTGTTGAAGTCGGATATATGGATATTCCTGGCTTGTGTAATCCTTATTTGGTTGGAGCAAATTTCTCCACTTACAAAGAAGGTGGATGATTTGTTAAATTTGTGTCTCCAAACACCAAGTCATATTGGGGTGGGAAGGGGACCGGGAAAAAGTCAAGAAAGTGTATACTACCTACCTTTGAAGCGGCATCTTCTGGAGGAACAAATATGCAACAAATGAAAGCAACATTTCAATGCACGGGCGAAGAAGATGGTGCACTTTGTAGGAGAGAGGGAAGAAAATTGAATTTTATAGAAGAAAGGGGGGAAATCTGTTTTGAAGATAGAATCGGGATTACGTGGAAACGGGGAGTGAGAGCAATAATGATGACGACTTCATTGCAGCGGATGAAAATGATAATGTCGATGATGATGAGGAAAATCCAGATGGGAGAAGAGGTGATTGATGTGATGGTAAATGAGTTATCTTAGGTTCATGTTTTAAATTTGTAAACCTTAAAAGTATGCAAGTGCACATATGTGCGTTGTAGTACTTTAGGTATCGATCCACAGGGAGAGCACGCTTTTTTGTGAGATCTTAGAAAGAGAATTAGTAAGGAATTTTAAAACGAAAGAGGTTTTTGTAGGGTTGTTGTGTCACATATTGTAAAGTGCGTAAAAAGTAAAGATTGTTTGAAAAGTAAAGAATGAAAGCGATGATGAAAAACTAAAAGAGAAAATCGGTTGTAAACAATAATAAAGTGATGTTGGGTTGACAGGAATATCTCCGGGATTGTTCGTTTTCTTTCGGTTCGTACTGGACCAAGGAGTTTCGAACCGTGATTTCGTCTTTTTGTCTTTTCATTTTTTCATTTTTTGGGTTTTTGATTTTTTTATGAAAGCTAAAACTATGAAAAGAAAGAAAAATTTAAAAGAAAAACGTACCGAAATGGGTTGCCTCCCATTGAGCGTTTTTGTTTAAAGTCGTTTAGCTCGACATTTATAGTGAGATGAGCTTATTCGCAGAAAGACAATGTCTTTCGATAAGTCTTTTTCGATCTCTTTTTCGATCTCTTTTTGGTCTCCTCGGTAGATGTCTCATCGCTCCATTGTGAGTCGGGATCGGGATCCTTATACATGAGGTATTTTTGTCCTCCGTTCTTGAGTGGGACAACGGTGTAGAACACATCTTTTTCGATGTTGGCGAAGGAGACACGTCGATTTGGCAAATCCATGATGGCTCCGGTAGGTTACAAGAAAGGCCATCCAATGATTACCGGTGTAGAATCAACTTTTATCGTCTTTACGATGTAGAAATTAATGGGAGCTATGCAACCTCCAATCCTCACATGCATGTCAGCACTCACCAATGCCTTCTTGATTTCTTTGAAGGCTACAAGGCTATCAGATGTGAAATCAAACTTGACTTCCTTACATAACAGGGCTGTGAGTGGACGTGCAAGTTTAGAGAAATCTTTGATGAACCTCTTGTAAAACCCAGCATGACCAAGGAAGCTCCGTATCTCAGGAACAGATCGTGGAGGTTGCAAGCTTGTCATGACTTGAATCTTGGCCTTGTCGACTTCGATCCCTGCCTTAGAAACCTTGTACCCAAGAACAATGCCATCTTGTACCATGAAGTGGCACTTCTCCCAATGAAGAACCAAGTGCTTCTCCTCGCATCGCTGGAGCACTTTGCACAAGTTATCCAGACAGTCCTTGAATGACGATCCATATACAGAAAAATCATCCATGAAGACCTCCATAAACTCCTCAGTCATATCTGTGAAAATCGATATCATGCATCGCTGAAAGGTCGCTGGAGCGTTACATAATCCAAATGGCATTCTTCTGTAGGAAAATGTGCCATAGGGACATGTAAAGGTCGTCTTTCCCTGGTACCCATCGAGAAAATAGTAGTATGGGTGACTCGCTAACCTCTCCAGCATCTGGTCAATGAATGGCAATGGGAAGTGATCCTTCCGTGTAGCCGCATTAAGCTTCATGTAGTCAATGCACATCCTGTGACCAGTGATTGTCCTTGTGGGGATCAGCTCGTCCTTCACATTCTTCACCACAGTTATGCCTCCTTTCTTAGGCACAACGTGAACTGGACTAACCCAAGAACTATCCGAGATGGCATAGATAATCCCTGCTTCCAACAGTTTCATCACTTCCTTTCTAACCACTTCCTTCAGGTTCGGATTCAGCCTCCTCTGACACTCAATCGAAGACTTTGACTCGTCCTCCAGGTGAATCCGATGCATGCACAAGTCTGGTGCTATACCTAAAATGTCAGCAAGAGAATAGCCAAGAGCTTTGTGATACTTGCGCAGCTTGCTCAGCAGTAAAGCAACCTCTGTGGTATTCAAAGAAGCATTAACGATTACTGGGTATGTGGAATTAGGACCAAGAAAACTATACCTCAGGTTCGCTGGAAGTGGCTTTAGTTCCACCTTAGGAGCATTCTCTGTACTCCAATCTCCAAGCCCATCAGCTTACTTAGAACCATCGACCAACTCTCCTTCTGGCCGTAGGGTATCGATCGATACCAGGGGGTATCGATCGATACATGTGATGTTGAATCAAGAATCTTCGAGTATCCCGCAGTTTCGTCACATGAACGGACTTCTGAAGTGGTTGAACAGACCAATGCTCTCTCCAGTGGATCCTCAGGGTGCATCTCCAGGAAGTACTCTTCAGCTATGTCACTGAAGGTGTCCACATAGAATGTCTGCCCATCGATGGTTGGCCTTTTCATCATCTTTTCCATGTTAAAGGACATCACCAAGTCACCAATGTTGAGAGCGATCTGTCCATTCCTGCAGTCAATTAATGCTCCAGCAGTTGCAAGGAATGGTCTGCCAAGGATAAGAGGATCCTTAGGCTCAGCGTCGTACTTCAGGACGATGAAATCTGTTGGGATCAAGCAATTTCCAATCTTGATTGGGACATCTTCAAGTAGTCCCTCTAGAAGTCACACTGAGCGATCAGCAAGTACCAGCGAAATCCTTGTAGATTGGAAATATGTCATCCCCATTCGCTTGGCAACTGAGTGTAGCATAAGGTTCACACTCGACCCAATATCGCAGAGAGCTCGCTCAAATCTCTCTGTGAAGATAGTGCAGTCCAAAACAAAGCTCCCTGGGTCTGGTAGCTTCTTAGAAATTTTGTTAAACATGATCGCACTGCACTCAGCTGTGATCATCATGACACCTTCCTCTAGGTTTACATTGGTAGAGACCATCTTCTTCACATATCTCTTGAAAGCTGGAGAGGTCTTTATAGCATCAATAAAAGGAAGCTCCACAACCAACTTATCCAGCATAGCCTTGCATCTGGCATCTTCTCATTCCTTCTTTGTCAGCTTAGGAAGTATAGGATAAGGTGCCTTGGGTGTATACACCCTCTCCTTGACAATCTCGGCGTCCTTTTCTGGCTGTGTCTCAGCATCGATCGATACTTCAGGGGTATCGATCGATACATGGAATTTTGGATCCACTCGGGCAGGTGTCTGGACTGGTGTCGATCGACACTGGCTGGTATTGATCGATACCTGTGGATTCTCATAATCCCAATCGTCATCTCCAGCAAGATCGACAAGATTTCCTGCAATTGGGCTGTTCTTCACTCCTGTAAGCGCTCTTTTTCCACTCCTCAAGGTGATGGCGTTGATGTGTGCCCTTGGATTCTCAGTTTTCCCTAGAAGAAAACCTTCTTGCCTCTTTACAGCTGCTGCTGTCTGAGCCACCTGAGTTTCCAGCTTCTTATGGGAAAGATTGATGGCTTCGATTTTCCCATTCAGATCGATGTACAGAGAGTCAAACTTTCCATTGAAATCCACTTGCAACTTTTGCTGTCCCAGAAGAATCTGTTCCATCATGGATTCCATCTTATTATCTGTAGACTTGGGAGATGCTGGTTGGTACGAAGAGTTCCCATAATTGCGAGTGAAATCGCTGCTCTGAAGTAGTTTCTGAGTAAATTGCTTCGCTCCGAAACCAGATTGGTTCCCCTCTAACATGTACCCACCTTGCTGATTGTTGTTGTTGAAGTTTCGGTTGTTGTTGTACCCAAATCGCTGACCCTGAAAACCAGAACCACCAACGTAGTTAACATCCTCTTCTTCTTCTTCCACATTAGCGATTTCATCAGCAAAGTGCACAAATTTCTTTGATTTCCTGATCAGGAAATCTAGTTTGGCCTGCACGTTAGCAATCTGCGACCCATCAATTCCTCCAGCTTGCTTTTTCCTCTCGAAATCAGCATTCTTGGTGCTATTACTAGACTCCAAGTTCTCGATCAGAACAACCGTATCATCCGGATACCTGGTGAAGAAGTTCCCATTACTCGCAGCATCCATACCTATCTGGTATCTCCAATCAACCCCTCTGTAGAAAGTGCCCAGCAGCAGCACCTGAGTGAACCCATGGTGCGGACAATCTCTCTGATAAGACTTGAAACGAATCCATGAAGCTTTGAATGCCTCTGTCGGACCCTGAGCGAACTGAAAGATCTTGTTCCTGAGCTCCTCGGATCTTGCATCATCATAGAAATTTATCAGGAACACATTCTTTGTCTCATCCCATGTAGTTAGCGAATTAGGAGCTAGCTGCTTCAACCAATAAGCAGCATCCCCACCAAGAGAGTACGTGAAGAGTTTGCAGAAAATGAACTCATTGGGCACTCCATTGTACTTCATACCAGTGACCAAGTCCTCGAACCTTTCGATATGATCCATGGGATGCTCATGCGGTAGGCCATGGAATGGGTTCTGACTTACGAGAGCGTAATACGCAGGCTTCAACTCGAAGTCATTCCTCTGAAAAGTCGGGATGCGAATCGCAGCTCGATAGGCATAGAACGGATCAGGCCTGTTGTGCTCACCAAGTGTTCTAGCTCGATCACCTGCAGCATTCCCAACGTTGGCGCGCCCAGCTGGCGCGACAATCTCAACAACAGCAGCATGGACAACGACGTCTCCAGCTTCATCAAGTCGATGCCCTCTCTCATTTCACATTTGACCCTCTTGGTCTTTTGCTTGGTCATCCCTGATGTTTTATTGGTCTTTCTGTTTGTGCGTTCTAAACGTGCTAGCTTCTCTAACGATAAATTGACTAGCGGAGTGCTCTTGTTTCATCTGGTTTCACGATTACGCATGCACCTGAAACACAAAGATCAAGAACGTAAGTAACCAAACAAAATACGTTGAGTATCGATCGATACTGGATGGTATCGATCGATATATCCAAAGAAATCGCCTGTGTATCGACCGATACTAGGTGAGTATCGATCGATACTGACGGGTTTAGTCGAAACTCGACAGCTAAAATTTAATGGCGAAATTGAGTCCCCGGCAACGGCGCCAAATTTGATATGCTCAAATTAATACCCTAACAGTACTAAAGCAGTAGTTGTAATATATTTAGGGGTCGAACACAAGGACTCACAGAAATCACACAATAAATTGTATAGTATCAAGCTAAGCTAAACAGTTCAGATTTAACAGAAAGCAGAAAGTAGTAAACGAGTTGTAATTCGATGGAAAAGAGATAGGTTCGGGGATATTTCTCAGGAAATCAATGAATGCAAAATAAACTAACTAATCAGGGTTCAGGTTACGCACGGTTCTTGAACTCAAATCACTAAAGTATAATCAACCAACTGTCGTTGCGAGGACTATCTAAATCGAAACTTCAGAATCCAAATTTCTTTGCAAATCCCTAAGAATAAATCAGCCTTAATTTCAAGTTTGATATGCTCACAAATCAATTAAACCAAATCTCTTTGCGAATAATCAATTTGCTCACCTAAGGTTCTATCAGGTAATTAATCGCACTGTCGTGCCTAATCAATTATCCTAAGATCTAAGTTCCAGGTGATCAATCTAGAATTAGCTTTGAGAACAACCTAAAGTGAAGAACTAATTCAGATTATGAACCCTAAATAACTAATCAACCTAGCATTCAAAGAAATCCCTTATGAGAATCCCCACACCTAACAAGAGATCTACTCATACATGGAAATTGAATCAATAGACATGTTTGAATAAATACTCAATAGAAAATAAGAAAGAGTGAGAAAAGGTTTTGAGATCTGATCTCGGACGAAGGGAGATTCAGACTTGTCTCTCTCACCAAATTCTCTCTTAAACCAAAGCAAAATAAAGCATAGCCTAAAAGTGGCTGTAAAAATCCCTATTTATAAGCTAACACACGAATTGGGGCTTCTTGTAATTATTAAAGACTTAAGGGGCAAATCTGCAGTTCTTCAACTCTTCATTAAGTCGCGTGTCTTGTCTTGCTGCGATGAGTATCGATCGATACCAGGGGGTATCGATCGATGCTTGACGTGAAATCAGATACTCAGCGACACGAACTTCAGCCTTGCTCCAAACTGCTCAGAAAGCTCCAATACTTCCAATTACGCTCCAAACGTGCTAAGACCTGCAAAAGACTCTAAAAGACTACAAAACACTAGAAAGACTATAAAAAGGACTTATATCATGGCCTAAACAGGGTAAAAACCATGATATATCACTCTCATTAAGTAGGTGTGAATATCTTCCTTTCTCTCCTTGTTGTAGCGGAAGAAAGCTTGTAGAGGACCTTTCTTCCAAACGACGTTGAATGGGATAAACATCGAGATCGATTTCATAAAGTTGTTAAACTCGATCAATCTTTCTTGGGAGATGTTTTGCGTCTTTGGCTCCTTGGATAGATGACTTGCAGGAGATGCTGGTTCGAAGGTTGAGTAGGACTCACAGTAAGAGCATGTGGTGTCAAAACAGTAGTAAGAATCGATATAAGGCATATCGACCTTCCTTGGCGGGCTCCTTTAAATTGGTGTTGATGAAGAGGATGTAGTTTTGTCATGAGCTTGGATCACCTTGCAAGGTGCATAAGAGAGTGGTTCCCAGTTGTTTGAGGGCTCAAATGGAGCTTGAGTAGCGATGGAGAAGAATGCTTGCTCTAAGAGGCGTGATCGGGACACAAGAGGTCCAAGGTGAGGCGAGCATGAGTTGGCCGCGGGCAAAGAGCACGCGACCGCGGTGGAAGGTGAGATGGCCGCGGGCGGAGAGCATGTGACCCCAATGGAAAGTCTAATGGTTGCAGTTAGAGAGAACGCGATCACGGTGGAGGAATCTTGGGCGGACTTGCTCGGATCGTCGTCTGCTTCGTCTCCAATGTTGTTTTCTGGTTCTAGGGAGTCATTTTTCTTCTCTTATAGGTCATGGACAGGAACATCAAGTGTGGTATCATGCTCCTCATGATATTTGGAAAATTTCTCCACTTTCTCTTCCACTTCATCAATAGCATACATGAGTCGATCTAGTGTAAAATCGAGCTCTCTTAACTTATCTTTAACTTCTCCTACTCCTTCCCATAGCTCTAGGGTGTTGTCGTAGGCATTGTTTCTATCATCATTGATGGAGTCGTCCAAATCATCAAGCTTGTAGTTCAAAGTGAGTATTCCATCTTTAGCTTGTCGAATATCGAACTTTTGCTTACCTTGTTCTTCTTCAATGAGTTACATCTTTTTCTTGAGTGTTGCAACGTCTTTTAGGGCCTGTTCTTCAAGGGCTTTCACGTGGATAGCAAGATCATCAAATTTCTTGTTGAATTCGGCAAAGATTGAGTTTATCTTCTCATTCAAGGCAACTCTGGACTTAGCTTGGGATTCAATGGTTTGGTTGATCATTGCTTCGAGTCGCTCCAAATGAGCGTTAAATTCCTAGCTCTCATCGTGCTGGTTCAAGATTTGATGAGGAAGACGGTAAGGATTTTGTCGAGTGTTGACAAACGGAGACGTAAAAGGCTCGTCTCGAGAATAAGGATGCTCGTAGCGTCCTCAAGAGTAGTTGGTCGGTGCTGGTTTCCGATACATGTAGAACGAGTCACGTTTGGAGTGTGAATCGTGAGAGTAATGAGCATAAAATGGGTCGTGGTAACCCTGCTCGTAGTAGTGATCTCGCTCTAGAGGCGAATCCAAGTTTCAGAGTCCTGAAACGAAGAAAAAAAAAGTTTGTTTTAGAGTCGATTTACTAACCTCTAAGGTGTGACATAATCAAAAACGATTGCCTCCACGACAACAGTGCCAAAAACATTATATGATGGTTTATGTGTTATCGTAGCATCATGTTTTAAATTTGTAAACCTTAAAAGTCTGCAAGTGCACATATGTGCGTTGTAGTACTTAGTAAGGAAGTCTAAAACGAAAGAGGTTTTTGTAGGGTTGTTGTGTCACAAATTGTAAAGTGCGTAAAAAGTAAAGATTGCTTGAAAAGTAAATAATGAAATCGAAAATAAAAACTAAAAGAGAAAATTGGTTCAGCGCCCACAAAGAAATCATCCGCCTCATCAAACAAACTCAGCGGAACGCCTCGGCAAAGACAACTCAGAAGAACGCCTCAGCAAAGACATCTTAGCAGAACACCTCGACAAAGTGATCAACAAGATGCCTCGGTGCCACCTCACCTCGGCAACTTAAGCAAGCAAACAACTCGGTGTCGCTTCGGCTCGGCAGTTATTCTCGATCTCAAGGCTTTCACCGCGTCACAATCACTTCTGAGATTGACAAGCTGGGGGTCTAACTATTGGGGTCGGTTTTCACGTGCTCGAGAGTATGGAGAAATGTGTCTAGTCGAACCGAACCATAAGCCCCACCTCGGACCGGCCAAACCAGAGAAGGCCAACTCGGACTGACCCGAGCCAAACTAGACAAATGCTCTGAACCGACCTGAGCCGGAGAAGACATGCCTAAGACCGGCCAAGTCGGAGAAGGTCGCCTCAAACCAAAATAACCCAAGCCGAACCGGTTTAGCTGAGCTCACCTCAGACCGGAAGCGTAAACAGAGCCCAATTACTTAAACGGGCCGAGCCGTATGCTTCGTGGGCCGACGCAAGTCCTATTCGCCTGCTGTTACGGGCCCATCAAATGACTCAAATCACCGTCTTCTCAGATGGCAAATGGTGCGGCTAATTCAATAATATCTTCTGTGTTGCGACATTGTCCCACGGTAATCAATTCCATGATACTAATCACTTTGTTAATTACCTAATTAAGAACAAATTTTCATTTTTAATTACGCAATCAACAAGCATTAATCTCAAGATCATATAACCAATAAACTTCTTAGACATCTATTTCCATATGCTAAACAAGTAAATCTATTAAAAAGTTCTATATGGTACAATCCTATTAGCTAGGAAAATGAATGGTATTCCTATTAAGAAAAAGAACATTTATTTTAGGTTTTCTATAGGGTTATATTTAACGTGAAGTTTATATAAATGGATCTAAGGATCTAAAAAACCATAAGACAAAGGGTATTGGCCTCAATTCTGATTCTCGCTTAATTTCGCCTAAAGGTTTTTGTTTTTCACAAAAATTTACAAAACATGAACATGTCATCTTTTGTCATGTAGATATATCTATTAGTTAAAACAAATTTATAACTAAAAAAATATGTATATATTATGAGTTCAAAAATAGATTTTCGTAACAACATGTGGTATTAACAAATTTTAAAAACAAAGTGCCAATTCAATACGTGTTGTGTATGCTAAGATTTATAACATAAAAAGTTTTTTTTTTGTTGAAAGATTGAATAATTAGCTGTTAGATGATAGATGGTCAAAATAGTAAGTATAACACACCTAAGTTGTCCAAACATCAATCGATATACTTACCTAATTAAGAAAAAGAAACCAAAAAACAAAAACAAAAAAACAAATTGACATCCTAAAAATTAGTAAACTTCTAAAGTATGATAAAACAGTTTTTACTATATAAATCATCATAGATCAACGTAAAATTCTCACAAAATCATCTCGCTTTAAACCACGCTAAGAAACAATAGAATACAATTTTCAAGTTTGCATAATCACAATATATACGTTATGGCAGCTCAATTGTCAAAGAAATTTTGCAGTGTCTTGATGATTGTAATTTTATTTACAATGTTGTTTTCAGCACAAGTATCTCATTCCATCAAGACAGATGTGTGTGTACAAGACTGTATCACAAATCAGTGCATGAAAGCATCAAAAAAAGTGACTCCGGCGATATGTGACAGTCCTTGCAAGATAATTTGTGATCCATTCCATAATGCGCGATACATTGTACCTCCTAAAGGTTATCAAAATCCTGTAAAAAGGTTCTGTAATACATTCAGTTGGATATGTCAGTAACAATAATTGGAAAGTTTGAACGTAATTTTTTTAATGCATAAGTTATATTTTGTATTTTTGTATCATTCGATCGATTAATACCTAATGGTACGTATTTATTTTTCTTCTATTATATAAATATTTAAGTATAAATCATGGTATAATCATTTTGCGAGTATCAATTAAAAAGTCTAGACTCTTAAAAGATGTCCATGTCAACAAGACAACACCTTCAAACTTATAAAATCTAATCAATCCAGGTTATAGATTTTAGGACAAATTTGGAAGACTTTCGTATCTCTTCTTTCTAAAAATTCAATCAACATTTTGTTAACTTCTTTGGCTTATTATGTTAGAATTACTTTGTTCGTTATTCAAAAATAGTTGAGATTTGTGGTATTATAATACTAGATGATTCCACAAAAGAAAATAATTAGATGAAACAAGAGGTCAATTTAGGTTTGGCTAAAATGAGCAGACTTAGCCTCTTTAGGCTCAACCTGTCTTTAATTGTGATGATTTTTGACTTATTAGAAAGCTTACTGCGAAAACTTTCTCCTCGTACATGTATGAGTTTTATATAATTTATGAAATATATTTTGTATGTTATACAAGTCAAAAACCAGAAGCACACATTGTTTTACTCTGTGGAGCCCACATCACTATGTTGCATAGTAATTACAAATTTTCTATATATATACGAACGCATTCGTTCGTTGTAAAAACATAACTTCACAATTTCAATAAAATCAAAATCTCTTTCTCTCGCTTCTTTATATTATCAGTATCCCGATCTTCTACCGGGTATAATATTTTTGTCTTTATTAATATTTATCTTTATGATAAATTATATTTATTTTTATAACACGTTATCAGCACGATCACTCTGCGTTATCACTAAATATTTATTTATAATATATATCCTACTACAGCGGGCGGTATGTCGCCTCTATAATAATTTATTATTTTGCAGTGGTTGTTTAATGCACCACTATTTATCAAATATTATAGAGAGCGGTTTGTCGCCTCGTTATTATTTTTATATCATGGTTGCTAAATGCACCATTATTATTTACTGTTAATATTATAGTGGACGTCTCAGACGCCACCATTATTATTATTAATATTATAGTGGACGTCTCAGACACCACAAAATTTATTTACTGTTTAAATGTGGATGATTCTGTCACCACAATATTGTCGTTAATTATCTGTTTATTATGGTTATTATATAAGGAGGTTCGGCCGCCTGTATATAAACCTTGTATATGAAATTTGATAAATTTAGCTGATTGATTATTTAAATTTCCAGATTGATTTTCTTTAATTCCAACGGTCACAAATTTTTTTTTTCAAATTTTTCACTTTTTCAAACGGCTATGAACAGTATTTTCAATCTATAAATATACTTATCTTTCACTCATTTTTATTTACTCAAACATTTCATCTCCTCTCAAAGAAATTTTCTTAGATTTCTTTTGTACGAAAAATGTTTAAAAAAATAATTAGCTTGTTATTACTTTTAAGTTCAATTGTAATTTTTTCTATTTATGGTCTTTTCGTTGGAGTAGTTACTCCCGAAGAGTTTACTCCAACCGTTATGCTAGTTTTATATGCATTATTTTTTCTTGTAATTGCTTTAATTATTCATGTAAACGGTTTCTAATAAAATTACTAATAATATTTTTATGATTTTATTTTTAGAAATAAAAAAATGGCAAGCGTTGAAAATCTTAAGATCCCAGCTCTCAAAATTACTGGAGCAAACTACATAGCATGGACCACCGATGTGGAACTCCATCTAGAGTCGAAAAAATTATCCGACACAATAAAAGAAGGAAATAACTCTCCTGCCGAAGATAAGGCAAAGTCGATAATTTTCTTAAGAAAACATCTAGATGAGAATGTGACGCATGATTATGTGGGCATAAAAGACCCAGCAGAGCTGTGGCAAGCTCTAAAGGAAAGGTTTGACAACCAGAGGGAAATAACTCTCCCTCATGCCTTAGAGGAGTGGAAAAACCTGAGATTTCAGGATTTTGAGAAAGTGGATGAATATAATTCCGCTATTTTGAGAATAGTTTCACAATTGAAATTTTGTGGTAAGCCTGTCTCCGAAGCAGAGATGCTCGAGAAGACTTATCTCACTTTTCATAAAGAACACCGTATCCTGCAAGAACTTTATAGAAGTCGTGGATACAAAAGGTTCTCTGAGCTAATTGTGACTCTCATATTAGCAGAAAAGAATTGTGAACTTCTCATAAAAAACCACAACTCTCGACCTACGGGAACTAGAGCACTCCCTGAAGTGAATGCCACAAATGTGAGGAATCCCGAGAGAAAAAGTCAAAGCTATCGGGGTCGTGGTCGTCGATTTAATCGCGGACGTGGAAGAAGTTACAACCCAAAAGGGAGGGGATCGTACAAATGGGTTCGACCTTAATATACTCATAAAGGGAAAGAAACCCAAGAGAACTCCACCAATAAACGTGAGAATAACTGTTACAGATGTGGGTCAAAAGGGCATTGGGCCCATGTATGTCGAACCCCTCCACATCTTTGTTAGTTATACCAAGAGTCCACTAAAGGAAAAGGGAAGGAAGTGAACCTCATGGAACACTTTGAGGGTACATCGTACCTCGACTCCCCCGACTTTGCGAATGATTTCGACAAGACCGCTCTTGCGGATAACTGAAATGCTTGTAGTTAGACTACTGAATAGTCTCGAGTAATGCCATGTATAATTATTACATTTCAGTTTTAAAATAAATAAATGTTTTCTTTAAAACAATCTAATGAATAATTATTGTGTGTTTCTCTATGAATGATTTTTCTCGTTTTCTTTATTGATGTTTATGTTGATTACATAAATGGATCACAATACGAATGGAACAATATCCAAGGAAAATATTCGAGAAATTTGTATACCAGATAGTGGAACAACGCACACTATTCTGAGACACAAGAGATTTTTCTCTGTGTTAAAAGCAACAAAAATGATTGTTGACACAATATCGGGTCCTACAGACTTGATTGAGGGAACATGCAAAGCCAACTTTATGTTGCCTAATGGAACAAAATTTTCCATAAATAACGCCTTGTATTCTCCAAATTCCAAAAGGAATTTGTTGAGTTTCAAAGACATATACCTTCAAGGATATGAAACTCAGTCTGCAACTGAGGATGGAAAGAAGTATATGTACATAACTTCTGATAAATTGGGAAAAATGGTTATATTGGAAAAGTTCTCAAAACTCCCTTCTGGTTTGCATCATACTTATATAGATGCAATAGAATCACATCTTGTGATCAAAAGAAATCCAGATGATTTAATCTTATGGCATGATCGCCTCGGTCACCCAGGCACATCGATAATGCGAAAGATCGTAGAGAGCTCACATGGTCATTCGATGAAAATCCAGGAGATTTATCATAGAAGTAAAATGACATGTGATGCATGTTCTCTAGGAAAATTGATCATAAGGCCATCACCAACCAAAATCAATAATGAATCACCAAAATTCCTTGAACGAATTCAAGGGGATATTTGTGGACCAATACATCCACCATGTGGACCATTCCACTATTTTTTGGTGTTAATTGACGCATCCAGCAGATGGTCACATGTTTGTCTATTATCATCTCGAAATATTGCATTTGCGAGATTTCTAACTCAGATAATCAAACTGCGAGCACAATTTTCTGATTATCCCATTAAAAGAGTTAGACTAGACAACGCCGGTGAATTCACATCCCAAGCATTCAATGATTATTGTATGGTAACGGGGATTGAAGTTGAACATTCTGTAGCACATGTTCACACACAAAATAGTTTGGCTGAATCATTAACTAAACGTCTGCAACTCATTGCAAGACCATTAACCATGAGATCAAAACTTCCAACCTCTGTATGGGGACATGCCATTTTGCATGCAGAAGCACTCATTCGGATAAGACCAAGTGCGAACCATAAGTATTCCCCACTACAGTTAGCATTTGGTCGAGAACCAAATATTTCTCATCTAAGAATTTTTGGTTGTGCGGTTTACGTGCCTATAGCACCACCATAACGTACAAAGATGGGACCACAAAGAAGGTTGGGAATATATGTTGGTTATGATTCTCCTTCAATTATACGATACCTAGAAACACAGACTGGTGACGTCTTTACGGCGCGTTTTGCCGATTGTCATTTTGATGAGAAAGTATTCCCGGTTCTAGGGGGAGAAAATAAACAAGTAGAGAAGGATATCAAATGGAGTGTACCAACCTTGTTGCACCTTGATCCTCCTACTAAACAGTCAGAAGTAGAAGTTCGACGAATCATGCATTTACAGAGTATAGCAAATCAGCTACCTGATGCATTTGCAGATACTAAAACGGTAACTAAATCACATATACCAGCTGCAAATGCCCCTGCTCGTATTGAAATACCACGAGAAAGTGAAAGAGCAGATGATACACATGAGTCAAGAACACGCTTAAAGCGTGGTAGACCTGTTGGTTCTAAGGATAAAAATCCTAGAAAACGAAAGGAAGCTGAAAAGCATGATATTCCCAAAATAGCAGAAAGCATTTTGGAAGAAGCAAATCATGAGACTAATGATAATATAGAGCATCATGAATCTGAAGGAAATCATGAAATTTCCATCAACTACATCCATAATGGAAAGATATGGAATCGAAATGAAATGGATGATGTTGATGACGTTTTCTCATACTTAGTATGTAAAGAAATAGACGATGAAAACAAAGATCCAGAACCAAGGTCTGTATATGAATGCCAAAAGAGGCAAGACTGGTTGAAATGGAAAGATGCTATAAAAGTCGAATTTGATTCACTTAATAAACGAGATGTAGTCGGGCCCATTGTGCTCACACCTAAAGATGTGAAGCCGGTTGGATACAAATGGGTTTTCGTTCGAAAACGAAATGAGAAAACTGAGATTATGAGATACAAAGCTCGCCTTGTGGCTCAAGGTTTTTCTCAAAGGCCCGGGATTGATTATGAAGAAACATATTCTCCCGTTATGGATGCAATCACATTTAGATTCTTAATGAGTCTAGTGGCTGACGAGAATCTAGAGATGCGTCTCATGGATGTCGTTACAGCATATCTATATGGATCGCGGTATATGTTGATGATCTAAATATTATCGGAACTCAAGGGGAAATACATAAAGCATCTGATTATTTAAAAGGAGAATTTGAGATGAAAGATCTCGGACAGACAAAGTACTGTCTTGGCCTACAAATTGAGCATTCTCAAAAGGGTATATTTGTGCATCAATCCACATATACCAAAAGAGTGTTAAAACGCTTTAACATAGATAAGGCAACTCCTCTAAGCACTCCTATGGTCGTTAGAACACTTAAGGATGATAATGATCCATTCCGACCGCATGAGGAAAATGAAGAGATACTTGGTCATGAAGTACCATATCTAAGTGCAATTGGAGCCCTTATGTACCTTGCCAATTGTACACGACCTGACATATCATTTGCTGTTAATCTTTTGGCAAGATTCAGTTCGTCCCCTACACGAAGACATTGGAATGAGATTAAACATATTTTTCGTTATCTTCAAGGCACTATTGATTTAGGTTTACTCTATCCTAAAAATTCAAAAAGTCAAATGGTTGGTTTTGCAGAGGCAGGATATTTGTCGGATCCACATAAACCCCGATCACAAACAGGGTATGTGTTCACGATCGGAGGCACATCTATATCTTGGCGTTCTCAAAAGCAGACGCTTGTGGCCACTTCTTCAAATCATGCTGAAATCATCCACTCCATGAAGCAAGTAGAGAATGTGTGTGGCAGAGATCAATAAGTCACCACATCCAATCAAGCAGTGGAATTCGCGTAAATACGGAACCAACTGTCTTATATGAAGACAGCGCTGCATGTATTGCCCAAACGAAGGAAGGATATATCAAGAGTGATAGAACCAAACATATCCCTCCGAAGTTCTTCTCATACACTCAAGAGCTCGAGAAGAATAAAGAAATCGAAGTGAGATATGTCCAATCATGTGAAAATGCAGCGGATCTCTTCACGAAATCATTACCCACCACTATATTCATGAAACATGTCCATAACGTTGGAATGCATCATCAAAGAGATTTATAAGATGACATACAGGTCGTTCGAGGGGGAGCTTGCGTGGTTGTACTCTTTTTACCTTCTTATGGTTTTTCCCACTGGGTTTTCCTAGAAAGGTTTTTAACGAGGCAACAAAGACATAACGCAAGAGACAATAGTGACACTGGTCTCCAAGGGGGATTGTTATAAAAGTCAAAAACCAGAAGCACACATTGTTTTACTCTGTGGAGCCCACATCACTATACTACATAGTAATTATAAATTTTCTCTATATATACGAACGCATTCGTTCGTTGTAAAAATATAATTTCACAACTTCAATAAAATCAAAATCTCTTTCTCTCGCTTCTTTATATTATCAGTATCCCGATCTTCTACCGGGTATAATATTTTTGTCTTTATTAATATTTATCTTTTTGATAAATTATATTTATTTTTATAACATTGTAGAATATATCTTTGACGAACTTTTCTTCTATATCAAAACAAGACATCTTAGAAACGCGTATTTTTGCTTCAATTGCATGAATTGTTTTTTTCCCCTTCATATTGACACCATTGACCTCTAAATAAGAAAATATGCAAAATCAATGCATATATGGCATAATTACATACGAAAAGACACATTTTACCTAGAAAATGCATGGAAAATCAAAGGTAAAAACAATCAAAATCTGCGTTCATCACTACACATATGTACCTAAGCGAAATCTTTATTTAGTGTTTCATAAGTCACTACAAGAATACAGCCAAAACCCGAAGGTCATATCCGTCGGAAAACGGCTTTCCCGACAAATTTCCGACCGATTTGACCCGTCAGAACTATTTTGTCGGAAATAAAAATCCGTCGGAAATCGGTCAAAAATTTTCGACAGATTGCCGATGACATATATTGACCGACCGAATTCCGACGAATATTATTGATCAAAAAATTCCTAACGATTTACCGACGGTACTAAAATCCCGATACGTTTCCGATGGTAATAGTTATCAAAAATGTCCCGGCGGTATTCCGGGGAAAATCTGAGTTTTCCAGACCGATTCCCGACGGGTATTTAACAAATTGTAATTAAAAATTCGAAAATAATGATTAAATTAAATTAAATTTTAATTAAATTAAATTAACAATTCGAAAATTAAAATTAAAATTAAATTGTGCATAAATATAATAATTTTTTGAAACTAAAAAAACATAAAAACTAATTTTCCGTTCCCGGGAAATCCTGGAACTTCAATTTCATCCAACCCGCCATGTCGGCGATATCATCCCTTGCCTCTGTAAGCTCCTCTTGCGTATCACGTAACTTCATTTCGGTGTCCGCTTTCGCCGCCTCCAAAGATGCTACTATTTCCTTCAACTCTTCATTCTGCTGGACAAGATCTTCAGAGTAATCTGAAAAACCGATGAAGCCTCGTTGTCGATAACCGGGACCTTACCCAAACCCCTGTGACGCCGTCCTTTTTTATAAAGGGGAAATTCCTATACAAATTAAAAAAAATTTAGAACATTATAAAATTATAATGTCAAAACTAAATGAAAACTAAAAAAACTTACGATGATAACGAGACGGTTGACCTCTTCCCGCAGCACCTTGAAGGAAGAGGATGAGTCACCTTGTGACTACTGGGTCAGTTCGATCTTCTTCTTCTTCACCTTCTCGTAGATCTCAGTCATGAGGGGATCCTGAATAACCCCGGTTGGCTTGTTCGTGTGGCACGTCCTCATCAACTCCATGTGATCCTGACGCACACCTCCGGCCTCATTTGTCTACAAAAAACGACAAAATTAAATATTATTAAATAATTTAAAAATTAAATATAGAAAACAATGTAAACAATAAAAGATTACCATTTGCATTTCTCGGGTCCGAAAGCTGTTCAAACTGGTGTTGTGGACGTATTGTCCCTTACCGGATTGGTCATTCATTCGGTTTCCCGAATTAGTCTTCGAGGTTTTCCCCATATTACTGAAGCGTTCAAGCCTTTCGATTTGTCTTGCGCTTTCCTCCACTTTTGTTTCCACTCGTTCAAGTTTCTTTTGAATTGAGTAGCCGCCTCCTTCATAAACTCTTTTTCCACTGTGGTCGTGTCAGAATGATGCCATGTAAACTCTTACTGTGAAAACGGAAATAAAAACTTATCAAAATTATGAATAAAACATAAAAAAATAGAAAAAAATAGTAATTTAGAATTTACCGCAAATTGTCTAAACCAAATATATTTCCTCTCATACGGGATGCTTGAAAACTTCTTGTACGGTTTGTTGAGGATCGAATCCAACATCCACAAAACGGAATTGCTAATCTCGTTGTTCGATAAACCAAACCTATAAAAAAAAAACTATTAATAATTTTACTTTCAAAAAAAAAAAAATTTATTTTACCATGTCGATCTTCCGCGGAGTCTTTGATCGAGACTGAAAAATAAGTCATGCCCCGGTCATTGGACTAACTGCTCGATGGACATGATTGGAGGAGGAGCTTCACTGTGCGACTCCGGAACATGAGAAAGCCCCGGAGTTTGTCTTGGATTAGAGGTCCATGTTGGGGAACCGCCTTGTTGAAGTGGTTGCGCCCCTCGAGACGAACCACCGCTCTGTTGACGTGGTTGCATCCGTTGAGATGAACCACCGCGGCGAATGTAACCATCGTACGACCTCGAAAAATAAAAACACAAAATTTGTTAGTTGTAAAAATTTATAAAAATTCTATAAAATACTAAAAATATTACCAAAACCCCTAAAAATTTATAAAAATTCTAATTTTGTTTTTTATTGCCAAAAACGTTTATATAACATTAAAAAAATCACTTGTAAAGTGCTAAAACAATATTCTACTATTCTAAAAAATTTAAAAACACTTGTAAAATGCTAAAAAAGATTCCAATATTCTAAAAAAAAAATTAAATCACTTGGAAAATTCTTATAAATTATTCTAAAGCGTTCTAAGAATTTATACAAACTCTATTTCCCAACAAATCTAACAATTTCTATTTTTTTTTATAAAATCCTAATCTAACCAATTTTGTAAAAAATCCTAACAATTCCCAACAAATCTAACAATCTACAAAAACCTATTCTAACCAAGATCTAGCAACCTAATCATTGAAAATTTCCAACAAATCTAACCTAAACAAATCTAACAATCATTCCCTAACAAATATAACAAAATCAAAGAAAGAGAGAAGAAGCTTACATAGGGATTGGCGAGAGAGAAGAGGAAGACTCCGCGGCGAGCAACGGCGGACGGCGGCGAGCAGCAACCTAATAAAGATGAGAAGAAATTAAGGAGGAGAAGAGAAGAGGAAGATAATAGAAAGAGATGAGAGGAGAGGGCTTACTTGGATTGCGGCGAGTCGACAATTCCGGCGAAGAAGGGGCGGCGGAGAGAGATCTAAGAGAGAGAGAGAATGATATGAAACAAAATGAGGAGGAAGAAGAGAATGGGTTTGATTTAGAGCAATTGATTCACGACCGACCCAGTCGGTTTGGAATCGGTCGGAAATCAATTGATAAACCGCTTAAATTTTTCGTTTGGCTGTCAATTTTTCTGGGTTATTTTTTAGATCCGTCGGAATTCCAGACCAATAAAAAAAAATAGAAATTGTTAGATTTGTTGGGAAACAGGTTCATGTCGCGACGGGTATCGATCGATACTAGGTGAGTATCGATCGATACCGAAAGTCTGCATTCGTGAAAATTGCAGATTTTTGGGATAAAGGTCTTGAAGCTGAGCTTCAATGAGGTAAACACCTTCCTCTGGCAAACAATCATAAATAGGGACGACCTCATCGACCTTTAGTCGCGATAAGTGGTCAGCAACGCCATTCTCAACTCCTTTCTTGTCCTTGATCTCGATATCGAAACCTTGGAGCAAAAGAACCCATCGGCATAGACGAGGTTTGAGGTCCTTGTTCTTCAGCAGGTATTTGAGAGCAGCATGGTCTGTGTGGACAATGACCTTGCTCCCAATCAAGTAGGACCGGAATTTCTCAAAAGAGAAAACGACTGCCAGCAACTCCTTCTCAGTGGTGCTGTAATTTCGCTGAGCATCATCCAACGTCCTGCTTGCATAATAAATAGCATGGAGTTTCTTGTCTTTCCTCTGACCCAACACAGCTCCAACAGCAAAATCACTGGCATCACACATAACTTCAAAAGGCAAGCTCCAATCAGGTGGTTGGACTACAGGAGCGCTCACCAATGCCTTTTTGATTTCCTTGAAGGCTACAAGGCAATCAGATGTGAAATCAAACTTGACTTCCTTACATAACAGGGCTGTGAGTGGACGTGCAAGTTTAGAGAAATCTTTGATGAACCTCTTGTAAAACCCAGCATGACCAAGGAAGCTCAGTATCTCAGGAACAGATCGTGGAGGTTGCAAGCTTGTCATGACTTGAATCTTGGCCTTGTCGACTTCGATCCCTGCCTTAGAAACCTTGTGCCCAAGAACAATGCCATCTTGTACCATGAAGTGGCACTTCTCCCAATTAAGAACCAAGTGCTTCTCCTCGCATCGCTGGAGCACTTTGCACAAGTTATCCAGACAGTCCTTGAATGACGATCCATATACAGAAAAATCATCCATGAAGACCTCCATAAACTCCTTAGTCATATCTGTGAAAATCGACATCATGCATCGCTGAAAGGTCGCTGGAGAGTTACATAATCCAAATGGCATTCTTCTGTAGGCAAATGTGCCATATGGACATGTAAAGGTCGTCTTTCCCTGGTCCTCTGGATGTATATGAATCTGGAAAAAGCTTGAGTTCCCATCGAGAAAATAGTAGTATGGGTGACTCGCTAACCTCTCTAGCATCTGGTCAATGAATGGCAATGGGAAGTGATCCTTCCGTGTAGCCGCATTAAGCTTCATGTAGTCAATGCACATCATGTGACCAGTGATTGTCCTTGTGGGGATCAGCTCGTCCTTCGCATTCTTCACCACAGTTATGCCTCCTTTCTTAGGCACAACGTGAACTGGACTAACCCAAGAACTATCCGAGATGGCATAGATAATCCCTGCTTCCAACAGTTTCATCACTTCTTTTCTGACCACTTCCTTCAGGTTCAGATTCAGCCTCCTCTGACACTCAATCGAAGACTTTGACTCGTCCTCCAGGTGAATCCGATGCATGCACAAGTCTGGTGCTATACCCAAAATATCAGCAAGAGAATAGCCAAGAGCTTTGCGATACTTGCGCAGCTTGCTCAGCAGTAAAGCAACCTCTGTGGTATTCAAAGAAGCATTAACGATTACTGGGTATGTGNCATCCCTTGCCTCTGTAAGCTCCTCTTGCGTATCACGTAACTTCATTTCGGTGTCCGCTTTCGCCGCCTCCAAAGATGCTACTATTGCCTTCAACTCTTCATTCTGCTGGACAAGATATTCAGAGTAATCTGAAAAACCGATGAAGCCTCGTTGTCGATAACCGGGACCTTACCCAAACCCCCGTGACGCCGTCCTTTTTTATAAAGGGGAAATTTCTATACAAATTAAAAAAAAATTAGAACATTATAAAATTATAATGTCAAAACTAAATGAAAACTAAAAAAACTTACGATGATAACGAGACGGTTGATCTCTTCCCGCAGCACCTTGAAGGAAGAGGATGAGTCACCTTGTGACTACTGGGTCAGTTCGATCTTCTTCTTCTTCACCTTCTCGTAGATCTCAGTCATGAGGGGATCCTGAATAGCCCCGATTGTCTTGTTCGTGTGGCACGTCCTCATCAACTCCATGTGATCCTGATGCACACTTCCGGCCTCCTACAAAAAATGACAAAATTAAATATTATTAAATAATTTAAAAATTAAATATAGAAAACAATGTAAACAATAAAAGATTACCATTTGCATTTCTCGGGTCCGAAAGCTGTTCAAACCGGTGTTGTGGACGTATTGTCCCTTACCGGATCGGTCATTCATTCGGTTTCCCGAATTAGTCTTCGAGGTTTTCCCAATATGGGATGAAGTCATCCCAAACCGAAGCGTTCAAGCCTTTCGATTTGTCTTGCGCTTTCCTCCACTTTTGTTTCCACTCGTTCAAGTTTCTTTTGAACTGAGTAGCCGCCTCCTTCATAAACTCTTTTTCCAATGTGGCCGTGTCAGAATGATGCCATGTAAACTCTTACTGTGAAAACGGAAATAAAAACTTATCAAAATTATGAATAAAACATAAAAAAATAGAAAAAAAAAATAGTAATTTAGAATTTACCGCAAATTGTCTAAACCAAATATACTTCTTCTCATACGGGATGCTTGAAAACTTCTTGTACGGTTTGTTGAGGATCGAATCCAACATCCTCAAAACGGAATTGCTAATCTCGTTGTTCGATAAACCAAACCTATAAAAAAAGAAAAACTATTAATAATTTTACTTAAAAAAAAAAAATTATTATTTTACCATGTCGATCTTCCGCGGAGTCGTTGATCGAGACTGAAAAATAAGTCATGCCCTGGTCATTGGACTAACTGCTCGATGGACATGATTGGAGGAGGATCTTCACTGTGCGACTCCGGAACATGAGAAAGCCCCGGAGTTTGTCTTGGACTAGAGGTCCATGTTGGGGAACCGTCTTGTTGAAGTGGTTGCGCCCCTCGAGACGAACCACCACTCTGTTGACGTGGATGCATCCGTTGAGATGAACCACCGCGGCGAATGTAACCATCGTACGACCTCGAAAAATAAAAACACAAAATTTGTTAGTTGTAAAAATTTATAAAAATTCTATAAAATACTAAAAATATTACCAAAACCCCTAAAAATTTATAAAAATTCTAATTTTGTTTTTTATTGCCAAAAAAGTTTATATAACATTAAAACAAAATCACTTGTAAAGTGCTAAAACAATATTCTACTATTCTAAAAAATTTAAAAACACTTGTAAAATGCTAAAAAAGATTCCAATATTCTAAAAAAAAATTAAATCACTTGGAAAATTCTTATAAATTATTCTAAAGCGTTCTAAGAATTTATACAAACTCTATTTCCCAACAAATCTAACAATTTCTATTTTTTTGTAAAAAATCCTAATCTAACCAATTTTGTAAAAAATCCTAACAATTCCCAACAAATCTAACAATCTACAAAAACCTATTCTAACCAAGATCTAGCAACCTAATCATTGAAAATTACCAACAAATCTAACCTAAAAAAATCTAACAATCATTCCCTAACAAATATAACAAAATCAAAGAAAGAGAGAAGAAGCTTACATAGGGATTGGCGAGAGAGAAGAGGAAGACTCCGCGGCGAGCAACGGCGGACGGCGGCGAGCAGCAACCTAATAAAGAAGAGAAATAATTAAGGAGGAGAAGAGAAGAGGAAGATAATAGAAAGAGATGAGAGGAGAGGGCTTACTTGGATTGCGGCGAGGCGGCGATTCCGGCGAAGAAGGGGCGGCGGAGAGAGATCTAAGAGAGAGAGAAGGATATGAAACGAAATGAGGAGGAAGAAGAGAATGGGTTTGATTTAGAGCAATTGATTCTCGACCTACCCAGTCGGTTTGGAATCGGTCGGAAATCAATTAATAAACCGCTTAAATTTTTCGTTTGACTGTCAATTTTCCCGGGTTATTTTTTAGATCCGTCGGAATTCCATACCAATTTCCGACGGGTCTTAAAAATTGCATGATCTTTGATTTGGTAGTAAACACATGTTAATTTCGAAACTTTTCACATCCGTCGAAAATTGGTCGGGAATACCGACATATCTAAAAAATAACCCAGAAAAATTGACCGCCAAATGAAAAATTTACGCGGTTTATTAATTGATTTCCGACCGATTCCAAACCGAATGGGTCGGCTGAGAATCAATTGCTCTAAATCAAACCCATTCTCTTCTTCCTCCTCATTTCGTTTCATATCCTTCTCTCTCTCTCTTAGATATCTCTCCGCCGCCCCTCTTCACCGGAATTATCGACGGATTTGAAACTTTTCAAAAAAATGCTAAGTGTAAAACGGTGCATTTATAAATCCCGTCGGAAATCTATCAGGAATTTCCGACCGATTTCCGACCATATAGGGTTTAGGGTATGAAATACTAAATTTTCAAACCATATAGGGTTTAAGAAATATCTACTAATCTTATATCTAACAACTAACTTAATAGGTAAACATAAAATGGATCATATGACGATTTCTATGAATCGATTGGAGAACGAGTTTAACATTTCATAACGAAAAATATAACTTATACTCACACTTTTCGGTTTCTTGTAGGGTTTTGATTAAAAGCTCAAAAAGAGTGATTCTTATGAAATTTTAACATTAAATTCTTTCAATATATCATATCTAACCCTATCAAATATAAACCTAATCAAATGTTTGCTATTTGAGGTTTCGAAACCCCGAATGGTCGGAAATTCTGACTTATGGAAAAAACACATGTTATAAATGTATATCAACACATTTATTTTCAGTTTATAAAAAATATCCACAATAGTCGGGATTTGGTCAGAAAATCGTCGGGAATTCCGACCGAATCGAATACTTTTCTAAAACAAATATAGAAAACAATAATATATGTGATAACACCATATTTTTACCCATTTTACCCCTTATTTTAGAACACTTTAATAAGTGTTTCATTTGCTTTTATATGTTTTTATCGTAGTATTTGCATATTTGTAGTTTGAAGACTCTTTTCAGGTTCATAAGGTAAAACGACGCAACTTGGAGAAAAACCAGGTTATAGACAATTTTGGACTGCCAGAAGTTCGACATCCGATGGAGACCTTCTCACTGTCTGATCACGTCCAAATTTGGACGCAAGATAGAAGGGATAACTAACTTTCATATCCAGTTTGTTTCAAGACAATCCAACAGGTTATATCTCAAGATACAACCAATTGGCTGAAGGCATGTTATGCAGTCTCGCGATAGAAGCAAGAGAAGAATTGATGTTTCAACCTCATAGACCAACCACCACGGATCCAGGCTCTCCAACCACGGCGAAGACACTCCTGGCCGCTTCCAGAGGCTCTCCAGCAACGGATCGAGCCCACGCACTCGCGGCCAGCCAGATTCGGCCCAAAAACACCTCGTTCGAAGCCCGCTTCAAGCCCATTTCGCTTTCGCATCAAAGTTTATGTCTCATAGTACGACCTAGGTGCTTGATTACCCTCTGGTAAATACTCCGTAAACAATTCAGACCATGAGTCCATGCAGCTTTCAGCCATATTATGGTCTTCCTTAATGTTCATGAACCGAGCAGCCAAAGATAATTTCGATTGACCTTCACGACATCCATCATAAAGTGAAGTATTTGCAGCATCTAACATGCCGTAAAACTGTTTTGCCTCTTGGGTACTAGGTTCTTCATGAACATGTTCATATCCACTTTCATGTTCATGATGATGATACTCATGATGATTAAATGGCGTAGTGTCATGAAATGCATCATTCACCATCCCAACATATACATTCCCCCCATCATATGTTGTTGGTTGATGAGTACCACTAGTATAATCTACATTAGCATAATTTGTTCCTCCCCCAACCACATCATAATCTTCACCATGTTCAGACCATACATAATATCCGGGCATAAATCCTCTACTATGCAAATGCTTCGAAATTGTACTTCCGTGCAAAAATTTGGAATTTTGACATTTTAAACAAGGACAGTGAAACCTACCTCCACTGCTTTGCGTTAATGACTGGCTATTAGCAAAATTCATGAACTGCTCAACACCCGCCAAGAATTCACTGGAGATATGATTTGTGTGTGGATCGATCCTATTATACATCCACTCTCGTGATGAATTCCACATTTTTTTTTTGGATTCGTTTCTTTTTTTTTGTTGAGGGAAATGATTTGTGTGTTAATGGGGGAGAGAGCGACGAGTTTTATATGCAAAACATTTGTGACTAATTTGAGACTCCTAAAAAGTAGTCGCAAATTTACCACTATTTTGCCACATTTTCCGACTATTTTGGGACTATTGTAAGTAGTCGCAAATGGTAGGTGTACCAACTAACATTAACATTTTCCACGTTTTTACCTACTTATTTACCAACTACTCTGCAAATCAGTTACAAATTTGAGACTATAAATTTAAGTTGCAAATCAGTGGCAAATTAGCGACTATATTTCCGGACTAAACTAACAGTCGCAAATTTAAGACTATATTTGCGACTATATTTCCCGACTAAAAAAACCATCGCTAATTCGTCTCAATTTCAGACTACTTTGCGACTAAATTAATATAGTCCAATACTAGTCGGATATCAGTCGCTAATTTGCGACAAATTACCTACGATTAAGTATTGTCGTAAAAATGCGACTGTTATGCCTCTGCGAGCTAAGTAGTCGCTTATTAGTCGCAAAAGAGTCATAAATGAGTCACTAAAATTTGCGACTAAAAAAGTAGTCGCAAATGGTAGTCACAAAAACTGTGTTTTCTTGTAGTGAGGTAAGGACGAATAAATATATGGATGTAAATAATTGAAAAAGTTTAAGGACAAAAAAAAACTTACCTGGATGTAGTTGGGAAATAGATTTGGGAATTAAATGGTGGTTATTGGGGAATGGTAGATGGTGATGGGAATGTATGTGGGGGTTATTGAGGAATGGTAGATGGTGATGGGAATGTATGTGGTGGTGATTGGGGATGGTTTGGGGTCGATCAGGGATCGAACGGAGTCGATCAGAGTCTACAGAAGGCTGGCTGCAGGTCAAAGTGTTGCAGCCGCGGCCATTGGCAAGCTGGCCGCGGGTCGGTTGATCACGACCGCAGCCAAGGGCTAGCTTGCCGCGGGTCGGTGAGACGCACCCGCTGTCGAGCTTCTTTTGCGATCAAGTCCTTCCTTGCGGTTCGTGCTGGACCAACCAGTTCCGAACCGTGTCTCCATCTTGTTGTCTTTTCGGTTTTTTTTTTATTTTTTTGGGTTTTTTTTATTTGTTTAGAAAGCTGAAACTAAGAAAATAAAAACGTTAGTAGAAAAAGAAAGAAAAACTAAAAAGAAAAATGTACCTAAAATGGGTTGCCTCCCATTGAGCGCTTTTGTTTAAAGTCGTTTAGCTCGACGTTGGTAACTAAGTGAACCTAGTAGTAGAAGGAAAGTGTCTTACTACAAGTCTTCTTTGATTTAACCTTGTAATCCTTCGTATAGAACATATCACGCCATTCCCACTCGGGATTTCTGTCATAAAGTCCGAGATGGTGATCTCCTCCGGGATCACAATAGAAAATCAGATTTGAAACTTCCTTGGAGTATGATTCTTCTTCTTTGATATTCTCGGATGGTAGAGCCATGTTGTACGATGCATAGATGGTAGGCTCTAGATCAGTTTGTGTCTTGGTTGGAGCTTGAGTGATGATGGAGAAGAAGTCTTGCTCAAAGAAGTAGGATTGGGATGCAAAACGTCGGAGTTGAGATGAACAGGGACTGGCCGCGTGTGGGGGAGGCGGAGACGCGTCAAAAGGAGGCTTGGCCGCATGTCGGTGATGCGCACCCACGGTGGAAAAACTTGTTTTACAGACACAATTTCGTAACCTAGATTATGCCACCTTTAGTTTACTTCTTGCACCAAACTTTTGTTATTTGTTATTTGTTTAGAGAGATAGGGATTTCTCTTGAACCCTTTTGTTTAAGTTCTTATCTATTGATTATGCAATTCAGAAACTCGATTTTGTCTTGCATGGTCGTGACTGAGTAGTTCTCTTGTAGGCCAAAGGGATCTCAAGGGGCTCTCATGGATCAATTTCTCATTAGGTTTTAGTATAGGGTATCGATTATGATTTTTTGTTCTATCCTTATTCTTAATGCATGTTTGCTTGATTAGCTACCTTGCAACTGATCTTAAATAGTTTTAGAGCTACGAAAGTACTGTTTCTATATGTTTGACCTAGGGTATACGAGCAAAACAGTCACAAGATTTCGAAAGTATACTTATGGAGGGGTTGTGAGCGTTAATGACTTTTCAGTATAATCACAAACTTTTTGTGCGGCCGGAGACGAAAGCTACCGGTCGAGTACTAAAGTTGTAGGTGTGTAGGGTGTACGAAAGTAGACTACACATAGTGTTCGTGTTCCAAGTTCATGAATCCGAAGACGACAAAAATCGCTTTAAAAACCCTAGTTTAGTGACAAAAACAATAAACCTTATTATCGTTTTAGACTTCCTTACTAACTCTCTTTCTAAACTCTCGCAGAACATCATCCCCTCCCTTTGGATCGATACATAAAGTACTAAAACGCACATATATACACTTGCAGAACTTTTAGGTTTACAAATTTAAAACCTGAAGTTTCGGAGAACAATCTGAGCGCATCAGTCGGTTTAACGAGGAGATGAATCTGGCGGCTAATGTTGGAGGGTTTACAATGATTGGCTGGAATGTAGAGGTCAACAATGTATTGGCTGAGGTCGACGAATCTCGAATTATTGATTAGGAAAATCGTGTTCCGATTAGGCAAGTCAGTAATGGCGAAGCTGGCTCAAGCAATCCCCGAGCTCGAGCTCGACCTCCCCTAGATGTGGCTCAAATCCAGTGGCTGCCGAACTTGAGAGAGAGCTGATTGCTGCTGAAAACGAGCAGATTCGTCATGATAAGGATTTTGCTACTCAGCTGGCTATAAAAGAGCAAGATGGAAACCATGCTCGGGAGGCAAACGATGATGCGCCATACGGTAATTTTGAGGTCGATAACGCCAAGATTGATCCTCTAAGTGGCAACGTAGAGGGGCGACCCCGAAGTCCGTTGATAACTTTAGTCATTCGCCTTGCAGCCGTCAAGCTAACTTGTTCGTCGCGAGAGTCGATTGACGCGCTACTCATGACATACGGGTATACGCTTGAGACATTGTTTATCAGGCATGTGGGGTATTATAGGACATGGGATGCCCCAGATGGTTACATCTGCCTGTACGAAGACTACTTTAGGGCTTGCGGTCTTAGATTTCCCTTGCCAGATCTTTTGTTTGAGTTTTGTAACAGACGAAAGACTGTTATTTCCCAGCTTAACCTGACAACTGTGGTTAATATAACGGGACTTCTTTCCATGGGAGATGATATGCTTAAATTAATACCCTAAATAGTACTAAAGTAGCTGCTGTAGTAAATCAGGGGTCGAACACAAGAACTCAAGATATCACACAATAGATTATATAGATACAAAATACGCTAAATCAAAAGATGTAATTGAAAACAAGTATGCAATTAAAGGTGTTGTAAATTCAGTTGGAGGCACATAGGTTTAGGGTATTTCTCAGGAAATCAATGAATGCAGCTAAATTAACTAACAAGATTCAGATTACGCACGGTTCTTGAACTCAAATCACCAAAATATAGCTAACCAACTCTCGTTGCGAAAACTATCTAAATATAAATCCTAGAAATTCCAAATCTCTTTGCGAATCCTAAAATCTAAATCAGCTTTAAAGTTCAAGTTTAATATGTTCACAAATCAATTAAACCAAATCTCTTTGCAAATAATCAATTTGCTCACCCTAAGTTCTGTCAGGTAATTAATCGCACTCTCGTGCCTAATCAATTATCCTAAGATCTAAGTTCTAGGTGATCAATCTAGAATTAGTTTTGAGAACAACCTAAGGTGAAGAACTAATTTAGATTATGAACCCTAAGAAGCTAATCAACCTAGCATTCAAAGAAATCCCTATGAGAAAACCCCAAACCTAACAGGTGATCTACTCAGACATGGAGATTGAAACAATAAACATGACTGAATAAATACTTAAATAAATAATAAGAAAGAGTAACAAAAGGGTTCAAAATCTTCTCTCAGACGAACAAAGTATCAGACTTGTCTCCCTCAAAAACTCTCTCTCAAATCCAGAATAAAATAAGCGTAGCCAACAAAGTGGCTGTAAAAATCCTATAAATAACCTAAAACACGAATTGGGGCTTCTTGTAATTATTAAAGACTTATGGACCAAGTTGCAATTCTTCAATTCTTCATTAAGTCGCGTGTCTGCTGCGATGGGTGTCGATCGATACCAAGGGGGTATCGATCGATGCTTGTCGTGAAATCAGATACTCAGCAACACGAACTTCAGCCTTTGCACCAAACTGCTCCAGGACGCTCCAATAACTCCAATTATGCTCCAAACGTGCTAGAACCTGTAAAAAACTCTAAAACACTACAAAGTAACATAAAGACTCTATAAAACGGACTTGTATCATGGCCTAAAAGGGGTAAAAACCATGATATATCAGGAGACGAGCTTGGCATTCCGGTTACTGCTCGGATGTTTGAAGAGTTAACCTCTGTCAATATTGTAGAGACAAAGATTCAGTATTGGGAGACGTAATATTTTTTCGTCCTGATCACCTCTTCTACCGTATCCAACCCGAATATAGGTTATAAGAGATCGTAGAACTCAAATATTGGTAGAATTTGGTTATCTTGCTTGTTCTGAGGTCTCATACTTTAGTTGCTTCTGGCGCGTGTCCTTTTTCTTTTTTGCAGTTCGGAATCCGGTATACAGTCGTCCCTCTGATCATTGGATGACAAGTGCCGCCCGACTTAGGCAATTGGGATATCTCGAAATAGCACTGGTTATCTCGAAATTCCCAAGCCAAATTTCTGCGTTGCTTGTTTTCGTTTCTTAATTTTGCCTTGTTTGTGCAGCTGTCGAAGGATCTTCAAGGAGAAGGATGGCACCTCGTAGAAATTTTCTCGATTTCCTGGACAATTTTGCTGTCCTATACGATGAGTCTATAGTCCCTTCTGCCCGGAGGGACGCCGTTGTCCAAGTAGATGGGGGCGGTGCGGCGACTGCCGAAGAAAACATCAGGGGCAATCAAAACTCTCAAATCGGTGATACCGAGGTCGATCCACCTATGAACCCTGAAGAGGCCGACCAGATTTTTGGGTCTGGGTTGGCCACCCGTGCTGATTCGGTGCCCGCGAGCACTAATCTAGAGCGGATACTGGTGTTGATGGTGGTGCGGTTGCCGCGCAATCGAACTAGCCAAGGAAGAGGACTATGTCAGGTCGGTTTGTGGAAGAACATGCTAGTCCTTCTCGCAGTCAGCTCGAGGTGCAGAGGGAAGATAATACCACACTCGTTCCTCATACGGGTGCTCCTATCGTGCCTTCGGAAGAAAGGGTTGACCAAACTGCTGAGGTCAGCGCTTCCAAGAAACGCAAGAGGCAAAATTCATTGACCCCAAGAGAAGTCAATGTCGTGCTCTTTAGTTATAAGAAGGACACACCTTAGATCAATGATTCGACATCATGTGCTGAACTCTATCGCCAATTCAAAATTGGTGCTCGTGGTCTGCCGCCATTGGATGAGCTTGCTGAAGCGGAGAATTTTATGGAGCTCGCTCGCTCCAAGGCTCGGGTAAGCTGTCATCCTTTGATTTTATTTTCTTGGTTAGATGTTTGTTGTCTCATTGTTCATTTCTTATCCATGTCGAGGGTCAAACGAATGATCTCATCCGGTCGTATGACCGCACGTTGAAGTTGGCGACTCGGGATGCTGATGGAGCAGAGAATCTTAAGGAAAACTTGGCTGAGATGCAGGCCAAAGTCGCTCAGTTTGAGGAGGGGTTAACATTCTGTCGGATACGCTCCTTCATTATGAGACGCATGAGAAGAATATGTCGGCCGAGATGCAAGCCATGGTTCTTGAAAAACTTGAAGATGGAGATTTTAGAGTATCTCCGATCTCAGACACCGGCGTTCCCTCAGGTCCTCATCTTGGCGTCGATGGAACCGAAGTCCCGACCAATATCGATCAGTTCAGGTCGATGGACTCAAGGATGGGTCTGGGAATGTCCGAGGAGATCAGAGAGCGCGATTCTCCTTAAAATTACCTCTCTTTATTACTTTTTTATTTTCTTTAAGAATGATGCCCGACGAGACTTTGGTTGAAATCCTGCCCGTGGTGGCTTTTGGTACTTGTTGCTCAAAAAGCTTTTGATGAAATGAATCTACTTAGTTGATTTCGACTGTTTCGAATTTTGAGTGTGATTTTATTTTTGCTTAGTCAATCTAGACTGTAGGCGAATTTCGAGTTCGGTTTTTATTACGTGAATTCTTATTTTACTTAGTCTATTTCGAATGTTTTTGTTTATTTTGAGTTCGGCTTTTGCGAATTCGTAAAATGATACAATCCTTTCGAGTTCATCGTACAACAAATGGGGCCGTACATAATACGGTCTTAGCCTGGATGCAGAGGATAAACTCGATTCTTTGACCTATTCAAGGTCGGCGACGGTTTAAGAGGTCGGCTTATCGATGATATTGTCTTTTTCTCCTTCCCCATTTCAATTGCCACCTCACTTCTTCTCACTTCTCAATCTTCTTCTTCTCCTTCTCCTTCTACTTCCTTCCCATTTACATCTCTTTCCTTCGCACCGTCTTTCTCACTTGGTAGAACTCCTCCTTGATGTTCTCCGTGTCCTTTTCTTCTTGCCTCTTTCACATATGCTTCAACGGATTTGAGCCTTGTATCAATGCCATCCACGTGGTACTTGATTTGGAAAAACTGATCATCCATATTTTTCTTCAAGCTCTGTAGCTGCTCCACAAATCCAATCGGAGCCACCACATTCTCCATAGCCGCTGCACGATGATGGACCCTCTCCTTATCATCTCGGCGGACAGAAACATCCATGTTGAATAGCTTTTTCTTTGACAATAGCTATAACACAAGTTCTACGAAGTTATAACACAAGCCATTAGCATCTGAAATCCAACTTTAGACAAAAATCGAATTTCATTCTACATAAAATCGATATTCAACTCTAGACAAAAATCGAATTCTATTCTACACAAAATCGAATTGCTAACTACACAAAATCGAATTGCTAACTACACAAATAGTCGTGCAATCCAGAAAAGTAGAAATTAAAGAATAAGAAGAACGAACCTGGTTTAGAGTTGATTCGAGGAATCTGCAGAAAATCAGTGTCACTCGGTTTATGATTTATAGATGAAGAATCGCTTTATGATTTAAAAGAAATTCAATAAAAATATAAATTTGTATAAGGGAACATGTGATAATTTTGCTGTTCTAAAAAGGACATCTGAGTACCTGATCCCGTCGACTATCTATATCTGTTTTGAGTCTGCGTCGTTTATAGTCTTCCAGTCACACCGGAAACGTTGAAAAAAACCCGACTTTTATCTTCTCTATTGACTCTGCGTCGTCGCAATACTCTTAAACCTTCGACGATTAACTCTTCGATCATTTCAATCCAATTTGACTCTGCGTCGTCGCAATACTCTTAAACGTTGAAAAAAAACCCGACTTTCATTTTCTATATTGACTCTGCGTCGTCGCAATACTCCAAAACCTTCGACGATCGAGTTCCGAGAAGGACGATTTCAATCACCATCTCTTTTCAAATTCTCCGATCTAACCTGCTCGCTTCTTAACTCTCTGATCATTTCAATCCAATTTGTCTGTTTTTGTCCAATCCTTTGAGTTGGTTGTATCGAGGCGGAGATCTCGAAGATGAAGCAGCTCCTGTGTTTTCTTCTTCCATGGCTGCTTATCTCCATCCCCTTTTGCTGCGAGGCTCGATTCGTGGTGGAGAAGAACAGCTTGTCGGTGACTTCGCCGGAGAGCATAAAGGGGACTCACGACAGTGCAATTGGCAACTTTGGGATCCCTCAGTACGGCGGAAGCATGGCTGGTACGGTGGTTTATCCCAAGGAGAACCAGAAATCGTGCAAAGAGTTCAGCGATTTCTCAATTTCTTTCAAGTCACAGCCTGGTGCTTTACCTACCTTCCTCTTGGTTGATCGTGGAGGTACTCATCTTATCTTCAATGTCAAAAACTGGAATCGATTTGATCCATTTCTGGGTCTCGCTTTCGTTTTCTCTTTGTCAATTAGCAAGTTTTTTGGTTTCCGATTGCTTGACTCAGTTCTTTGTATTTGTCATTAATGGTAGATCGTACAATTGATGTTAGCTTTAGTTCACTCTAATGTAGGCTTGGATTTAGTAATTTCGAGTTTCAATTTAGGAAATTTTAGTTGTTAGGTTGTATTGGCTTTCTTCTTAATTGATTCAAGTGTGTGCAGAACTTGCCTTACTCTTGTTGTTCTGCATAGACATATATATACACTTTAGCCTAATGGATGCTTATATTTTGTTGTGTAGATTGTTTTTTCGCTTTGAAGGTCTGGAATGCACAGAAAGCTGGTGCTTCTGCTGTTCTTGTGGCAGACAATGTTGATGAGCCTTTGATTACAATGGACACACCAGCAGAGGATGTTTCGTCTGCAAAATACATTGAGAATATTACCATTCCTTCTGCGCTTGTCACGAAAGGTTTTGGTGAAAAGTTGAAGAAAGCAATCAGCGGAGGGGATATGGTCAACTTGAATCTTGACTGGAGAGAAGCTGTTCCGCACCCTGATGACCGTGTCGAGTATGAATTGTGGACCAATAGCAATGACGAGTGCGGGGTCAAGTGTGACATGTTGATGGAATTTGTGAAGGATTTTAAGGGCGCCGCTCAGATTCTCGAGAAAGGTGGTTACACACAGTTTAGACCTCATTACATTACTTGGTATTGTCCTCACGCTTTCACGTTGAGCAGACAGTGTAAGTCTCAGTGTATCAACAAGGGAAGATACTGCGCTCCTGATCCAGAGCAGGACTTTAGCTCAGGATACGATGGAAAAGACGTGGTTGTAGAAAACTTGAGACAGCTTTGCGTTTACAAGGTCGCGAATGAAACCGGGAAACCCTGGGTCTGGTGGGATTATGTTACTGATTTCCAGATCAGATGTCCCATGAAGGAAAAGAAATACAATAAAGAATGTGCTGATTCTGTTATCAAATCTCTTGGTGAGTGTTTCTTTTTAGCTCGAAAATTATAACTTTTTTTCCCAGGAGAATAATCCAGTTTTTCTATGTCTTTACAGGAATCGATAGTAGAAAACTTGACAAGTGTATGGGAGACCCTGATGCTGACTTGGACAATCCAGTTCTAAAGGAAGAACAAGATGCTCAAGTAAATTACTTATGTTTTTCTTACGGTCCTGCGGGCATCTCACAGTCATGTTCTTTGAGGAACATGAATAATCCGTTTGGGATTATTACGTAGGTTGGCAAGGGTTCAAGGGGTGATGTTACCATATTGCCTACCTTGGTTGTCAACAACAGACAGTACCGAGGTTTGTCTTGCAGTGTTAACTTAAGACTTCAATACATGTGGTTTACTTTGTTAAATAAGTGTTTTCTTGCAGGCAAGTTGGAGAAGAGTGCAGTACTCAAGGCTCTATGTTCTGGTTTTGAGGAGACGACTGAACCAGCTATATGCCTGAGCACAGGTGAGCCTATGTGGGTATAAGTATCCAAAGTTTGGGTTCACCAAATATGTGAAAAACCCGAAATAACTGACCCATACCCGAGAAATAGCCAACCTAATCTAAATTTGGATACATTTTGGTACTAGTAAGCTGTACTTGTACCCTAACTACCTGATCCTAACTGTCCTTTGGAGTTTTTTGGTTATCATTTTTACATACCGAGCAATTATCCAACCCAATACGGATATACCACATGCTTGATCACACCTTTTAACACTTACTGTGAAATTTGAAATTTGCATCTTCGATTGCAAATGACAGAGATGGAGTCAAACGAGTGCCTAGATAACAATGGCGGATGTTGGCAAGATAAATCAGCCAACATAACTGCTTGCAAGGTATAATGTGATATTCGTGGAAAAAGTATCCTTATATATATATATTAATCTGCTTAATTTGCAGGATACTTTTCGTGGAAGAGTATGTGAGTGTCCTCGAGTTGATGGTGTGCACTTCAAAGGGGATGGATACAGCCACTGTGAACGTGAGTGTTGCGTGTCATCTTTTTAGTAGTTTTTATAATGTTAATGGGGTTGTGTTATTCAGTAGCAATCTGAGTATGGCAGACTATTATTCTAGTTACTAAAGGAGCGACATATTTTGGTCTTCTTATAGCAGCTCTAGTATAATTCCTAGTCACTGAATTGTAAACAAATTATTTGGTACACGCTCTCGGATTTTTGATCGCTCACATCTGCCCGGTGAAGATCAGAATATAATGTTCGTTGCATGCTAACGAGAACCTTGTAATCAATATTCCATCTTTCTCGTCCGAGATGGATATTTTGTGTTCATTGCCTTTGTTGCTGTTGTGCTTCTGTTGGATGTCACATTTCATACTTAATTGGTGTTTGCATTGCAGCAAGCGGGCCAGGGAGATGCACGATCAACAATGGAGGTTGTTGGCATGAAGAGAGAGATGGACATGCGTTCTCTGCTTGTGTGGTTAGTGTTTCTGCACTTTGCTTCACTTTTGAGGAACAATCTCACCGTATAATAAGAGACTCATGTCTCAAATTGTAATGCCTTCAGGATAAAGACAGTGTTAAGTGCGAGTGTCCTCCGGGATTTAAAGGAGATGGTATTAAGAAGTGTGAAGGTTAGACTCTCTGCTAAACTTTGGTTACCGTACTTCTACTTCTTATCATCTTTGTAAGGATTTCCGTGCGTCCTTCACCAGACATTAATGAGTGTAAAGAGAAGAAAGCCTGTCAGTGCCCGGAATGTAGCTGCAAGAACACCTGGGGAAGCTATGAGTGCTCTTGTAGCGGGGACCTTCTGTACATCAGAGACCATGACACTTGCATCGGTGAGTTTTCGTGAAGTTGGAACTCTAAAGTTTGAGCATATAAATAGCGTTCTTATTTAATTAAGTTCTCCCGTCTGTTTTCCTACTGGCATTGGTTCTTTTGTTTGAATTTTAGGCAAGACGGGTGCACAAGTGAAATCAGCGTGGGCGGCCGTTTGGCTTATAATGTTATCATTGGGACTTGCAGCCGGTGGGGCATACCTCGTTTACAAATATAGGTTGAGGGTAAGCTTTTCTAATTCATCCTTCTGCTCTTTTATCTGCTGTTCTGTTAAAAGCGAAGATTAGTCTTTTTTGTTTTCTGACCTGAGATGTCTGTTAAAACATAATTCTACTACTATAACCTCATAACGCATCTTTGGACCTTAACACGATTGCCATATCCATTGCTCGGGGAAATTGTTTTGAACTTTCCTATGTCCCTGATTTTACAGCAATACATGGACTCAGAGATCAGAGCTATAATGGCACAGTACATGCCACTGGATAGCCAACCCGAGATCCCGAACCACGTGAATGATGAACGTGCCTGAGAGAGCGGAACGGTTCATCTATTTATTCCTCGGAAAGGACTCAAGGTGACACGTTCTTTTAACCGTTGTGGCCTTTGATGCTTGTGTAACTCCTTTACCAAATAGTGTATTTGCAGAAAGAGGTTTGAGAATCTTTTAATGACTTGATACTGTTTTAAGCATTGTAACTCATGTCTTTTTTTTTTTTTAACTCGTGTCCATGCTACTTCTGTTATAAAGAATGAATAGAATTAAAGTGATTGTTTTTTTATATAAAAAAAAAATAAATCGTGGTGTTAGAAAAGTCTTATTCTTTGTGTACATGACATAATTGCACAAATTGTCATTTATTTAATTTTTTTTTACTAAATTAGCACATTTTTTTTTGGGTCTTTTTAACGTGACAAAAATACTTTTGCTTTTGTATATGCCATGGGTGAAATTGTTATGAATAGTAAAATAAATCTTACTTTCTTAAATAAATTTAAAAAGTGGTAAATTTTTTTAAATACTTCAAATAATTGACTTTACATATCGTACTATAGAGGGGTGAAATTGTTATAAATAGTAAAATAAATGTTACTTTCCTAAATAAATTTTAAAAGTGGTAAATTTTTTTAAATGCTTCAAATAATTGACTTTACGTGCAAAAGCCTCTTTACATCATTTGAACAAAACGTCGATTAATATTTTTCTAGTATATAAGTAGTTAAATAGTGCTCAAAAGATTTACAAGTATAAAAATATAATAAAGAGACCAAGTCATTAGACAGTTTTTTTATTTCAGCTTTGGTTTCTTGATCCTTTTTAGTCTACATCATTTGTCGAACAATCTGGCAAGATAAAATTGAGGGAAAACGGTCGATTAGTATCTCAACAATTTCAACTGGTACCGATTCGTACTTTGGTGTGCAATTATATACCCGAACCCCTAAAATTTAAATATCACAACGCATACAATTTTTTCGGCCAAAACGTGCATTGACTGTATTCCCGTTAGTCAACCCCATTAAAATTTAAACGGAGGTGAGTCAGATGACACGTCGGTATCCCGTTGGAACGGATTTGCTTCACGTCGTCGTTTTAAGTGAAGTTGAGAATTGATAGATATACAAAACGACGTCGTTTTGGAGAGAAGCATTGATTAAAAAAAAATCTAAAGACAATACATTCTTCTTCGTCGACTCGAGGCAATTTGGGGAAGAACACAGAAGGCTAGGGTTTTGGTGGGCAACAGAAACAAAAGAGAATGGCTACTTCGTCGAATCAAACGGGTTCCTGTAGACAATAGAGGTATGCCCAATGTTTGTAGGTGTGGAGAAGCTTCTATGATAAAAAAAAAACTTCAGGAACCACTAAAAATCCAGGAAGATTGTTTCATTGTTGTCCAAAGGGGTTCGATAAGGTAAACATAATGAACTGATTTGTTAGAATATTAAATTGATTAATGAATATATCTTGTTAGTAATGTGATTTGTTAGATGAGTGAATGGTAAAGGAGAACATGAATTGAGAAGATGAATTGAGTAACCGTTTAATCTTGTGCAAGGACAAATACCATTTGTTCAAATGGACAGACGAATCAATGGTAGAGGAGATTAAAGACATGAAGGAAATAGTCAATTTCTTTGAGAAGGACATAGAAAACATGAAGAACATAGCTCGTGGTTATGAGAAGGAGATGGAAACAATGAAAACGGAGATACAAGGATGTGAGAAAGAAGTGAAGGAAATGGTACGAGATATACACTTCTTGAAGAGTATGTTTGTGTGTGGAGTTGTTGTTGTGATAGCTTCTTACTATTGTTTTTGGGCATAAGTTAGCTCTTTGTGTGTTGTAGTAATTTCATGGATTTAAGCTTCTAGTAATTTGTTGGATTTCAGGGGATTTGAGTTGGTAGAAGTCGTCTAATTTGCTTGTTTGAAAGAAGGATTTGCAAAAACTAAACCGAGGTGAAATAAGCAATACTTGTTGTAACAATATAAAACAAGCCAAAATATTGTTCTAAAATAACCAATACGATTGTGACAATACAAATGAAGGTAAAATAACCTGGTTGGGAAAACAGGTCGAGCCGAAAAAGAAACATGGTTTTACACAACCAATAAGCCGAAATAAGTACTACAATGAGATCAAAACGCCAAAAAAATTACTATCCTCTCCTCTTGTTTTAAGTTCCACCTGCAAGCAAATTATTCACCTCAAAGATGTCTGAGATGGTTGAGTTTGAGAAGGACCTTCTCCACTATCGAGTGTCATAGACTCAGAAACTTGGTTTGGTGTCTTACTCTTCTTGGGCTTCATTGGCTTTCTAGGCTTAAAAGGGACTCCGTCATTAGGACATTTGCATGAGTTATGTCCAGGCATACTACACCGGTAACAATGCATTGTGCGCCCATGTCTGGTTACATTTTTCCTCTTAGTTGTCAACTCGGTAATCGCTTTCAGCCTTTTCTCTGGTTTTCTTTTCCGACCCTTAGCAGTCTCTCTTTGAGGTGCATCAATCGTTGGTTCACCACTATTTTCCCAGAACTTCATCCCGTTGACAGGTCTGATGGAATCAATGTATTGATCCTGCCACTTAGAAGTTAAATAACAATCTGAAAACAAATCCTCTGCCTTGATTGTCTTCTTGTCAAAGACAACATGAAGTGCGTGACGGCATGGAATCCCAGTTAGATCTCATCTCCTACACTTACATGTCTTCTCCCTCATATTAACCGTGTGATTTTGACCTTTCTCACTCACTACGAAGACATGATCACGGCCTTGAACATGCCTGTTTTTTCGTGAGTGAACTTGGAGAATATAACCTTACATTCATTCTCCTAGAAACGAACATATTTCACACTCACTAGGTGATCTGCCATATGCTTTTAGAGAATTATCATGTCATACCTCACTATTACAAAGCTATGGAATCATTAAAAGCTAATGCTTAGCCTTATCACGTACAAGTAGTAATGTTTATCATCCTAGGAACTGGGTAGAGATACAAGTCTCACAGTACTTTCTTCAAATTCTGCTTGATTTAGTTTTCCCTTTGAACCTAAATCTTGGGATCTCCAGTCACGTAAGTAGGGCTTCCACCAAACTTCATCTTTAAATCATAGGTTTTAAACTCATTTCTCTTGATGATTTTACAACTTGATCTCGCGACAAACCTTTAGTAAATGGATCCGCTATGTTGTCGGCCGATTTGATGTAATCTATTGTGATTACACCACTTGAGATCAAATTTCTAATGGTTTTATGACGTCTTCTTATATGACGTGATTTACCATTATAGAGATTACTCAGTGTCTGAGCTATAGCCGATTGACTATCGCAGTGTACACGTAATGTTGGCACTGGTCTCTCCCACATTGGGATATCTTCCAAAAAATTTCGAAGCCATTATGCTTCCTCTGCGGCTTTGTCTAGAGCTATAAACTCAGATTCCATGGTTGATCTGGCCAACTGAGTTTGTTTGGAATATTTCCAATACACTGCTGCACCACCAAGCGTAAAGATATATCCACTCGTGGATTTAGAGTTTTTGAAGTCGAAAATCTAGTTTGCGTCAATGTATCCTTCCAAAACTGCTGGTTCTTTACCATAGTGCAGACTATAACTTTTAGTATGACGTACATAGTCTAATACTCTTGTTATGGCTTTCCAGTGTTTATGTCCTAGATTACTAGTGTAGCGACTCAGTACATTGACTGCGTACGCTAAATTGGGATTAGTACAATTCATTAAGTACATCAAACTACCGATTACACGTGCATACTCCACTTGTGACACTGATTCATCCAATTTTTTCGTCAGGTGAAAACTAGGGTCTGCAGGAGTTTTTGCAATCCCACTTGAGTAGATTTTGAATATATCAAGTATCTTTTCAACATAATGAGCTTGAGACAGGATGATTCCTTCGGACGTTCTAGTGATTTTAATCCCTAGAATGACATTCGCTAATCCCATATCTTTCATAACAAACTTGCTACTTAGCATGTTCTTAGTTTGACTGATCATGTCTTTATTGCTACCAATAATAATGAGCATGTCATTAACATACAAACATAGCAAAACGTATCCGTGCGGAGTACTTTTGATGTATATACTTTTATTTTAAGGGAATGTTAAATTATATTCACACCAAAAAAATCATCGGTTACATCAAGTGCAGCTGTTTTATAAAATCAACATCTAAATAGATCTGTTTTCATTTTTTTTCCTCTCAGGTGCGAGTGGCAAACCAGGTGGTGTGAGCAGATGTATATACACTTATCACATTCATTAATGCTTAAACCATTTGACATCATTACGTTGTCAAAGTTTTCATACCATTGTTTTGGAGCTTGTTTAAGTCCATACAATGACTTCACAAGTCTACAGGCTTTTTGTTCTTGTCCTGGGATAACAAATCCTTCGGGTTGTTTCATATAAATCTCCTCTTCTAAATGGTAATTTACTCATTTAAATGGCACAAATCCATTTACACCATAGGGCTTTGAACCCTTGTGATAGATCAGTTATCTCATATGTATTGTTTTAAATAATGAATTCGATCTCACTATTAACGGCTTCCTTCCAAAAAAGAGCGTCTGGTGTAGACATGGCTTCAATGAAATTTTTCGGTTTATTTTCTAAAAGAAAGACCATTAAGAAATCTTCACCATAAGATTTTTTCTTAAGAGCTCTTTTGCTACATGTTCATCTTCAATCTCTTCTGCATCATCTTAAAATATGCTAAAAGTGTTCGCCTCATTTACATAGGTAATGGCATCTTTTTCTTCACGAGTTCGTTTCTGATTTTTATCTTTACACGGAAACACGTGCTCAAAAAAAAAAGTATTCCTTGATTTCATGGTTATATTAACATGGATATCCGATACATCTGATTTCTAAATCGAATCGCATTTCTGGATTAGTTCGGTTCAGTTCGGATCCTCTCGGATAGGTTTTTATGCCCATGGCTACTCTAATCTATACACAAAAATAAAAACTTTTCGTATAGTCTTCTGCTATATATGGCCGACCCTATAGTCTTCTACTATATATATGGCTTGACCTTGACTGGTATGGCATTGATTGTGTAAAGTCATAAGAAACGGCTCTCTAATGACTATTGAACCAATGTCAATTCCATTTTGATGGGACTAAAATTCATACACAACCCCCAAATTGAGTGGTTATGTTTTCTCTCTCCAATACATACCACACTTTTCTAATTCTGCTTTTAGGAATCTAGATGCAAATCCATGTTAAGTACATTTGTTTAACAATGGATAAATCAATAAAATAGATGATTGCAAAAAAACGTGGCCAACAACATTTTCATTTCACCAGTTCACCTACCCAAAAATCGCTCTTTTTAACGGTCACATATTTTCTTCAATCCTTAATTAAATTTCCAACATTCAACCAAAAAATTTTTTTTACCGCTTCTTCTCCGATTTCGCTTCTGAATTTCCGATTTCAATATGATCGCCGCCGGAGCTAAATCGATGCTAGGGCTTTCGATTGCATCATCTCCCAAAGGGATTTCCGATAGCAATTCGAGATCTGTTGGTGTTCTTCGTGCTTGTGTTTCCATGGAAGGATCTCAAACGATGAGTCATAACAAAAATGGATCTATTCCAGAGCTGAAATCGATTAATGGTCACACAGGTATATAAGATTTCGTTTCTCTCTCTTTTTTTTTTTTTTTCTCTTTCGAGTTTCATAGATTTTGATTTGAGCCCCAGAAAAAAAATATCCGATTATCTCGCTGATTTTAGCTTTGATTTTTTGGGTAATTCATTTTTTTGTTTTCTCCTTCATTTAATCTTTACATATATCATCAATTTCTCAACTGGGTCACAAATTTTGGGGAAATGTGATTTTACTTTCTTGTATTTCTTTCGGATTAGGACAAAAGCAAGGTCCATTGTCTGTCTACATTAGGACAATCTTTGAATGATTTTAGCTTTTGATTTGTTAAGAATTTGGAGGGAAAACTGGTCTTGAGTAATTCAATTTTTTGTTTCTCCTTCATTTGTTCTTTACACGTATCACAAAGTTTGACAAATTTGGGGAAATTTGATTTTACTTTCTTGTTCTTTCTTATAGCATTAGGACAAAAACAAGGTCCATTGTCTACGGTCGGAAACTCGACGAACATAAAGTGGCATGAGTGTCCTGTTGAGAAAGTTGATAGACAGAGATTGCTTGATCAGAAAGGATGTGTGATTTGGGTCACCGGTCTTAGTGGTTCAGGTTCGTGTAGCAATTCAATCTATTCGAAACATCTAGTTTTGATTCTATGTGAAATCTAAACATTATGGTATTGTAGGGAAGAGCACTTTGGCTTGTGCTTTGAATCAGATGTTGTACCAAAAGGGAAAGCTTTGTTATATTCTTGATGGAGATAACGTAAGGCATGGTTTAAACCGTGATCTCAGCTTTAAAGCCGAGGATCGTGCAGAGAACATTCGTAGAGTCGGTGAGCATAACTAAATAACCAATGTTTCCTATTGTTGTTTAGCATTGTATTTTGACATACTGTTGTTAATTGCTTTGTTTAGGAGAGGTTGCCAAGCTTTTTGCAGATACTGGAATCATCTGCATTGCAAGTTTAATATCTCCTTACAGAAGAGACAGGGACGCTTGTCGAACTTTGCTCCCCGAAGGAGATTTTGTTGAGGTAATTTGAGAACAAGGGTGGGTTTTGTAGCCTCTATGTGAAAGTTTCAAGCTTTGAGTAGAATTGGTTTTTATCAAATAGGTGTTCATGGATGTACCGCTTGAAGTTTGTGAGGCTAGGGATCCAAAGGGTCTGTACAAGCTTGCTCGTGCAGGAAAGATCAAAGGTATCTCTTGAAGTGCAGTTGGTATTTTTGTAGCCTGATTTTATCTCTATGAGATCCCCAAATGATATTATCGTTTGAAATGTTTCATCAGGTTTTACCGGGATTGATGATCCTTACGAGCCACCATTGAATTGCGAGGTAAATGTTATTGACATTTTTGTTCCTTTTGTTGTAAAGAGAATGGGATGCCGCAAGAACAGAACATCATTTTTGTTCTTGATCTACATCCTGAGCTTTTCGCGTCATGTCATTCTCTTGTCTTACGTATGTTCTTGTGTTCTGTCGTGTGAAGATTGCTCTAGGACACGAAGGAACTGGAACTTCTCCGATCGAAATGGCTGAAACAGTCGTTGCATACTTAGAACACAAGGGTTATCTTCAAGCATAAAATAATTTAGTTTACGCGCTACCTTCAAGGGCACACATTTGTTATCCACAGTCGAAAGTTTTATTTAACAAGCCAGAGTACAAAAAATTAAGCAAATTCATGGCTGTTTTTATGGAATCAAGAGTTTGAAAATAAATAAAATGTCATAATTTTTCTTGTCCGTTTTGTATTTTAAATCTTCTTGTTATGGCTCTGTATATAATATGGGTGAAGAATAAAGCCTACTCAACATTTATATATATGTATCTTTCAATATACTTTGTATGCCTTAATGAAACTGAAAATTCTTGGTTGGAAAACAGAAATTTGGGACGAGATTTTGCGGGAAATGTTATGCTTTCGAGTCAAACACGTTTTAGAGCAAGCGTATCCACTTAGTGGAAACTTGCTCTCAATCTCACGATAGATAATGATTAAGATGACTTCTTGTGTAAAGCGATAAGTAAGTGAAAGAACGAATATCGTCTTTCAAACTCTTTAAAGCTTCATACAACGACTCATTTCCTCCTTGTTATAGCTTTAGATATTCTTCCACAAAAAGGCATTTATTCATGGAGTGAAGAACTTGCCGATGAATGTGTTCTTGCAAGCATCTCATGTTTGAATGGATCCTAGTGAGAAGGATTTTGATTTTGATCCTAGTGACTTGGGAATTGATATTCACTCCTCGGTGGAAAAGGTTATCGTACAGAGATTCTGAATCAGATGGAGGATATCATCGAGACTCAAAGACGAAATGTTGTACCTCAAGACCAGGATGTGTTCTTATGGAAATGGAAGGGAGATAAATTCAAGCCCTAATTTAATTCAAAGAAGACTTGGGAGCAAATCCGTGAGACGCAGCCAATTTGCGAGTGGTACAAAGGCATTTGGTTCTCATACTCAACGCCAAAGTACTCATTCATCGCTTGGCTTGCAATGCATAACAGGTTGGCCACGGGTGATAGGATCATGAGCTGGAATGTTGGAGCTACTGGTCTATGCACTATATGTCAAGGTATAGAAATCAGAAACCATCTATTCTTTGAATGCAAGTTCTCAGAAGAGGTATGGGCAGGACTAACCCGAAAGCTACTGGGAGGACGATACACAGCAAAATGGGTCGACGTTATCGATCTAATAACAGAAACGAACCAAGACAAGATCAACTCATTTTTATTACGATATGTATTTCAAACCACGATCCATTCACTCTGGCGCGAAAGGAATGGAAGAAAACATGGTGAGCCGCATACTCTCTCATCTCGACTTGTTCAACACATTGATAAACATGTGCGAAACCGCTTAACGTCTGTACGAAGGCTGGGTGATGGAAGATACGGAGTATTTGTTCAATTACGCTAGCCACACGCTAGTATTTGTTCAATTACGTCTGAAATAGAAAATTTCCAAACTCATTCTGATCAAGTCGCACTTGTTGTAAAAACGGTTTTTTTTGTTTGAATAAATTTTACATTCAATTCAAAAAAAAAAAAAAAAAATTAAAGATAAAATATTGTACTTCAAAGTGACTATGAGGACTCTTTTCATCAAGAAGTTATCAAAATAGTACATACTGTACATTGGATCTTCGGAAGAGAACACGTGAAAGCGGTTTTGTTTTTCCAATTGTAGAAGTCACGGATTGATCTCCCAATGATTTCTTTGCACAAGCATTGGCTGAATGCTCGCTTGATTTTAATAGTTGGTTCGCTTATCTTTATCTTTATCTTATATGTTCTTTCTTGATCCTTCGAAGCTTAGGGTCGTAAGAAAGAAATTTTTGAATCGTTGTACTTGTCTTCGATTTTCACTACTAGAAATCAGACGTATAACCACAGTAATAACCTTAGCTATGGCTTCAATTTCGTGGCTATATGCCCAACAGCCACAGATTGCCACGAACGAAGTTTCTGGCTATAGCATCGTGGCTAACAGTGGCTACACTGCCACATATAGACACGACGGAAATCCTGGCTAATTTGCCACAATTTAGCCACTGTGTTTTCTTGGAAAAGTTAGCCACGAAGAGTCACTACGATCACGTAGCAATTAGTCAGGCTTAGCGACGCGAGTTTCATGGCTAAGAGTCACATTTTGCCACATTACCACCATGGCTTTTCGTCACTACCCTTCGTAGCTATATAGCTACAATTTGCCACACTTTTCCAATATCTAAAAAGCCATTGTTTGCCACAAATTTTTAAGTATCTAAAAGCCACAATTTGCCACGACTTTTCTGTTTCTAAAAGTGCATTCACGTCTAAGAGTTACAAATAGCCATGAATTGTTTGTCTATTATTTTTTTGCATCTAATAGTTTTCATTATTAATTTTATTATAGATTTCAAAATTGTAAAAAGAATAAAAGAAAAATAAAAGCAGAAACTGAAATAGCCAAATAAAATATATAGAAATATTTTACAAACATAATTACAAATCCAAAAGCATTAGCCGAAAGGTTTGCTAACCAGAAGTTCCAAAAAAGGATTAACAAACACTTAGTCAAGTTAAAAATCCACAAACAAAAGAGAAACAATCATGCATTACACGTTATTAAACATCACATTGGAAATAGGTTCCAACTGATTCACCAGATTCGAGTGGGTCTTGATTATTTGGAGTTGCATCAGGTCCAGCAGGAGGATTGACAGTAGGACTAGCACAAGCCTCAACTTCATATATGATACAACGTGATGTTTTATCATAACATAAGCCTCAACTTCATATATGATAGTCTTAGCGCGAAGGTCAATAAACGTGCCGTCTTTGCATGTGTGTGTCTTGCGCACAACTTCTATGAATGATGGTGGTTCATTTCCGCCACAAGCAATCATCTACAAAAAGAAGATGAAAAACTAGATATTAAAAACTAGAAATCTATATGCATAAGCAGAAAAATTTAGCCTTACCATGTCATACTTAATCTTCAGAAATGATTAAGCACCAGCAGTGTGTTTGTACATGCCTTTACCATCTTTATTAGATTTACGGATTTTGGCTGCATTCTTGCTTTTTTTGAGCGCCGGCTCAGTGGACCATTCCTCCAACATCAAGTCCCAGTCAGACTCGTTAATGTATAGTGGCCTAACCCATGATCTCTTCCTCTTGCTTACAAGGTTACCAATTGTAGTCTTTACACCATTCTGCAAAGTGTGTGTCTTTTGCTCTTGTCAATGCGTCTGAAGTAATATCGGGTATGCTCAACGTCATATACTCTTCGAACATTCTGAAAATGTATTGAATTTAAATATATAATTAGAATAACTAATAATAAACATAATAAAAACTAAAACTCTAAAATTAGTGTATACCTCTCATATATGGAGCAAATGCATCACAATTGAACATTAGAAACGTTTGGAGCACATTGTAGTCCTCGTCTGTTAGCCACCCACGTTTAGATTTCCCGCTACCATGTACTACGGGCTGGAACAAATTCGGGACATTTGGATAAGTGTAAGTAAATCGGATTTCCCCGGGACCTTCATCGGTGTTCGGAATATCGAGATGTCCAAAATAATTGGATGTTGCATAGGAAATCTCTTCATTTACACATTGTGCAACGATTGACCCTCCAATTTGTGCCTTGTTTTTAACCTTCTTTTTCTGGTGGTACATATATCTCTCGAACGGATACATCCACCTATATTGAACTGGACCGCCTAGAGCTTCATCAGGTAGATGTTCCATAACATCAAAAAACGACGGAGGAAATATTTTCTCCAGGTTGTAAATCTTCACAACGATATTTGCTTTCAATACATGGACATCTTCAGTTTTCAATGTCTTCGCAGATATATCCCAAAAAAAAAGCGCAATATCTAAACAAAAATATTTCACCCCATTATTAACAGCATTTATTAAAACTATAATAATGTAAAATGAAATTTATTAATTACTTACCTGATATTGCTGTGTGAACGGTTTTTGGAAGAAGTTCTGCAAACGCAAAAGGGAAAAAGTGTTGCATAATGACATGACAATCATGACTCTTTAGGCCTGATGGCTTCCAATTGTTTTCGTCAACACAGCGTGCAAACTTTGAAGCGTATCCATCTGGAAATTTAACATCATTTTTCAGCCACATAAGGAACTTTTGCTTCCCATATTTCGACAATCTGAAAATTGGAATAGGTGCTTTCCATCTCCAGATAGTTCTAATTCTGGTCTGTTACAAAATATCGGGAGATCCATCCTCGATTTGACATTGTCTTTCGTCTTTCCAGGTACATTCAACAACGTGTTGATGATATTGTCGAAGAAATTTTTCTCGATATGCATAAAATCGAGATTGTGTCGAAGAAGTAGATTGCTCAAGTACGGTAAATCCCAGAAAATACTTTCTTAACCCAATTATGATATTCACCATATCCAACAATAGTTCGATAAGGGTTATCATGTCCTTTACCTCCACAGTCAACAGTTTTATACACGCCTTTTATGCTGTTGATCTTCTCATGCAAAATTTTCTCCCCGGTCAACCATGGCGGAGAAACATCCCTTACTGATTTGCCTCTCGTAAACGCTTTCACATTCCTCCTATAAGGATGCTCTTGAGGCAAAAACATCCTATGACAATCAAACGAAATGTGTTTTCTTCCATTTGGCAACCAAAAGAATTTGTCTCATCTAAACAATATGGACAAGCCAACCGACCATGCGTCATCCAGCCAGAAAGCATACCGTAAACAGGAAAATCGCTTATTGTCCACATTAATGCAGCTCGCATAGTGAAATGTTGCTTTCTCGAGACATCATAAGCTTCAACACCATCCTTCCACAAACATTGCAGTTCTTCGATCAATGGCTGAATTTAAATATCTAGACTTTTTCTTGGATGTTTTGGCCCCGAAACTAACACAAACAGAAAAAAAAAATTCTCTTTTCATGCACATCCCGGGTGGCAGATTATACGGTGTTACTATGACAGGCCAAACCAAGTGTGACTCGTTATTCATACTAATTGGATTAAATTCATCTTTTGATAATCCCAAGTAGATATTACGACTCTCACAAGCAAAGTCGGGATATACCTTCTTAAAATGCTTCCATGCAGCTCCATCTGATGGGTGTTGGATCTTTCCTTCTGGAGACATATATTCTGCGTGCCATCTCCTATGAGATGATGTCGCCTTTGATTGGTACAATCGCTTCAACCGATCTGCAAGTGGAAGATAGAACATTCTCTGCTTCGGTATATTCTTCCCCACTCCATTGTTTGGCTTGTACCTATCTTTTTTACAAAATCGACACTGCACCAAATCTTGATCTGCGCCATTCCAAAACAGAATATAATTATCTTCGCACACATCAACTTTATAGACATGCAACCCCAACGACCTTACCAACTTCTTCGTCTTGTAATACGATTCATGAGCTTTATTAGGTGAGGGAAGACCTTTTTTAATCGTCTGAGATATCTCATCCATACATACCTCTGCCAAATTGTTATTGGTCTTAATGTTCATCATACGTGTGGCCAGATACAATTGAGAAATCCCATTTGCACATCCATCGTAAATAGGTTGATTTGCTGCTTCAAACGCTTAAAAAACTTTATCGTGGCACGACTCCTCGTGGAAAGTTTCCGTCATATTCTCTGGAATAGAGTTAACATTTGGTAACATGTTAGCATCTTCATATGGGACATGATCGTATTGACCGACCGACACTTGAATATTGGCTGCAGGATCACTCCACAATTCTTCTTCAACCTCGCAATAAGTTTTCCTCAACGATTCTCCGACATCGTAAGTACAACTTTCTCCATGACTCGTCCAAACATAGTAATTTGCCTTAAATCCCTTCCTATAAAGATGAGTGGCCACTGTATCTTTGTCACATCTCTTCATGTTCCGACAACCCGTACACGGACACAATAAAGTCCCCCTCTCTATATAAGATTGTTGATTACAAGAAAATTGAATAAATACGTTTATCCCTTCAAGAAATTCATCTGAAAGACAATTTCTCTCAAGATCTAAACGTCTATCCATCCATGCCCTCGATTAAAAAAAAATTAGATATTTGTCTTTTATTATTCTGCACTCTCTGTTTGAATTTTTGTTTCAAACGTTTTCTCACTTTGAAACTTGAATGACACACGGTCGAAGTTGCTGAATTTATAGAAAACCTATAGCCACGGATAGCCATGCCTTATCCCTGGCTATTGCGAATATATTCTCTGTAATAATCGATTACAAGACATGACTATGTTGTCAGTTAGCCACATATAGCCATGACAATGACCTGGCTATTTGCGAATATATTCCCCCTTCCACGGATTGACAATATAGAATGATTACTTTTCATATAGCCAGTGATAGCCAGAAAAAATTAGTGCCAATGTTTGAACTTATCTATTCAACTCATGCCATAATCGAACTTCCATTATTGGATTTGACATATCGTATAGCCACAGTGTTTCCCTAACCTTACGTGGCTATATAGCTAGGGATAGCCACTTATGTTGACCGTGACGATTAGCTACGGGAAAACGGTGGTGACGTGTGTGGCAAATATAGCCACGACAAAAATCGTGACAAATTGTGGCTACATAGCCACTGTCTATTCAGTCTGGCTATATTGCCAGGAAATAGTCACCGCCTTGCCACGATTTTTAGGTGTTTGTGCGTAGTGGCTATTACGTGGCTAATTTTGTTTGCCACAGTAATATCTATGGCAGTGCCGTGGCTATACATCTGATTTCTAGTAGTTGTTTACACCTAAAAGATTGAAATCAAGCCAACATGCAAACGGTTAAATATCAAATGAATTAAACACAAAAGTAATTTGTTTAGCCTGAGTCCCAATCCTAAGTATTACGAGGTGGAATTGTAAATATTCTTTTACTCATAAGTTTCCTTATTTGTATAAAGACTTTCGCGCTTGTATATAAGTTGTTCATTGTATCTAATAAAGGTTAAGCCGTTATATTCTAATTTTCACATGGTATCAGAATTTCGTTTGTTGACCCAAGTAAAGTAATCCAAGAAGGGTTATTATAGGTTTTAGAATGGGATTCGGTTCGAGATGGGCTGATAAGAGCCATCATATGAAAATAATCTTGAAACTACAAATATGCAAAAACCGTAATAAAAACATATAAAAGCGAGTGAAACACTTATTAAAGTGTTTTAAAATAAGCGATAAAATGGGTAAAAATACGGTGTTATCAACTCCCCAAGACTTACACTTTGTTTATCCCCAAACAAAAAAAAACCAAATCTCGTAAAGATCAAACAAAAATCATAGGGAACTTAAAATCTCGGAGACCGTCCTTCTAAACCATGACCATCGAACTACATCAAACGCAACCTAATCTAGAAAATTCTCACCAGAAATTTACGTAACACTAGTCCACGATATCCGTCATACGAAATATAAATTTTTAAAATCCAAAATTTAGGTCAACTTGCTCTCTAAATTTCTTAAGTATAAATATGAAATTCTCGTCAAAAGGATCAAATCAAGACAATCGAGGCTAGGTATTAAAAGTTTTTAGAGGTGAAGTTAAAGGTGTTTCGAGTTACCGTAATTTCACCAGAGGGTGCGAAATATTATGCAAAACAGCAAGAGAAGATGGACCTATTGAGAACCACAACTTCCAATCACATCTTCTTGCGTAAAATTGTTGCACTTAATCCTTTCTCCAAAAATAGAAGTTTTATGACATTCCCCCAGACGTAGATTTTTTTGTGGGTTCGGAATGACAAACTTCTCACAAACGAACTATGTATGCCCCCATAAGAATTTCGACCAACCTAGACTCTCTTTAGGCTCATGTTTCCTTTCCCTTCTAATTATTATTTTTTTTTTGGAAGGGGGAAACGCTTTTTATTGAGATAGAGTCTTAGGGGCACGAAAATTTACCATGATTTTGAGTTTTTCTAAGGCAGAACCAAACTCTCGTCTTTGTTGATTTCACCTCCACCAATCGTGTATAGTCTCCATCTTTAGTGACTAAAACTGTGTCGTTCCTCCCTCTCCGGCGTTTTTGCACATATTTGCACATGAGACACAAAGAGAGAATATGCATGAGGTTTGAAAAATGGTTAAGGTTCAAGTGGGGTACCAACTAAAGATGAGCTGGCCATTCATGTACGACAAAGAGTGGTAAAAGTTAAGAGAACGTCATGAATGTATGATTCATTATCTTTGCCTAAACCTTTGATGAGAAAACACTTGTATAGTGTGTATATAGTCACTGTACAGATTGTAATTCATTATTCCTTAAGCTCAATAAACAGATATTTCAAATCTTCTTCTCTTATGCTTCGTTGATCTCTCGTTCGTAATATATAACATAAACAAATCCATTTATAAACCAAAATAAATAAACAAATAAATACTTCTCAGTTTTGGCAAGATGATTGGACATGTCTTGGTCCGTCGATCGATTTAACTGGTGCCAAGGGTCCTCAAGTCACATGGATTAATCGTATGGCAGTAGTTTCTCAGGTTGTGGCAAATGGATCATGGACTCTCCCAAGAGGAAGACACCCAATTTCGACTCTTCTCAGACAGTGCATCATAATCCCTCCACATGATCCTTCATCTCCGCATGATGATATATTTCTCTGGAGAAATGGTAATTTGCAACCTCCACGTATGTTATCTACATCTCTCACTGGGAAGAGTTTGCATCCTTTCACCTCAACTGTTCCTTTGTTCAAGTCAGTTTGGTTCTCTCAAAGGATACCTAAACATGCCTTCTTACTTTGGATAGTCGTGAGAGACAGATTGCCTACAAGAGATGAACTACTTCGATGGGGGCTGAATATTTCTCCTAGTTGTCTTTTGTCCACAATGTTCATACTAAAAACATGGATCATCTTTACTTTGAGTGTCCCTATGCTTCGTAGATATGGACATCCATCTTTGCTCACCCTTCACTTGCGCCTCCAACAAGTTTTGGAAACATAATTGCATGGATCAGATATGCCTCAACCTCAAAGAAGCTTAATGTCATTTGTAAACTATGTAGGATTATTCTAAACAATCCACTAAAGCAAGTCAATCTCAGCTGAATAATAAAAACGAAAGCGGAAGCGTACCTTTTGGATCCATTGCTTAGGTTCTGAATTTTGGGAATGGTTTTTCCAAAGCAAACCCTGAATAACTTTAGGTCTCTGTTGATGGGATGCATAGAGTTTTCTGTATTTTTTATTACGGTTGCTTTGGGGACCATAACCTTCTATTTATATAGAAACAATTTCTAATTTGGCCCTTCATCAAATTAGAAGTTACTGAATGTATCCTCACATTAAATTTCCATAACACTTACGCCTCATAGTCTTTTATTTCATACTTAAGTGACCACATAAGTTTTGACTACTTTAAATAATGATCCTAACACATTGATTATACACATGTGACCCCAAAATAATTCTTACAATCTCCCACTGGGTCACATATGTATCCAAAATTGTGATAGATTTTATGAACTCAAAAATGTCATTATGTAGCAGGGCATAAACAATCACGTCCATTGACTATAGAAATATAGGATCATAGCGGTCTTTGTTATAATAAAAATAACTAAACCTTCCATGGTCACTGAAATCAATATAGTCAAATGACATTTATCAATTATGAAAAGTGTGGCATGAAAATCACATGAAAAGTGATCAATACATGTCGATTTTCAAATGGTCCTACCTTATTGAGATCCTTTAACTTTATTGTACAGAGTGTAAAACGAAAACTTTATTTCTGATTAGAAAATGTGCATAAACACAACCAAAACATAGAACCAAAAAAAACAAATGACAAACTCCCACTAAACCAAATGATCCTCTAACACTGAAACACCCATTCAAGCAGTATGCTCATGAAAGACCTTCGGTGGAATACCTTCTGTAAGAGGATCTACTATATGGAGTTTGTCCTTAAATGTTCTATAAAAATCTTTCCACTCTATACCCACTCCTTAACAACTAAGAACTTATGTTGCTATTGGAGCATAAAACAGCTGACTTATTGTTAAAATATATAACTTAAGTGGTATTTCAATTCATTATTGAATTCGCAGCATAGTGACAAAAATTCAGCCAAATTCCCTTGTTTAATGCCTGATAATCCTCATGTAGACTTTCTACTATCTTGACATCCAACAAAATCATAATCATGATACCAACTGATCTCCAAATGATCTGATTTCTGATAAGTGAGCATGTAATCTTTTGTTCTCTTCAGGTACCTCATGACCCTTTTGGCTGCTTTCCAATGGTCCAAACCTGGATTACTTAAGTATCTGCCCAAAACTCCAACAATGTACGATATATCCGGATGCGTACAAACTTGAGCATACATCAGACTCCCTACAGCCGACGCATAGAGAATATTTTGCATCTCCTGAATTTCTAAATTTTCTTTAGGGCACTGATTAAGACAAAATTTATCTCCTTTAGCGACTGGGGTATCACCTGGTTTGTAATCCTGCATGCCAAATCTTATAAGTACTTTATCAGTATGGCTCTTATGTGACAATCCTAGAATTCCTCGAGTTCGATCTCGATGAATCTGGATTCCTAATACAAAAGATGTTTCACCAAGATCTTTCATCTCAAAATTACCCTTAAGAAATTTCTTGGTTTTATGCAACATGCATATATTGTTAGTGGCCAGTAGTATGTCATCGGCATACAAAACCATGAAATACACTTTACTCCCACTGAATTTCTGATACACACAATCTTCAACCAAATTCACCTCAAAACCAAATGAGGTGATTACTTCATGAAACTTGTGGTACCATTGATGAGAAGCTTGTTTTAGTCCATAGATGGATTTATTTAACTTGCATATCATCTTCTTTGAATCACCTAATACAAAATTTTAAGGTTGCGCCATATAAATTTGTCTCATCAATGTTTCCATTGAGAAACGTTGTCTTGACATCCATCTGATGAAGCTCTAAATCATAATGTGCAACAAGAGCCATGATTGTCCTAAAAGAATCCTTTGATAAAACTGGAGAAAAGGTTTCTTTGTAGTCAATCCCTTCTTTCTGAGTATAGCCTTTAGCTACTAGACGAGCCTTATACCTTTCCACATTACCACTTGAATCCATTTTAGTCTTAAATATCCATTTGCAACCAATGGGCTTCTTTCCTTCTAGTAATTGGACAAGGTCCCAAACCTTATTGTCTATCATTGATTTATACTCTTCTTCACTAGCTTTGACCCACTTATCTGAATTGGAACTACTCATGGCCTCACGGAAGTTGATAGGATCATCTTCCAACTGAGTTTGATTTTCTTCTTGTTCCATAAGAAACACTATATAATCATCTGGAATAGCGTTTTTCCTTGCTCTAGTGGATCGCCTCAAAGGCACTTGTTCTTGCTGCACTAACTCTTGAGGATTTTGAATTTGACCTTGATGTTTAATATCATCGTCTTCTTAAGTTGGAGGAAGAGCTTTAGTATCAATATGAGGTTCCAAATTCGCTTTATCAAAAGCATCTATATGAATCGGTTTATGAACTAAATCTGATTCTTCCTCAAAGATGATATCCTTAACTTTATTTCTCCCCCCCCCCAAATTTAACATCCTCAAAGAACATAGATGTTCTCGTCTTAAAAATATTGTTCTGTATAGGATCATAAGACTTATAGCCCCTAGATCGCTCAGAATAACCAACAAAGTAACTTCTCACAGGTCTAGAGTCCAATTTCTTCTCAAACGGCCTATAAGGCCTAGCCTCAGCTGGACATCCCCAAGTGTGAAAATGCTTTAGGCTAGGTTTTCTGCCAGTCCAAAGCTCATAAGGTGTTTTTGCATTTGCTTTAGTTGGCACTCTATTAAGAATGTAAGCTGCAGTCTTTAGTGCCTTTCCCCAGAGTGTGTAAGGTGGAATGACTGATCATACTCCTCACCATATCCTTAAGAGTGCAGTTGCGTCTTTCTGACACACCATTCATGTTGGGAGACCCATGCATGGTATGTTGTGGGACAATTCCACACTCCTCTAGATACCTGGAAAATAGTCATGAACGTTGTTCACCTGAACCGCCATACCGACCGTAATATTCACCACCACGATCAGATTTGACAGACTTTATCCTTCGCTCAAGTTGGTTCTCAACTTCAACCTTAAACTTCTTGAACACGTCTACAGACTCTAACTTTTCATGAATAAGAAATAAGTGTGCATATTGAGAGTAATCGTCTATGAAAGATTTAAATTATTGTTGACCGTTCCAAGATGTCGTAGGGAATGGTCCATAAATATACGTATATATCAACTCAAGAACTTCTGTAGCTCTATATTGATATGCTCAAATTAATACCCTATAAGTACTAAAGTAGTTGTTGTAGTATATGTAAGGGTCGAACACAAGGACTCCAGAAATCACACAATAGATCAAATAGATTCGAATAAAGCTAAACCAAAAGATGTAATTGAAAGCAGTACGTAAATTAAACAAGTTGTAATTCGATTGGGAGAAAGATAGGCTCATGGTATTTCTCAGGGAATCAATGAATGCAGATAAACTAACTAGCAGGATTCAGATTTAGCGCGGTTCTTGAACTCAAATCACTAAGGTATAATTAACCAACTGTCGTTGCGAGAATTATCTAAGTCTAAATCCTAGAATTCCAAATCTCTTTGCGAATCCTAAAGTCTAAACCAGCTTTTAGTTCAAGTTTGATTTGTTCACAAAACAACTAAACCAAATATCTTTGCGAATAGTTATTTTGCTCACCCTAAGTTCTATCAGGTAATTAATCGCACTGTCGTGCCTAATCAATTATCCCAAGATCTATGTTCTAGGTAGCTAATCTAGAACAAGCTTTGAACACAACCTAAAGCAAAGAACTAATTCAGATGGTGAATCCTAATCAACTAATCAACCTAGCATTCAGAGAAAACCCTTATGCGAACCCTGAACCTAAGGTGGATCCACTCAGACATGGAGAATGAAAACAACATGATTGAATAGATCATCAAAGAAATCAATAAGAAACAAGAGTTCAGAGTTGTCTCTCCAAAAACGAAAGTAAAATCAAGAGTAGAATAAAGCATAGCCATTAAACTAGCTGTATAATCCTCCTAAATAACCTAAATCACGTTTTGGGGCTTCTTGTAAATAATAAAGTCTTCTGGACAATTTTGCAATTCTTCAACTCTTCATTAAGTCGCGGGTCGTGTCTTGCTGCGATGAGTATCGACCGATATTAGTGAGTATCGATCGATACTGAGCGTCAAATCGGGTACTCAGTAACTGATATGCTCAATTTAATACCCTAAAGTACTAAAGCAGTTGTTATAGTAAAGCTAGGGGTCGAACCACAGAAGACTCACAGAAACGCGCAATAGATTATATAGAAGAGAATCAAGCTAAGCCAAACAATTGTAATTTAAAACAATGTAGAAATTAAAAGAGTTGTATTCAATCAGGAAAAATATAGGCTTAGGGTTTTTCTCAGGAAATCAATGAATGCAGATAAACTAACTAACAGGATTCAGATTTAGCGCAGTTCTAGAACTCAAATCACTAAAGTATAATTGACCAACTGTCGTTGCGAAAATTATCTAAATCTAAATCCTAGGAATTCCAAATTTCTTTGCGAATCCTAAAGTCTAAATCAGCTTTAATAACAGGTTTGATATGTTCACAAATCAATTAAACCAAATTTCTTTGCGAGTAATCAATTTGCTCACCTAGGTTCTATCAGGTAATTAATCGCACTGTCGTGCCTAATCAATTATCCTAAGATCTAAGTTTCAGATTCGTCAACCTAGAATTAGCTATGAACACAACCTAAGTGAAGAACTATAATTCAGATAGTGAATCCTAAACAGATAATTAACCTACCATTCAAAGAAAACCCTTATGAGAAAACCCTAAACCTAAGGTGGATCTACTCAGACATGGCAATTGAATCAATAGACATAACTGAATAAATCATCAAATAAATAATCAAAGAAGGTTTAAAGATCTGATCTCGGACGAAGGGAAATCAGACTTGTCTCAAACCAAAGTAATAAAAAGCATAAAAAGGCATAGCCTAAACAAGTGGCTGAAAACTCCTATTTATAACCTAAAACACGACTTGGGGTCTTCTTGTAATTATTAAAGACTTCTGGGCACTTTTGCAATTCTTCAAGTCTTGGAAAATTGCGGGTCGTGTCTTGCTGCGATGGGTATCGATCGATACCAGGGGGTATCGATCGATACTGGCCGAGAAAATAGGTACTCAGCAACACGATCTTTAGCTCTGCTCCAAACTGCTCCAGAAAGCTTCAATACTTCCAATAATCCTCCAAACGTGCTATGACCTATAAAAGACTCTAAAACACTACAAAACACTAGAAATACTCTACAAAAAGGACTTATATCATGGCCTAAACAGGGTAAAAACCATGATATATCAATAACACGAACTTCAGCTTTGCTCCAAAATGCTCCAAAAGGCTCCAATATCTCCAATTGTGCTCCAAATGTGGTAAAACCTGTAAAAGACTCTAAACCACTACAAAATAGTAGAAAGACTCAATAAAATGGACTTATATCATGGCTTAAACGGGGTAAAAACCATGATATATCAACTCCTCCAGACTTAGCCTTTGCTTGCCCTAAAGCAAATAGAAGACTAAACCAGAGAAAGAAGTTTGAAAACGTAGAGACTCACTTGTTCTTGAAACGCTGCAATGACCCTTTTCCCAATCACCTAAATGTCACCTAACCAGGTTTTGATCTAACTACCATGTACTTCTCCGTAGACATTCGCAGTTTCCCAGACTACACACATTATTTCACAGCATTGTTCAATCAAGCCATCCTCGCCAGTTTCATCGTTGTGATTAATACCAAGAACCTTCTAGATTCTTTCTCATACAATATCATGACAAGGAACTACCCTTTTTCACACTTTCTGGTATTATTTCTCTCCCCCGACTTATTTCTCATTATATCTCTTGCATGTACATATTAAGGTTCGAGACGCGAGTATTGATGGTGTTTGCCAACGAATCCCCGGTTCTTCCCTCAAAAGTAATCAAAGGTGTAGGTGAATAATGGTATCATAGGAAATTTTCCTAACCTCGCTTCCACCTTTGTATGATCATCTCCTCTGAAGTAGATAATAGGATCGCTGGAAATTTTCCTAACTCTCTACTCAGAAGAAAATCATTTTATCTTTTAATGCATCTTATTAACTTGTAACAGGGAGAGAAATACCATTATTTTAAACATGTGGGTTCCTTTGCCAGAATACGAATAAGGAATCAAGCTCTATGAATACTAACCACATCGATGAAGTGCAAAAATTTGGCTCAGGCTTTAAAGAACTTTGCTGGAAACACGAGTGTCTTCTAGTTAACTGGTCAGCCTTTGGATTTTTCATTAGTCCGATCTAGAACTGATTCTGTAACAATGGTCACTTAGAAGCAAGGTCAGATCAATAGATTCAAGAAAAAGATTACAATCTCCAACAAAGTTTTGACTCAATAAAACAACGAATGACTCAAAAACGACTGACTCTAAGAAAAACAAAAACAAAGTCAGCGACTACCTCCCCCAGACTTAAACAACACTGTCCCCAGTGTTATCTAGCCTAGAGTAGGTAAAATAAAACAAAAGAACAGAATAGAATTAAGAGAAACAAGAAGTTATCGTGATGGAACATCGAGTATCGACCGACACACGGCCTGGTATCGATCGATACCAGGCTTAAGTCGACAAGATGAACCTTCTCATTCGCGTAGGGTGTCGACCGATACCAATGGGGTATCGATCGATACTCAGGCGATTTCGAGTTTTTGCTCCTTGTTTATCCTGACACAAACACAAAACGAAAAAATAAAAAGAAAAAGACTCAAAAAACAGACTCACCAGTGGGTTGCCTCCCACCAAGCGCTTGTTTTACGTCACGAGCTTGACTGTACGGACGTTCAGGCTATGGAAGATTGAGAACTTGCTCCCAGGCAAGCTCCACAACTTGACATCACCAGTTTCAGAGTTCTGCTCAACATGCTCTCCACAAACTCCTTTCCTTTCTCTTTCAGCTCCGAAGTAAGAAGAACTCTAGCCTTAGAGAATGGTTTCGAAGTTCCTTTGCACTTCACCTTGTATTCAATCGAATCCCCATCATACTTCTGAGGAATTAAGGTCATAGAAGCAGCACTCTCGACTCTTTTGTTCTTCACCTTCTTCTTTTTCTTAGCCGTTTTGATGTTTTTCTCGGTGATGACAGAAGGAATATCAAGAAGGTCTATGACAGTTGGCTTGTCAGGAGGCTCTTCCAAAAGATCTACTACCAGCATCCCTCCTGTAACAACATCGATGCAAGAGACACGTGTGAGAGTTCCTCTAGTATGAATTGATTCGTAGTACACCTCCTTGTCAATGTATGAGAACGAGATTCTCTTGCTGGGTGTGTCCATAATGGCACCAACCGTATCCATGAACGGTCTTCCAAGGATCAACTGCGTACGAGATTGTGCACTTATCTCCACAACGTGAAAATCAGCAGGAACCAGACAATCTCCTACGTTAACCCGCAAATAAGGGATTGTACCATATGGAAGTGAGGTGGAACAATTCCCGAATGTGATAGATGACTTGGGCGGTCGAATATCAGCTCCCAATCTCTCTGCAATTGCCCTTGACATGACANAAACATAAAAACAACAAAAACATTGCTCTAGCTTAGGAAGATTCATGCATTCCTAGTGTTTCAACCTTAGCCTCTTCGGTTCGATAACCTCTTATATTACATTGACATTGAGGTATTGACCTAGGACCCTTGAAAAGTCCTATCTATCAGATCTCTTCCAGAGTTTCTCTGCAATCTTTGAAGTGACTTACCAGAGGCCAGCCCTCTAGAGCTTCTTCAAAAGTGAACGAGTGGGGTATCCTTCGTACCATCTTCCCAAAACCACGCAGCTGCTTTGGAGTGATGGGGGCTCGGAGGTGTTGAGGAATAGGATTCAGCTTCTTGGGCTTGTGAAGTCTGTCAACACTCATACGTGGTTCCTTCGCAGTATCTGGGTGGGTATAGATCGATACAGGGAGGGTGTTGAATGATGCTTGCTCCTTCGAGACGTCTTTGATAGATTCTTGGGCGGGTGTCGATCGATACAAGAGGGTATCGGTCGACACAGAGGTGATTTCCGAAATCTCTTCGTTATGTGAATGATCCATCAGTCCCTTGACAGTTGCTACATTCTGGGCTACCTGAGTATCCAGAATCTTCTAATGAATAATGAGAGTTTCGATTTTTCCAATCAGATCAGTGTACATGGCATCCAACCTCCCGTTGAAATTCACTGTCATCTTCTGCTGTCCGTGAAGAATCTGTTCAAGCATAGACTCAAGCTTGCTCTTAGAAGTTCTGGGTGGTGTGGATGGGCGTTACGTTGATACCTTTGATCTTGAAATCCAACTCCATCAATGTGGTTAACAAATTCCACTCCATCCTTTTGGGCAAGATGAACAGACTTCTGCTGCTTGTCCATCAATAAATCTAACTTAGCATTCACCTCAGCAATATGACTGCAATCCAAGTTACCAGCTTGCTTCTTGCGCTCCATGTCTGCATTCTTGGTACTATTGCTAGAAACGAAGTTCATAATAAGCACATAGGCATCGTCAGGATACCTCGTGTAGAAATTTCCATTGCTCGCAGCATCTAGAGCCATCTGATACCTCCAATCAATCCCTCCGAAGAAAGTACCCATCAACTAAACTTGAGTGAACCCATGGTGCGGACAATCTCTCTGATATGACTTGAAACGAATCCAAGAAGCCTTGAGTGCCTCAGTCGGTCCTTGAGAAAAATGAGAAATCTTGTTCCTGAGATCCTCAGATCGTGCATCATCATAGAAGTTGTTCAGGAAAGAAGTCTTAGTCTCTTCCCAAGTAGTCAGCGATCCAGGAGGTAACTGCTTCAGCCAGTAAGTTGCATCTCCACCAAGAGAGTATGGGAAGAGCTTGCAGAAGAGGTAATCATAGGATACTCCATTGCTCTTGATGCTTGTAACCAAATCCTCAAACTTCTCAATGTGATCCATAGCGTGTTCATGAGAAATACCATGAAAAGGGTGCTGACCCACAAGAGTGAAGTATGCAGGTTTCAGCTCAAAGTCATTCCTCTGGAAAGCAGGAGGGCGAATCGCTGATCGATTGGCATAAAACTGATCAGGCCTGTTATACTCACCAATCGTTCTACCACGATTAACCACAACATTCACTGTGTTCACAGCAATTGCAGGGACAATGATATTTCCAGCTTCATCAAGTCGTTGCCCTCTCTCATTGCACAATTGACCCTCTTGGTCTCTCAAGGTTCCAACAGCATCCTGAATCAGAATCATTGTGTTGTTCATCTCTGCTGACTTCTTTGCTTTCATGTTTGCACGTTCCAAATTCACATCTAAAACACACTAGGCAAGGCACGTAAGTAACAAAAAACATGTTGAGTATCGACCGACAATGGGTGGTGTCGATCGATATCAACAAAAAGAAAACGACGAGTATCGACCGATACTACCGACGAACTTAGTCAAAATTCTCAGACTAAAATCTAATGCTCAAATTAATACCCTATAAGTATTAAAGCAGTTGCGGTAGTATATGTAGGGATCGAACACAAGGACTCCGGAAATCACACAATAGATCAGATAGATTCGAATTAAGCTAAACCAAAAGATGTAATTGAAAGTAGTACATAAATTAAACAAGTTGTAATTCGATTGGGAGAAAGATAGGCTCAGGGTATTTCTCAGAGAATCAATGAATGCAGATAAACTAACTAGCATGATTAAGATTTAGCGCGGTTCTTGAACTCAAATCACTAAGGTATAATTAACCAACTGTAGTTGCTAGAATAATCTAAGTCTAAATACTAGAATTCCAAATCTCTTTGCGAATCCTAAAGTCTAAACCAACTTTTAGTTCAAGTTTGATTTGTTCACAAAACAACTAAACCAAATCTCTTTGCGAATAGTTATTTTGCTCACCCTAAGTTCTATCAGGTAATTAATCGCACTGTCGTGTCTAATCAATTATCCTAAGATCTATGTTCTAGGTAGCTAATCTAGAACAAGCTTTGAACACAACCTAAAACAAAAAACTAATTCAGATGGTGAATCCTAATCAACTAATCAACCTAGCATTCCGAGAAAACCCTTATGAGAACCCTGAACCTAAAGTGGATGTACTCAGACATGGAGAATGAAAACAACATGATTGAATAGATCATCAAAGAAATCAATAAGAAACAGGAGTTCAGAGTTGTCTCTCCAAAAACCAAAGTAAAATTAAGAGTAGAATAAAGCATAGCCATTAAAGTGGCTGTAAAATCCTCTTAAATAACATAAATCATGTTTTGGGACTTCTTGTAAATAATAAAGTCTTCTGGGCAATTTTGCAATTCTTCAACTCTTCATTAAAGTCGTGGGTCATGTCTTGCTGCGATGAGTATCGACCGATACTAGTGAGTATCTATCGATACTGAGCGTCAAATCGGGTACTTAGCAACACGAACTTCAGCTTTGCTCCAAAATACTCCAAAAGGCTCCAATATCTCCAATTATACTCCAAACGTGCTAAAACCTGTAAAAGACTCTAAACCACTACAAAATAGTAGAGAGACTCTATAAAACGGACTTATATCATGGCTTAAACGGGGTAAGAACCATGATATATATATATATATCATATATGCACCTAATTTCGTTTGTTTAGTATGTTTTCCTTTAATGCAATTCCGACATACATCACAATTTGTGAAGTCAACAGAACTCAATATACCATCCGACACAAGTCGCTTAATTCTATTTCTAGAGATGTGACCTAAGCGTTTGTGCCATAGATTTTATGAACTTGCATTTTTGAATTTTCGTTTAGTACCCCTTGATTCAACACTTAAGCTTTCATCCTGAGAAGCTACAGTGTCAAGCATATAAAGACTGTGATTTTCCAGAAGAGTACCGGTCCCAATCAAGACTGAATTCAAAGACACAACTGCTTTTCCATTCCCTGTTAGACAAGAATATCCTGATATGTCTAAGTAAGGACCAGAAACCAAATTTCACCTAAATGACGGCACCACGAATGTGTCTTTCAAATCCAAAAAATTGACCAATACTTAACAACAGTCTAAAATGTCCAATTGCCTCCACATCTCTCAGTTTTCCATCAGCCACATGAATGCGTCTTTCAGCATCAGTTGGTTTCTGTAGCTTAGACAACCTTGAAGTGAAACACTGATGTTAGTAGTTGCACCGAAGTCTAATCACCAAGTGTTTCTGGGTACTTCAACTGAGTTCACCTCAGAACATACCATAGCATGATTTATGCCCGTAATTCCACATGGTATGTGGCACCTTTGGTAGTCATCCCTTATGTGTCCATGTTCCTTACAAAAGAAGCAAATATTTTCAACCTTAGTCTGCTTCCTTTGGATTGGACCTTTACCAGCATCATTCTCATTAACCTTAATTTTTCTTCTTTTTCCCTGAACCTTAGTGGTATTAACAATATGAGCACTTTCAAAACGCAACTCCATCTCAACAAGGAACTATTTGAGATCTTTGATCTCCTCATCACATCTAAAGGTTTCTGGAATGGTGTCCAAAATGATCATTAGACCAATGCTATTAGAACATTTCCAGTTCTCATAAATTGCCTTATACTCAGCTGTGCTGATATCTGTAGGAGAAACAGGTTATTTCATCCTTAACTCATGGTCAATATCCATACACCCAAGAAAAAGATGAACTTTACTTTTCCACTCCTTGTAGTTGGAGCCATTGAGAATTTAAGTTCGCAAATACTGTAGCGAAATTCACTGAAAATAGATAACAATCTTTAGTTACTCACTACTTAATTGAAACAAATTAATAATAAATTATAAAAGACTATACAATCCATCTTAGGATACCAAGTGCAACATCAATATCAAGTCTTTGGACAATAATATTAATTGCTAACGATACTCTTGTTGTAACGATCAAACAATGACAATAATGCATGATAAATAATAAACCTATCTTTGGATCGATTTATCATTCACATGTTTATTCCTAATAATTATCACATGTTAATCATCACATGTATGCATGCAATTCGGCCAAATATAAACCAACCTTTGGGTCGATTTAGTATTCGCATGAATTTACAAACATAAAACATTCAATATTTTTTCATGGAAAAATATCCACAAGAGAGGTCACTTTGGCGACATCATGCATCAATAAATCCAATTCAAATATTAAAGTTGTACAATCAAAATTTAAATTGCTTAGGTTCTAAATTTTGCGTATCTTTTGGATACATTGCTTAGGTTCTAAATTTTGTGAATGGTTCTTCCAAAGCAAACCCTGTATAGCTTTAGGTCTCTGTTGATGGGATGCAGAGAGTTTTCTGTATTTCTGATTATGGTTGCTTTGGGGACCATAACCTTCTATTTATATAGAAACAATTTTTAATTCGGCCCTTCATCAAATTAGAAATTACTGAATGTATATCCTCACATTAAATTTTCATAACACTTATGCCTCATAGTCTTTTATTTTATATTTAAGTGACCACATAAGTTTTAGCTACTTTAAATAATGACCCTAACACATTGATTATACACATATGACCCCAAAATAATTCTTACAAACTCTCCCTCCAAGTCGTGGTCTACGAGATTTGGAGAGAAATGAACTCAAGACTACACCAAGGAACTCCTAAGCCGACTAGTGTGGTCATTAAGCAGCTATGACAAAATATCAGATGCAAACTCGCGTGATTAGACACCTCCAACCAACATTGATTACACCTATCTCATGACCTGGTTTGAATTCTTCCAACCCAAACATTGATCTTTGATGGCTTCAACAACTCTTCGAAAATTGCTCTCACGTGTGTTTCAATATTTGCAATCTCTTCCTTACTCTAATTATCGTCTAATGTAATCAAACTCATTTGAATGCTCCAAACGATGTCTCTTTCATAAGGTGTCAAGAAGGTGAATACAACAGATTTAGAGAAAAAATATATATATATATATAAATAAAATAAACGAATCCATTACAAAAGATGTCGTACACCAATATCTCAAGAATCACAAAAATGTTGGCATCACCTGACTTGCACAATGAAGTAAAATAAGACTGGAGTATTAAACGTCAAATGTGACTCTCGCGTATTTAACATCCTACGAGAGTTTATAATCGAACTCGTAAGAAGAGAAATATATTACATTTCAGCTTATTTATATATATATATATATATATAAACTTAGAATTAAAATCCGAAAGGTCTCTCTTGAATCATATGAGTGAGTTGAGTTTCATATCGATGCCAATGTCCATCCCGTTGTAAGCAATTGGAGCGTACATCCATAGATCATCAGAGCTCAACAACTGTAACATTATTCATTATAAATATTGTTTAATTCTCTACCTTTATTAAAACACTATTTACGGTATAATTGTTTATATAGTATGACTTCATCAAATCATTGAAAACCTAACGTACCTTAATTTGGAGCTGCAGAAATTTGACGTATTGTACTGCTTCCTCCAACATCGTGCTAATATCGACCTGTTTCATATTTAACACATTTAGTAAAGAAATTAAAATCGAGTAAATATCTTCTTTTTTTTTTTAATAATAATCGAGTTATAATAATTGATGCCGTCACGTAAGTAATTTCTTCTAAATCTGTTTGCATGAAATACCTTTGTTCCATTAGGGACGAGGTTTTGCAAAATCCTTAGCCGCTCGTTTATCCTCTCTCTTCTTTTCTGCACCATCGATCATAAGGTTGGACTTTGTTTTAATAATTCATCTTTACGTAATAAATATTATCATTTTTACATAGTGCATACATAGATCTTATATACCATAAGAAAGACTCATCTCGATTGTCTTTTTAATGTCCAGTGTGTAATTGTTCAAATAAATCTATAATAAACAAGTATTATTTACTATGTACAAAGAAGAACTTTTATTTAGATTTCACCTTTGCGTTCATATTTTGCAAAAAAAGAATTTATATATGTAACCTTTTTCTTTGAATGTTTTGTGTACATTTATGCGTTTGAAAAAAATAGAAGCCTTAATATATAAATCTATGTAAAACATACCCTTGCGTAGAGGCTTTGAGGATCGGTGGCAGCGCCGCGGCTAGCCCTAGTCTTGCCATTGAGGTTGAGAGCTTTAGAGTCGTCGCCACCTTCTTTGCAAGAGGAAGTGTCTCCACCGTTTGATTCATCATCTGAACAACAAGTCTTCTGCAGTTTAAGTGGTTTGGTCTTTCTCTTCCCTGCAGCCTTCTCCGTCGGCTGTTCTTCTTCGCCGCTATTGTTACTATCGCCACTCATCTCTATGCTTTTCTGATTCCTCCGTGCTTTGCTGGCTCTCTTGTTCTTCTGATTTAGTTATAAGAACAAAACATATATATAATTATGGCCGGAACAGCAAATTTTGGAAATTAGTATGTGAGATCACTACGAACCGTGTCTATGGCCTAAATTTAATTAGAAACATTCTGTCTAGGGCCTACTTTTAAAAAATAAAGATTTCAAGGCCGTATTTAAAATTTTTAATAGTAATTTGGGGGCCATTTGTATCGTAGAAGCTCATATATATGTATAAAAGAATGGTATCACTCTCTTCTTATTGGTGCATTTGGCATCTCCATTTTTAGAAGAAATAAATAAACATGAAAAGTCTCTTACATGTTTTCTCAAAGGTAGAAATTAAATAGAGTAAATAAAAATTTGGAACAAACTTATGCAAGATATTGAGAACATTCTGTCAAAAGTATTAGTAATATTTCTTTTTGGGTTTTGTTAAAATTCACCTAGGAATTGTATAAATGTAAGCATGGTTTTGATCACCTCTATATAAAACAAATATATATATATATATATATATACAACTTACGTCTGTTGATGTGGCACGCGACCTCTTCTTGGAACTCTCGCATGGGTTGAACAGTTTCTGATCATCGGTCGTTGCCAGTGAGATCTCAGACTGCAGCATATTATCGTCGTGCTTCTCATCCAAAGGCAAAAGGCTCTTACCGGAGTATTCCGCCACGTCACATTCACTCGTCTCCTCACCCACCAGGTACAAGTTGGTGTTGATCGTCACATCCTCCATCCTATTGTTGTTTTCTTCTTGCGGTGGCATCACCGCGTAGTAACTACAGTGCCCGGCGCTGTAGCTACTGCTCTCCTGAGAAAAGCAAAACCCGCCGCCAGTCCAATGAATATTCTGGTGGTGGTATGCGGCGGTTGTAGCTGTTGTCTCTGAGGACGAACCACCACATGGTTGATCATAGGATGCAAGGAGCTGATTCATGAAATCAGCTTCCTCTGTATACATTCCGCCTAAGCCGGTGCCCCATTCTCCCATGGCTTCCATATTTTTTAGAAGTAAAGCTCTAAACGACTTTATCAAGAAAATAATCTTTAATTAAAGCCCGATTATATGAGAAATGAAGGAATGATTGAGAGTAGTTTGATGATGTGTATATATATAGGATCATGAGAAGTAATGGATATAATTTATATGTCAACCAATCAAGCATTATAATCATCTTTGGAATAAAGTATTTTTGCAACCAGGTCTTGATACCCTTAGATATGAACAGCTAATTATTGAGCTTAAAGAATTTTTTGTCTTTCTCAATATCTTTTAAGCTTGAGTTAAAGTATTGTCTCAAGTCATTGGTAAATCGATACATCCTCTAATATTTATATTGAATAAGCATGTTTTTCATATTTGGTGTGAAGTTAAAAACAATAAAATAAAAGGAAGAATATCATAACTAGATACAACCGTCGGAGGACATGAATCCGAATTCAAATGTACCTACTACACTATAAATAAATACTGATGAAGAAAATAATGAATGTATGAAAAAGAAATAACTAGGAGAAAAGATCATTGTGATGTATCAATCCCAAAATCATGGACTTATACAAATGTTTTTTTTATCTATAATTGGTGTATAGTTTTTTTTTTTGTTAAAAAATCATTCGTGTATAGTTGTATATATTGAGCAATTGTTTGAGCAAGTCTACAATCAGAAAAAAAAATCTCTAAGTAATTACACTCGTTATGATATGTTACATAACTAATTATACCGAAAAATGTATATTCATATATATAAAGATATATACAAATTTTAAAAATCTATTATCTACCTTATAAAAAGAGAAGGGGCTCTCCAGCGTCGACACTTGCGCCCCTTTATTGGTCATTTTTTTTTCCTCAATAAATTCAAGATTAAAAAAACCTTAATAACTTTAAAAACTTTAATAACTTTAAAAACCTTACAACTTCTATTCAACCACGTATCATCTTCTATCTAATTTAAAAATATATAAAAACCTTTTTCAACTTACTTAACAATAATTTTTTGTTAAAAACATTATTTACAATAATTACGCCTTTAAATAACTAAAACAGATTTATGCTATTTTATTGTATTTTAAAGTAAAAACAAATAACTAAAACAAGTCTACATTCATGCTATTCATATATCTAAAATGTATATACGAAAAACGAAAAGACAAAATTAATTTAAAACATTTAATATATATAAAGAAAACAAATATAAATACCCACTCAATGGTTGCTATTCTATTCATATAACAAATTCTATCTAAATTCAAAGGTATGTTAAATTGTTCTTAACTTAAAACATTTAATATATATAAAGAAAACAAATATAACTACCAACTCAATGGTTGCTATTCTATTCATATAACAAATTCTATCTAAATTCAAAGGTATATTAAATTGTTCTTTTAAATACAAACTTAACATATGTATTATGTATATTATTGCAAGTGTTGATTCTTTTAAGTATGTTATTTATAGAATTCATCTTATGGATGCACAAGAAGAAAATTTGGCTAATTTTTGGCATGCAAATAGTCTAACATATGACGAGTTTTCTACAATATTTGTTTAGGATAAAAAAACACGACAAAGAGGAAAGAGCACCGATAAGACATTTAACATTCATTCATCAGCATGTGTGCTATATTATCTACGAATGATGATAAATCACAAAATATTATATGAGTTATGAAGTTATTCAAATCGTTAGAAGCGTTACACATAAAATTTTTACGCTAGCTTGATATTAAAAAAAAAATACCTTAGATAGAAAAATATCTTAGAAGAATAGAAGAATAAATCCATGAATTGTGGACGTCTCCTTCGTGTTTGAAAACAATGATGTCCCCTATTCGAAGGTCATGTGATGTGGCTAAGTCTTTCAAGCCTCTGATGAATCTCTAGACGTCTATTTTCACTTCCCAAGTTTCATCTGAAGCGTCCGATATCAGTTTCGCAGTATTCAAATCATGTTTTCCTTCTATGTGCTTTGAAAAGAAGGCAACAGGTACTGTCTGCAACCAACAAGAGGTAAATATTAAAAAACCAGACAATAAAAGAAAACTGCCTGAAACCGACGGCCAAATCCGTCGGTATCCCGTCGGAAACATCCATTCCAGACGGATTTTCGACGGATTTCAGTCGTCGTTTCTATTTCCTCGGAAATCAAAATTCGTCAGAAATCCCTTGAAAATTTCCGACGGCCAAATTACTCGACGAATTTCCGAGGACCAGTCCGTCCGGGATAATTCTGATGGATTTCCGAGGACCAGTCCGTCCGGGATAATTCTGATGGATTTCCGAGGACCAGTTCGTCCGGGATAATTCTGACGGATTTCCGAGGACCAGTCCGTCAGGATAATTCCAACGGATTTTCGAAGACCAGTCCGTCCGGATACTTCCGATGGATTTCTGAGGACCAGGCCATCCGGATAATTCCGACGGATTTCTGAGAAACAGTCCGTCCGGACAATTCCGACTGATTTCCGGGATCAGTCCGTCCGGACAATTCCGACGGATTTTCAAGGATCAGTCCGTCCGGATAATTCCGACGGATTTTCGAAAATATATATTTTTAAAAAATGTAATTTATTTTATTTAATAAAATTATTTAATTATTTTTTTTTTAAATCATTTGTAAAAACGAAAATTATATGAATAAAATCTTATAAAATTACAAAATATTATAAAAAGTTTTAGAAATTACAATACAAAACTAATTCAAAATAGATCAGGCTGAAAATCATCGAACTTTGGTTTAAAAGTAATCCGCCAATTTCCCGCTCTTCGTTTTCTGAGTCGAGAGCTCGTCCTCCAAAACCGTGATCTTCTCCTTGACTTCTTCGTTTTGCCGGATAATTTCTTCATCCATCGGGAATCCGACCGAAGAAGTTGAGCGTTGGGTGGCATTCTTACCCAACTTTGGCCCACGATCTTTTTAAAGGGTAGCTCCTACAAAAAACATTAGATCTTATTAACAAATAATAATCTATAATTTATAATTGAAATGATAATCTATAATTTTTACTTACACTAAGGACTAGGTTGTTGATCTCGACCCGAGTGAGGTCGTTGGAACCAATGAAGCCGTCCTACGATCTCTGGGTCAAGATCTTGTCTTGCGCATTCGTCACCTTTTTGACGATCTCCCTGACCGCATGACCTTGAATTTCGCCGGTCTTCTTGTTGGTGTGCGTCTTCACCATCACTTTCAGGTGATCCGGAGGTTCGCTGCCTTCCGCCGTCTAGAAAATAAATAAAACCATTAGTTACTAATAACGGTTTCGGAATTTTTGAAAATAAAACTGTTAGTTACTAATAAAACTGTTAGTTACTAAAAACGATATATGAAAATAACTAAAAAAACCAAAATACTTACCATTTCGATTTCGGATTTTTTGAAGCTCTTCGCCCCGTTGTTGTGGACAGCGGGTCCCTTTCCTTCTCGGGGACTCTTCCGGTTCTTGGAGTTAGTCTGAGAGAGAATGTAGTCCTGCCACACGTCCGCGTTCAAGCCTTTCGGCTTATCTTCACCCTTTCCCCAAACTTGCTTCAACTCGTACATGTTACGAGAGAATTTCGTCGCCGCCTCCTTGAAAAATGCCGTCTCCACCATTTTCGTGATGCTAGACCGCCAATTAAATTCTTGCTACAAAAGAAATTGAATTACAAATGTTAAAAAAATCTCAAAATATATAACAAAAATTAAATAATTGATAACTTACCGCAAATGTTCGAAACCAAGTGGCTTTTTCGTCTGACGGAACATCCAAAAATTTCCAGTGCGGTTTGTCGAGGATAGAGTGCAACATCTTCAAAATCGACTTGATAATGCCATGGTTTCCAAAAGGGTTGAATCCATCAGTAGATAACCTGATGTGATCCTAAGCAACACCAAGGAGAATGAGCTTGAAGCTGAGGAGAATGATTTAACCGAGGGATTTGATGCTGAGGGAAATTCAGCCGTGGAGCATTTAGTTGAGGGATTCATTGCCGAGGGATTTGATGCTGAGGGAAAGTTATCCAAAGGACTTGCTGAGGGAAAGTAAGCCGAGGGACTTGCTGAGGGAAAGTTAGTCGAGAGTAATGTTGCTGAGGGAAAGTTAGATGAGAGAACTGAGGGAGATTTAGTCGAAGCACATTTAGGGAGGGATTCATTGCCGAGGATCATTTGCTCATTTCAACTGGTCCCATGACCGAGCTAAAGCCAAGAAGCTCAAAGAAACTATTTGCGTATGTGATACCAAACTACTTAAGCACATACAAGTCCAAGATCATTCAAGAAACAATCAAACCACACTGGTTTTGATTCAGGCTCAAAGAACTCACTAAATGGGTATGTGATACAATTTGTGCTCTTTTTCCCTTCTCCAAGTTTTGTCCCATTGAGTTTTCTTGGAAAAGTTTTTAGCGAGGCAATTGTTTCACATCGTCACTAGCCCATTTAGCCGAGCTTCCTCAAGCCTATGCAAATCACATTTTCGACAATAAGGAATTCAAGAGCTTCTCTTTTGAATTCAAAAACTTATGTTTAATTGTTTTCTTTTCTGTCTCTTTCATGCAGCCTGTTGCACTCTCTTTATAACCTTGTAAACTCTCATTGTTGATATATCATGGTTTTTACCCTGTTTAGACCATGATATAAGTCCTTTTTATAGAGTCTTTATAGTATTTTGGAGTCTTTTAGAGTCTTTCACAGGTCTTAGCACGTTTGGAGCATTATTGGAATTATTGGAGCTTTCTGGACCAATTTGGAGCAGAAGCTGAAGTCGTCTTGCTGAGTAGCTGATTCCACAACAAGCATCGATCGATACCCCCTGGTATCGATCGATACACATCGCAGCAAGACACGACCCGCGAGTTTTCCAAGACTTGAAGAATTGCAAAAGTGCCCAGAAGTCTTTAATAATTACAAGAAGACCCCAAGTCGTGATTTAGGTTATAAATAGGATTTTTACAGCCACTTTTAGGCTATGCTTTATTTTGCTTTGATTTAAGAGAGAACTTGGTGAGAAGAGAGACAAGTCAGAGTTTCCCTTCGTCCGAGATTCAGATCTCAAACATCTTGTTACTCTTTCTTATTATTTATTTGAGTATTTATTCAGTCATGATTATTGATTCAATCTCTATGTCTGAGTAAATCACCTGTTAGGTTTGGGGTTTTCTCATAGGGATTTCTTTGAATGCTAGGTTGATTATCTGTTTAGGATTCATTATCTGAATAAGTTCTTCACCTTAGGTTGTTCCCAAAGCTAATTCTGGATTGATCACCTGGAACTTAGATCTTAGGATAATTGATTAGGCACGAGAGTGCAATTAATTACCTGATAGAACCCTAGGTGAGCAAATTGATTATTCGCAAAGAGATTTGGTTTAATTGATTTGTGAACATATCAAACATGTTATTAAAGCTGATTTAGACTTTAGGATTCGCAAAGAGATTTGGAATTCCTAGGATTTAGATTTAGATAGTTTTCGCAACGAGAGTTGGTTAATTATACTTTAGTGATTTGAGTTCTAGAACAGTGCTTAACCTGAATCCTGTTAGTAAATTAGACTGCATTCATTGATTTCCTGAGAAATACCCTGAACCTATCTGCCTCCAACTGAATTTACAACACTTTTACTTGCAATGTTGTTTTCAAATTACATCTTCTGATTTAGCTTGTTTCAGATCTATATAATCTATTGTGTGACAACTGAGTTCTTGTGTTCGACCCCTGATTTACTGCAGCAACTGCTTTAGTACTTTTTAGGGTATTAAATTGAGCATATCAATTGTCGAAAGCCATTTAGTCTTTTTTTTTTTAATCAAAATCTCTGAATTTCTAGATCATCTTGTTGAGAGTAATTTCTTAGCAAAATCCTTTGAGTTATGTAGGTGTGTAATATCCGTAATAATTCAAAGTGGAATATCAAAGGTTTTTCGCAACCTTTGTGTGACCGTTCGATCCACCACCTTTGAAGCAATATTTTTGCTTGCAAAGATCTATCCTATTCCATACCCATATCTTCGAGTGACGATCCAAGGGGAATCATATCAAGTGGTATCAGAGCACACTCAGAAGTTGGGTATTCATATCCTTATCATTTCATATCATCGATTATCATCATCATTCACACCTGTTCATATTCTGTTTGATCCATTAAACTGTGTTTGTGTCGATATGTTCATCATCACCATCATTAGCACATGTTCATCTTCTTAGTATGTCGATTTGCATATGATTTGTTGATCTAGGTTGCTGTCGAAAATTCACCAAGTGCATTTTCATATTCTGACCGATTTTGAATATGTTTTAGTCGATCTCTTCATATTGTTGTTGTTCAGATTCTGGTCCAGTTTGTAGAGTGACTCTTTGCATTCATCTTATCAAATTATTAGTGGTTTTGTTAAGAGATCATTATGTTGTTGTTGTTTTTGTTCAGTTCTAGCAGATTCATAATTTTGCTGCATCAATAAGATTGTGAGAACTAGATACTACTGAGTTTTTGTTAAATCTGTTTCAGGGCAAATGGCTGAAGACGAAGAAGAAAACAGTAACAACCGCAACAACAAGCTGCTAGTAGAAGCCATTCGGGCTGAATTGGAAAAACTGATGAACTCTAAAATTGATGCTCTGCGTCAAGAGATTCAACCTGAGCAGAATGGTACACGTCATAGGAGAGAACAAGAGAAATCTCCTCAAAGAAACAAAGAGAGTCCTAGAGCTTCAGAAAGAGAAGCCACAAATAACTATTACCAAAGCAGCATGAGCTCTTCTCACAATTCTCAAATAGGCATAGACGTGCACGAGAAGGCAGAGCTCACCAAACTGATTTTGGAGGTCTTAAACTCAAAATCCCACCATTTCATGGCAAAAACGATCCATATGCGTATTTGGAGTGAGAAAAAAAGGTAGAGTTGATTTTTAATTTCCAACACTATACTGAGATCAATAGAGTAAGGGTTGCAGCAACAGAGTTCTATGATTACGCCCTCAGTTGGTGGAATCAAATAGTTACTACTAGAAGGCGTAACCAAGAGTTTCCGGTGGAATCTTGGACTGAGCTGAAGACACTAATGAGAAAGCGGTTTGTTCCCAGCCACCACCATAGAGAGCTACATCAAAAGCTCATAAGACTCACTCAAGGAAGCATAAGTGTAGAAGACTATTATCAGGAGATGGAGACTCTTATGATTCGAGCTGATGTCTCTGAAGATAAAGAAGCAACCATGTCTAGGTTCTTGGCAGGCCTAAATTTAGACGTTCAAGACAGTTTGGAAATGCAACATTATGACGAGTTGGAAGAGATGCTGCATAATGCCATTCTGATTGAGCAGCAACTAAAGAGAAAGAGTGGTACACGATCAGGTTTTGGAGAAGCTCCTAACAAGCCTAGTTGTCAACGTGAAGAGAGGCCAAACTACCACATGGATTCTAAGAAAATGCCATTCCCTAAGGCTGAGACTAAACCGTTCACTACAGTTCAAGACAAAGGTAAAACATAAGCTAAATCAACTAGATCTCGATATGTGAGGTGTTTCAAATGCCAAGGCATAGGGCATTATGCTAGTGAGTGCATCAACAAGAAGGTCATGTTTCTGCTTGATAATGGGGAAATAGAATTAGAAGAAGAGCAAGCAGGATCTGATTCTTTTGAAGAGTATATAGAGCATCCTGCTAAAGGAGAGCTATTCATGACAAGAAGAAGACTAAGTGTTCAAACCAAGACCAAAGAACAATTGCAAAGACAGAACCTGTTTCATTTAAGGTGTCACGTTCAAGGAAAGCTATGCAACATCATCATCGATGGAGGCAGCTATACTAATGTTTCGAGTGAAACAATGGTGAACCAACTCGGTTTAAAAGTACACAAGCATCCAAGACCTTATAAGCTGCAATGGCTTAATGAATGTGGAGAAATGAAGGTGAATAACCAAGTGAGAGTTCCTATAGCAATTGGCAAGTATGAGGATGAGATCCTTTGTGATGTGCTGCCTATGGAAGCTGGTCATATTCTGCTTGGGAGGCCGTAGCAATTTGATAGAAAAGTCATTCACAATGGCTACACTAACCATCATTCATTTAAGTATCTAGGGAAGAAGATCACCCTAGCTCCTATGACACCACATGAAGTATATCAAGACCAATTGGTGCTTGAGCAAAGAAAGATAGATGATGCTTCAAACGAGACTATAAGTACTAAGCAGCTTCAAAAGAGCAAATCCAAGGACGGTGAGAACAAGACTAAGAAGCACTCAAGCTTCTTTGTGCGAACTGGTGGAGTTAAGAAAGCTTTGTTCTCACAACAACCTGTTCTTTTGTTTATTTATAAAGAAGCTCTTGTGAGCTTAACTGACCTTGCACCGGTATTGCCGAGTGAAGTTACTTCTATCTTGCAGGGATTTCAAGATGTCTTTTCAGAAGACAATCCTAAAGGTCTACCACCAATTCGTGGTATTGAACATCAAATAGACTTTGTTCCTGGTGCATCACTCCCAAATAGGCCAGCCTATCGAACTAATCCAGTAGAAACAAAGGAGCTTCAGAAACAAGTCAAAGAGCTTATGGAAAAGGGATACATCAGGGAGAGCATGAGCCTTTGTGATGTACATGTTCTGCTTGTGCCAAAGAAGGATGGCAGTTGGCGCATGTGTGTTGATTGCAGAGCAATCATCAATATTACGGTAAAGTATCGTCATCCAATTCAAAAGCTAGATGACATGTTAGATGAGCTATATGCTTCTAGGATATTTTCTAAAATAGATCTTAAAAGTGGTTACCATCAAATACGAATGAAAGAAGGAGATTAGTGGAAAACTGCATTTAAAACCAAATAGGGACTATATGAATGGTTAGTCATGCCATTTGGGCTCACAAATGCACCTAGTACATTCATGAGATTAATGAATCATGTTCTTAGAGCATTCATAGGCAGATTTGTTGTAGTATACTTTGATGACATCTTAATCTACAGCAAAAGCATAGAAGAACATGCAAGTCATTTGAATTCTGTTTTAAGTGTTCTTAGAAAGGAAAATCTTTATGCCAACCTTAAGAAATGCACTTTTTGTACGGATAACCTTGTGTTTCTAGGCTTTGTGGTAAGTGCAGATTGAATTAAGGTTGATGAAGAAAATATCAAAGCAATCAAAGAGTGGCCGATTCCAAAGACAGTAGGAGACGTGAGAAGTTTCCATGGACTTGCTGGGTTCTATAGACGCTTTGTCAAATATTTCAGCACTCTAACTGCCCTTCTTACCGAAGTTATCAAGAAAGATGTGGGATTCAAACGGGGAGAAGCTCAAGAAAGCTCATTTAAGGCCCTTAAAGAGAAGCTTACTAATGCACCACTTCTATCTTTGCCTAATTTTCTTAAAATTTTTGAAATAGAATGTGATGCATATGGTATTAGGATTGGAGCTGTTTTAATGTAGGACAAGAAGCGCATTGCATATATCAGTGAGAAACTAGGAGGAGCTACCTTGAACTATCCAACCTACGATAAAGAGCTCTATGCCTTAGTTCGAGCTTTGCAAACATGGCAGCATTATCTCTGGCCTAAAGAGTTTGTGATTTACACTGGTCACGAATATCTCAAGCACTTGAAGGGACAACAAAAGCTCAACAAACGGCATGCTAGGTGGGTTGAATTCATTGAGACATTTCCCTACGTTATCAAGTACAAACAAGGTAAGAAAAATATTGTGGCAGATGCGTTGTCAAGGAGGTATGCCTTAATCTCTACTCTTGATGCTAAATTACTAGGCTTTGAACAACTTAAAGAGTTATGTGAAACTGATTCTGAGTTCAAAGAAGTATATAAAGCGTGTGAGAAGTTTGCTTCTGGTCGGTTTTATAGACATGAAGGTTATCTATTTTATGGCAATCGTTTGTGTGTGCCTAACTGTTCTGTTCGAGATTTGTTAGTTAGGGAAGCTCATGGTGGAGGACTAATGGGACACTTTGGGGTCTCTAAGACTGTTAAAGTGATGCAAGATCATTTTCATTGGCTAAACATGAAAAGAGATGCTGAGAGGATATGTGCAAGATCTGATACTTGCAAACAAGCTAAGTCTAAAGTCCAACCCCACAGTTTGTATACCCCTTTACCAATCCCTGATCACCCTTGGACTGATATATCAATGGACTTTGTGGTTGGTTTTCCTAGAACTAGGACAGGGAATGACTCCACCTTTGATGTAGTTGATAGATTTTCTAAGATGGCACATTTTATAGCATGTCACAAAACTGATGATGCATTGCATATAGCTAATTTTTTCTTTAAAGAAATAGTTCGTTTGCATGGAATGCCTAGGACTATTGTTTCTGATAGAGATACTAAATTCTTGAGTCATTTTTGGAAGACACTTTGGTCTAAACTAGGAACTAAACTGTTGTTTTCAACTACTTGCAACCCCCAAACTGATGGTCAAACCAAAGTGGTTAATAGAACCTTATCAACCTTGCTGCGTGTTTTAATCAAAAAGAATCTTAGAACTTGGGAATAATGTTTACCACATGATGAATTTGCATATAATCATGCCAAGCATTTTGCTTCTAAGTATTCACCATTTCAAGTCGTTTATGGTTTTAATCCTTTGTCTCCTCTGGATTTAATGGCTTTACCTTTTAGTGAAAGAGTTAGCATAGTTGGACAAAAGAAGGCAGAGATTGTCAAACAAATTCATGCAAATGCTAGAAAGAACATTGAGGAGAAAACCAAGCAATATGCAAAACAAGCCAACAAGGGCAGGCGCAAGATGATTTTTGAGATTGGAGATCTCGTATGGGTTCATTTGAGGAAAGAAAGGTTTCCAGCTGAAAGGAAATCCAAGCTTATGCCTAGAATCGATGGTCCTTTCAAGATCATCAAAAAAATCAATGACAATGCATACCAGATTGATTTCCAAGGTAAGTACAAAGTTAGTTCAAGCTTCAATGTTTCTGACTTAGTTCCTTTTATTGCAGATGAACCATATTTGAGGTCAAATCTTTTTCAAGAAGAGGGGGATGATATGATTGATATGCTCAAATTAATACCCATAAATTACTAAACATTAGTTGCAGTAAAGTAGAGGTCGAACACAAGGACTCACTGAGACACACAATAGATTATATAGATGAGAATTAAGCTAAACGATCAATGATATTAAAAACAAAGCGTAAATTAAAACGGTTGTAAATTCGATTGGAGAAAGATAGGTTCATGGTATTTCTCAGGAAATCAATGAATGCAGATAAACTAGTCAGGATTCAGATTTAGCGCGGTTCTTGAACTCAAATCACTAAGATATAGCTAACCAACTCTCGTTGCGAAAACTATCTATATCTTAATCTAAATCCTAGGAATTCCAAATCTCTTTGCGAATCCTAAAATCTAAATCAGCTTTTAGATCATGTTTGATTTGTTCGTAAAACAACTAAACCAAATCTCTTTGCGAATAGTTATTTTGCTCACCTTAGGTTCTATCAGGTAATTAATCGCACTCTCGAGCTTAATCAATTATCCTAAGATCTAAGTTCTAGGTGATCAATCCAGAATTAGCTTTGCAAACAACCTATGGTGAAGAACTAATTCAGATGGTGAATCCTAATAACTAATCAACCTAGCATTCAGAGATAACCCTTATGAGAACCCTAAACCTAACAAGAGATCTACTCAGACATGGAAATTGAAGCAATAAACATGTTTGAATAAATCATCAAATAAAATAGAAAGAGTAACAAGAGGGTTCGAAATCTTCTCTCGGAAGAACGGAGTTTCAGACTTGTCTCCCTTCAAAAGCTCTCTCACAAAACCAAAGTAAAATAATGCTTAGAATAAAACTTAGCCATCAAAGTGGCTGTAGAATCCTATTAAATAACCTAAATCACGTTTTGAGGCTTCTTGTAAATAATAAAGTCTTCTGGGTAATTTTACAATTTTTTAACTCTTCATTAAAGTCGCAGGTCGTGTCTGCTTCGATGAGTATCGATCGATACTAGCCAGTATCGATCGACATTGAGACTTCAAAACGGGTACTCAGCTACACGAACGTTGCTTTGCTCCAAAATGCTACAGAAAGCTCCAATATCTCCAATTATGCTCCAAACGTGCGAAAACCTGTAAAAGACTCTAAACCACTACGAAATAGTAGAAAGACTCTATAAAATAGACTTATATCATGGCTTAAACGGGATAAAAACCATGATATATCAACTCCCCCAGACTTATCCTTTGCTTGCCCTCAAACAAATAGAAGACTAAACCAGAGAAAAAGGTTTGACAACATAGAGACTCACCTGTTTATCAAACGTTGCAATGACCCTTTTCCCAAGCATCCAAATGTCACCTAACCAGCTTTTGATCTAACCACCATGTACTTCTCCGTAGACATTCTCAGCTTCCCAGACTACACACATTATTTCACAGCATTTTTCAATCAAGCCATCCTCGCCAGTTTCATCGATGCGATTAATACCAAGAACCTTCTAGATTCTTTCCCATACAATATCATGACAAGGAACCATCATTTTTCACACTTTTTGGTATTATTTCTCTCCCCCAGACTTATTTCTTATTATGTTTATTGCATGTACATATTAAGGTTCGAGACGCGATTATTAATGGTATTTGCCACCGAATCCCCGGTTCTTCCCTCAAAAGTAATCAAAGGTGTAGGAGAATAATGATATCACAGGAATTTTTCCTAACCTCGCTTCCACCTTTGTGTGATCATCTCCTCAGAAGTAGAATAATCGGATTGTTAGAAATTTTCCTAACTCTCTACTCAGAAGAAAATCATCTCATCTTTTAATGCATCTTATTTATTAACTTATAACAGGGAGAGAAATACCATTACTTTAAACACGTGGGTTCCTTTGTCAGATACGAGTGAGGAATCAAACTCTATGGACATCAGTCACATCGATGAAGTGCAAAAATTTGGCTCAGGCTTTAAGGAATTTTGCTGGAAACATGAGTGTCTTCTAGTTAACTGGTCAGCCTTTGGATTTTTTATTAGTCGATCTAGAACTGATTCTGTAATAATGGTCACTTAGAAGCAAGGTCAGATCAATAGATTCAAGAAAAATATCACAGTCTCCAACAAAGTTTTGACTCAGTAAAACAACGAATGACTCAAAAACGACTGACTCTAAGAAAAACAAAAACAAAGTCAGCGATTACCTCCCCCAGACTTGAACAACACTGTCCCCAGTGTTATCTAGCCTAGAGTTGGTGAAAGAAATCAAAAGTACAAAATGGAACAGTGAAAAATCAAGAAGTTACCGTGCTGGAACATCGAGTATCAACCGACACACGGCCCGGTATCGAGTGATACCAGGCGTAAGTCGACATGATGAACCTTTCACTCGCGTAGGGTGTCGACCGATACCAAAAGGGTATCGATCGATGCTCAGGCGATTTCATTTTCAGCGTCTAAGGTCAGATGGAGCTCCAAAAATGTGTCAAACGATCCATGTGTTAAATGTAAGCACTGTTAGACCACTCAAATACAAGTTAGGTGCAACAAAATATCATAGAAGCATAAATCCACATATCTAAAAACATAAAAGACACAACAGTTCAAACAAAAATAAAAAGAAAAGGGAAAAGGAACAGCAAACGTGAAAACAGAAGAAGACTAATCATCTGTCGCCTCAGAATCGGCATCAACATCATGCTCGTCAACGGGAGAAGGATCAACCGGACTCTGCGGAAACGAATGAGCAGCGTCCGTGTCAGTCATGCAGCGGCAGCGAGAAGTAGCAGTCCAGATGCTCCGCATACTCTCTATCATCACCTTCTGAAAGGCAGCCGGCTCCATCGGAAGTTCCGAAGGAGAAGGAAATGATGGTGCAGGGATAGAAGAAGTCGCTACTCGCGATCGCTGGGGCTCCCTGGCGTGAAGTAGATGGAATGTCAGCAGCAGCAGGTGAGGGCGCAGGAGCTCGCCGTCTAGTCGCAGGTGCGCGAATCAACAGGTGTGGTGCAGGCTCGAAACGAAGCTGAGAAGGATCCTCGAGAATGTCTGTCAGCTCGTCGTTAGGGAGCGACACCAGAAAATCTCCAGCAGATGTAGTGAAGAACCAACGCCTCTCGGGCTTCAACCACTTAAGGTTCTTCAGATGGCTCTTATCCATAAACCGACGCGTAGTGACTATCGAGCAGCTCGTAGTATTGATCTCGAGGTGCGGGAAGATAGGAGTGAGGAGACTACCAACTGTCTCTGTCTTCGTGCTCGTGCCTGTGAATGGTTTGGTCTTCAAATATATCAAATGATGCGCAAATACAGCGCGAAGGTTGACCTCTGTAAGCTCAGGCCATGCGAAATCCTCCTCAGGAATAATGTCTCTGATAGCCAGACACAAAAGTAGAAGCTCGGACACCCTCATCTTGTTGGGTTCCATCTTGCACAAAAGAGTGGTGCTCAGGATCCTAACCAAACAACGCAGGACTGGGTGTCGTATATCCATCTGAGTGGACTCCTTAAAGTAATAAGCACCATTCCCGAAATGCTCCCAAAATATCTGCATGTCAGGATGCTGCGCGGGAAGAGTAACTCTCCTGTGCTCCCGCGGAAAACCGTAGATGTCACAGAGATCAGGGAGTGGTAACATGTACCTCACTCCACAAGCCATGAAAGTCAGAGTACCCTCCTATGCATCCCGGAGAACCTCGTCCTGGGAGTAAACGCGAACTGTCGCCATGAACTGACAAACCAAATCCGGATAAAGATCATACTGCTGAATCGCCATCCGCCCAAGACCAATCTTCGCAAGCAAGCGGGCCAGCTCTATGTCAAGCCCCAAGCGATGCATAGAGACCCCGTCAACAAACCGAGTAGGTTCGATAACAACTCTCAACCACGCGTTATAGTGCAGCGTGTCATAATCATCCCATGCCTCCAAGATGGGTATGTAGGTGCAGTCATCACCCAGCGCAACCTCCTTCTCCATCCCGTTCCAATCGCGGTGACAAGGGATCCTGCCCTTCTCGTTCAGCTTAGGCCAAGGACCTCTGCGTGGGGCGGCAGGAACATCCGGAGCAAGTAGGTTAGAGCTCGATGCGTCTGTAGTCCTGGCTCTCTTCGGCCTAGATGCCATCTGCCCGCATGGTGTCGATCGACACCGAATAGTATCGGTCGACACTTGTTGGCCAATTCATGCTCTTTCTCCGTGTGGTGTCGATCGACACGGACTGGTGTCGATCGATACTGCTCCTCTTATTCTGCCTCACATTAAGACACAAGACACAAATCAAAAAATAAAAACAAAAAAAAGACTTATGTACAGACTTACCAGTGGGTTACCTCCCACTCAGCGCTTGTTTTACATCGCGAGTTTGACTGTACGGACAATCAGTCCGGATAAAAATGAGAGCTTGCAGCAAAACAGGCTCCACAACTTGACATCTCCAACTTCAGAGTTCTGCGCAACATGTTCTCCACAACCTCTTGTCATTTCTCTTTCAGCTCTGGAGTAAGAAGAACTCTAGCCTTAGAAAATGGCCTTTAAGTCCCTTTGTATTTCACCTTATATTTGATCGAATCTCCATCGCACATATGAGGGATTAAGGTTACATGTGTAGCACTCTCGACTCTTCTGTTCTTCACCTCCTTCTTTGCTTTAGTCTTTTTGATGACTTTCTTCGTGATGATAGGAGGACGATCCAGAACTTCTATGACAGTTGGCTCATCACAAGGCTCTTCCAAAAGGTCAACCATCAATGTTTCTCCTGCACCAACGGGGATGCAAGATATCTATGTTGGAGCTCTTCTAGATGGGATGGCTTCGTAGGAGACATGTTCGTCAATGTATGAGAACGAGATTCTCTTACTGGGCGTGTCCATAACTGCACCAGCCGTGGCCATGAACGGTCTTCCAAGAATCAAAGGTGTGCTAGACCTTGCATGCATCTCTACAACCTGAAAATCGGTAGGAACCAGACAGTCTCCTACTTTAACCATCAAATCAGGGATTGTACCATATGAAACAGATGTGGCTGAGTTCGCGAATGTGAGAGCAATCTGAGTAGATCTTATGTCATCGATTTGCAGCTTCTCTGCGAGTGCCTTTGACATGACATTGACGCTAGAGCCTAAATCAACCAGAGATTCTCTGAATTCAACTCCGGAGATAGAGCATGGAACTGAAAATTTCCCTGGGTCTTCCCTCTTAGTCAACTGCTTCAATGGAGGCGGTATACTTCTGACTTTGATGAAGAGTGCCTTAATCTCGTCCTCAGTTTCTCTGCAATCTCGGTAGTGACTGTAAAGAGGGTGCTACTCAAGAGCTTCTTCAAAAGTCTGTGTGTGTGGAATTCTTCGTACCATCTTCTCAAAGCCAAGCAGCTGCTTTGGAGAAATGGGGTCTCTGAGGTGTCTGGGTAATCCAGGGTATGGTACCTTAGGCTTGTAAACACGTTCCTTAATCATCTCTGGTTGCTTCACGATCTCTGGTTCAGCCTGCGAGGGGTGTCGATCGATATAAGGTTGGTGTCGATCGACACAAGGCTCATGTGTCGGTTCTTCAGGTTGGTATCGAATGATGTCAGCAGTGGTGTCGATCGATACTAACGAATCAGGTTCGGAATTACCTTCTACAAGGTTTTCGAGATTTCCTACACCTCGTAAGGTGATTGCATTGACGTATTCGTTCTGTGCATGAGTCGTCTTTCCCTTGACATATGCTGCAGTCTGAGTTACTTGCGTTTCCAACATCTTCTGATGAGTATCGAGAGCATCGATCCTTCCACTCAGATCTTTGTACACAACATCTATCTTTCCGTTGAGATTCACTGTGAGATGCTGCTGTAATTGAATCAGTTGTTCAAATATATACTCGATCTTGCTATCTGGAAGCTTAACAGGTACAGGCTGATAAGATGAATTTCCATAGTTCATGGTATACCCACTATTCTGAGATGATCTCTGACCAAACTGATTCGAACCTCCTTGCTGAGAGTTGTTGTTGAAAATTCGGTTGTTGTTGAATTGATTCCTCTGAATCCGAATCCGAATCTGATGGAAGTGGTCAAAAAGGAGGTGATGAAGCTTTTGAAAGCTGGAGTTATCTGTGCTATTTCGGATAGCTCTTGGGTCAGTCCAGTGCACGTTGTTCCTAAGAAATGAGGAATAACAATGGTGAAGAATGAGAAGGATGAGATGATTCTTACTAGAACGATCACTGGACATCGAATGTGCATAGACTACAGAAATTTGAATGCTGCTACACGAAATGATCATTTCCCACTGCCATTCATTGACCAGATGTTGGAGAGGTTGGCTAGTCATCCCTACTACTGTTTTCTCGATGGATATTCAAGTTTCTTCCAGATTCCAATACATCATGATGACCAAGGGAAGACGACCTTTACATGTCCATATGGCACATTCGCATACAGGAGAATGCCATTTGGATTGTGTAACGCTCCAACCACGTTTCAGAGATGCATGATGTCTATCTTCACATACATGATTGAGGATTTCATGGAGGTGTTCATGGATGATTTTTCAGTGTACGGATCATCATTCAAGGATTGTTTGGCTAACTTGTGCAACGTGTTACAGAGGTGTGAAGAGAAACACTTGGTTCTTAATTGGGAAAAATGTCACTTTATGGTTCAGGATGGCATCGTACTTGGGCACAAGGTTTCTGAGGCTGGGATCGAAGTTGACAAGGCAAAAATTCAGGTTATGACGAGCCTCCAACCACCAAATTCTGTGAAAGATATTCGAAGCTTCCTTGGCCATGATGGGTTTTACAGGAGGTTTATCAAGGATTTCTCCAAGATAGCACGTCCACTCACTGCTTTATTATGCAAGGAGATCAAATTCGATTTCACATATGACTGTCTTGCAGCCTTTGAGGAGATAAAAAAGGCTTTGGTGAGTGCTCCTATTGTGCAACCTCATGATTGGACTCTGCCTTTTGAGATCATGTGTGACGCTAGTGACTTTGCTGTTGGATCTGTTTTGGGTCAGAGGTAGGATATGGAGCTACACGTCATCTATTATGCTAGTAGGACTTTGGATGATGCTCAGAGGAACTATATCACTACAGAGAAGGAACTACTTGCAGTCGTTTTCTCTTTTGAGAAGTTTCGATCCTACTTGATTGGGAGCAAAGTGATTGTTCATACTGATCATCCTGCTCTCAAGTATCTGATGCAGAACAAGGACCTTAAGCCTCGTCTTTGTCGTTGGGTTCTTTTGCTACAGGGTTTCGACATCGAGATTAAGGACAAGAAAAGCATAGAGAACAGGGTCGCTGACCATCTTTCGAGGATTCAGATCGATGCAGACGTCCCCATTGATGACCAACTACCAGAAGAATCCATCTACTTCATTGAGACTGAATTTCGGATGGGCTTCGCAGAAACTCAGCAATTCCCACGAATTGCAGGTCTTGGTATCGATCGACACTCCTATAGTATCGGTCGATACCAGGTGGTTCCCGAACCAGTTCTGACTGTTGAACACCTTGGTGCTTCAGAGGAGTATCTAGTAGCTGTAGCCGATTCTGATCAACCATGGTATGCTGATATCGCTAACTACCTCGCTGCCAATGCAGAACCAAAGCACCTCAAGAGCTATCACAAGAAGAAGTTCATGCGAGACATAAGGTGATACTTATGGGATGAACCTTACATGTACAAGCACTGTTCTGATAGTATTTACAGGAGATGCATTGCTGAGTCCGAGGTACCTAAGGTGTTGTTTCATTGCCATGGATCTGACTATGCTGGGCACTTTGCCACTTTCAAGACAGTGTCCAAGATTCTTCAAGCAGGCTTCTGGTGGCCTACTATGTTGAAGGATGCTGATACTTTCGTTTCGCAGTGCGATGCCTGTCAGAGGAGAGGGAATATCAGTAAGAGACATGAGATGCCACATAATTTCATCCTTGAGGTTGAGATTTTCGATTGTTGGGGCATTGATTTTATGGGTCCATTTCCTTCGTCGTATGGACACAAATACATCTTGGTTGCTGTTGATTATGTGTCTAAGTGGGTCGAAGCCATTGCTAGCAAAACCAATGATTCTTCGGTGGTTCTTAAGCTGTCTAAGACCATCATTTTCCCTCGATTTGGAGTGCCTCGAATTGTGATAAGTGATGGTGGTTCTCATTTTATCAACAAAATTTTCACGAGATTGCTGAAGAAGTATGGTGTGAACCATCGTGTTGCTACTCCGTATCACCCTCAGACAAGTGAACAAGTTGAGGTTTCCAACAGACAGATCAAAGAAATTCTGGAGAAAACGGTGAATGTTACAAGGAATGATTGGTCTGTGAAGCTGGATGACGCACTTTGGGCTTACAAGACTGCTTACAAGACACCATTTGGGACTACACCGTTTCACTTGCTATATGGGAAATCATGCCATCTTCCAGTGGAAATCGAGCACAAGGCAGCATGGGCTACAAAGCTGTTGAATTTCGACATCAAGTCTGCGGCTGAGAAGCGATTGATCAAGCTGAATGAGCTCGATGAGATTAGGCATCTTGCCTATGAGAACTCCAAGCTGTACAAGGAGAGGACTAAGGCTTACCATGACAAGAAGCTCATCTCCAGATACTTTGAACCAAATGATCAGGTACTTCTGTATAACTCTCGTTTGCAATTGTTTCCTGGTAAATTGCAATCTCGTTGGTCAGGTCCATTCACAGTCAAGGAAGTTAGACCACATGGTGCGATTGTCCTGACGAATCCTTCAGGATTTCAGGAGAGGAGTTCACTGTCAACGGACAAAGGGTGAAACACTATTGGGCGAAAACCGAGATTCCATAAGGACACATAATGCCTTTGGATGATGCACCCACTGCCTGAACGGCGTTACAGTCAAGCTAATGACATTAAACGAGCGCTTGGTGGGAGGCAACCCACTGGTGAGTTTGCTTTTGAGTCTTTTTCTTTTTATTTTTCGTTTTTGGGTCTGTTTCAGGACAAACAAGGAGCACAACGAAATTGCCTGAGTGTCGATCGATACCCTTGGGTATCGGTCGACACCCTACGCGACTGAACGGTTCATCATATTGACTTAAGCTTGGTATCGATCGATACCAAGCTGTGTGTCGGTCGATACTCTATGTTCCAGCACGGTTACTTCTTGTTTCTCATGACTCCATTTGATCCATTTGTTTTCTTTCACCAACTCTAGGCTAGATAACACTTGGGAAAATGTTGTTTAAGTCTGGGGGAGGTAGTCGCTGACTTTGTTTTTGTTTTTCTAAAAGTCAGTCCGTTTTTGAGTCATTCGTTATTTTATTGAGTCAAAACTTTGTCTGAGACTGTGATCCTTTTCTTGGATATTTTGATCTGACCTTGCTTCTAAGTGACCATTGTTACAGAATCAGTTCTAGATCGACTAATGAAAAATTCAAAGGCTGACCAGTTGACTAGAAGACACTCATGTTTCCAGCAAAGTTCCTTAAAGCCTGAGCCAAATTTTTGCACTTCATCAATGTGGTTTGTATCTATAGAGCTTGATTCCTCATTCGTATCTGACAAAGGAACTCATGTGTTTGAAAATAACGGTATTTCTCTCCCTGTTACAAGTTAATTAATAAATAGATGCATTAAAAGATGATATGATTTTCTTCTGAGTAGAGGGTTAGGAAAATTTCCAGCGATCCCATTATTCTACTTAAGAGGGAATGATCACACAAAGGATTGGAAGCGAGGCTAGGATTTTCCTATGATGCCATTATTCGCCTACATCCTTTGATACATTGAGAGGGAAGAACCGGGGATTCGGTGGCAAACACCATCAATACTCGCGTCTCATACCATGATGTGTATATGCAAAGCTGAAAATAAAAGAAAGAACATAATAAGAAATAAGTCTGGGGGAGAGAAATAATACCAAAAAGTGTGAAAAGGGTGGTTCCTTGTTATGATATTGTATGGGAAAGAATCTAGAAGGCTCTTGGTGTCAATCACAGTGATGGAACTGGCGAGGATGGCTTGATTGAACAATGCTGTGAGATAATGTGTGTAGTCTGGGAAGCTGCAAATGTCTACGGAGAAGTACATGGTGGTTAGATCAAAAAGCTGGTTAGGTGACATTTTGATGCTTGGGAAATTGGTCATTGCAATGTTTCAAGAACAGGTGAGTCTCTACGTTTTCAAACCTCTTTCTTTGGTTAAGTCTTCTATTTGCTCGAGGGCAAGCAAAGTCTAAGTCTGGGGGAGTTGATATATCATGGTTTTTACCTTGTTTAAGCCATGATATAAGTCCCATTTATAGAGTCTTTATAGTATTTTGGAGTCTTTTAGAGTCTTTTACAGGTTTTAGCACATTTGGAGCATTATTGGGATTATTGGAGTTTTATGGAGCGTTCTGGAGAAAAACTGAAGTCTGGTGACTAAGTGCCCGATCGAAGCGTCAAGCATCGATCGATACCTCCTTGGTATCGATCGACACCCATCGAGGAGATTACGAGTCGCGACTTTTAATGAAGTTTGAAGAATTGCGGAACTTGCCCAGAGACTTTAATATTTACAAGAAGACCCCAATTCGTGTTTAGACTATATATCTAGGTTTTACAGCCAGTTTTATGGCTATGTTTATTTTATTCTAGTTTTTGTGAGAGAGCTTTTGAAGGGAGACAAGTCTGAAACTCTGTTCGTCCGAGAGAAGATTTCGAACCCTCTTGTTACTCTTTCTATTTTATTTGATGATTTATTCAAACATGTTTATTGTTTCAATTTCCATGTCTGAGTAGATCCCTTGTTAGGTTCAGGGTTCTCAATAGGGTTTTCTCAGAATGCTAGGTTGATTTATTATTAGGATTCACTATATGAATTAGTTCTTCACCATAGGTTGTTTGCAAAGCTAATTCTAGATTGATCACCTAGAACTTAGATCTTAGGATAATTGATTAGGTGCGAGAGTGCGATTAATTACCTGATAGAACCTATGGTAAGCAAAATAACTATTCGCAAAGAGATTTGGTTTAGTTGTTTTGTGAAAAAATCAAACCTGATTAAAAAGCTGATTTAGACTTTAGAATTCGCAAAGAGATTTGGAATTCCTAGGATTTAGATTTAGATAGTTTTCGCAACGAGAGTTGGTTAGCTATATCTTAGTGATTTGAGTTCATGAACCGCGCTAAATCTGAATCCTGTTAATTAGTTTGTCTGCATTCAGTGATTCCCTGAGAAATACCCTGAACCTAGTTTTTCTCTAATTGAATTCACAACCGTTTTAATTTACGTTATGTTATTCAAAACCATTGATTGCTTAGTGTACACTACAAGAAAACACCCGGGTTTCCGACGGCATTTCCGACGGGTTTGAAACCGTCGAAAATTTCCGACGGAATACCGATGGCATAACGAGGGCATTCCGAGGGATTAATTTCCCTCGGAAATCCGTCGGAATTTTCCGACGGATTATAGCCGTCGGAAATCCCTCGGAAATTTTTGAGGGATTACCGAGGGAATATCGACGAACCTGAATTCCCTCGGAAATCCGTCGGAAATTTCAGAGGGATTTCCGACGGCTACAATCCGTCAGAAATTTCCGAGGGATTTCCGAGGGAAATTAATCCCTCGGAACGGCCGTAGGAAATCCCTCGGGAAATTTCCGACGGATTTCTGATGGATTATGGTTTTAGCCGAGGAAATCTGATTCCCCCGGCTAAAACTTGCCCGGTATTTGTTTTAGCCGGGGGAATAAAATATCCTCGGCTAAAACCATAATCAGTTGTAAATCCGTCGAAAATTTCCAAGGGATTTCTGAGGGATTCCCCATAAACTGTAAATCCCCCTCGGCTAAAACCGTAAATCCCCCTCGACTAAAACCGTTTGATTTACTGAACACTTGTCATTACCGGAAAATGCAGCTATAATCCGAAGGGGCTGAAAGATCATGTGAGACAGAATCTTTTCCCTGCCCAGTTTAATCTGAAATTCTGTCACAAGATAGAAAATTGAGTTAGCTTCACTTGAGAATTGGATTCATCGCATTCCGAGCCATGATTAAAGACCTATGGTCGAATTAGTGAAGACATGATTAAAAATCCGTCGGAAATCCGTCGGAAATTTCTGAGGGATTTTCGACGGATATTTAAAGATCTAATCGGATGACCGCCTTACCTTTTGATTTAGCTTGGGATCTCTTCATGAAACTTATAAGAAATTGAGCTATCTCTCCAGTGAAAGTGGTGTCAGGTAATTCTCATCAGTATTTAAGGAAATGCGTTTGATTTACTGAACACGTGTCATTACCGGAAAATGCAGCTACAATCCGAAGGGGTTGAAAGATCATGTGGAACGGAATCTTTTCCCTGCCCAGTTTAATCTAAAATTCAGTCACAAGATAGAAAATTGAGTTAGCTTCACTTGAGAGTTGGATTCATCTCATTCCGAGCCATGGTTAAAGACCTATGGTCGAATTAGTGAAGACATGATTAAAAATTTGTCGGAAATTCGTCGGAAATTTCCGAGTGATTTCCGACGGATATTTAAAGATCTAGTCGGATGACCGCCTTGCCTTTTGATTTAGCTTGGGATCTCTTCATGAAACTTATAAGAAATTGAGCTATCTCTCCAGTGAAAGTGGTTTCAGGTAATTCCCATTAGTATTTAAGGAAATGCGTTTGATTTGTTGAACACATGTCATTACCGGAAAATACAGCTACAATCCGAAGGGGCTGAAAGATCATGTGAGACTGAATCTTTTCCCTGCCCAATTTAATCTGAAATTCAGTCACAAGATAGTAAATTGAGTTAGCTTCACTTTAGAATTGGATTCTTATCATTCCGAGCTATGGTTAAAGACTTATGGTCGAATTAGTGAAGACATGATTAAAAATCCGTCGGAAATCCGTCGGAAATTTCCGAGGGATTTCCGACGGATATTTAAAGATCTAGTCGGATGACCGCCTTGCCTTTTGATTTATCTTGGGATCTCTTCATGAAACTTATAAGAAATTGAGCAATCTGTCAAGTGGAAGTGGTTTCAGGTCATTCCCATTAGTATTTAAAGAAATGCGTTTGATTTACTGAAGACATGTCATTACCGGACAATTTTTAGCCGAGACAATTTCCAAACCCCGCCTAAAACCCGAAACCTAGTTTTCTTCCCGGGAATTATATATAAATACTAAAGTATCCCAAAAAGTTTTTTTATATTCATTAATCCTTTAAAAATGTTAAATATTTTTAACACTTAGCATTTTCGTGTAAAAATCATGGAAAATTCAGTCGGATACGACCAATTTTGGTTTTAGCCGAGACATTTACCAAACCTCGTCCAAAACTTGAAAATGTCTCAGCTAAAACCAAAACTGGGCATATCCGACGGATGCTAGTATTTTCGGTATTAGCCGAGGCATTTACCAAGCCGTCTCAGCCAAAACTGAAAATGCCTCGGCTAAACCCGAAAATACTAGCATCGGTCGGAAATCCGTCGGAAATTTCCGACGGATGCTAGTATTTTCGGTTTTAGCTGAGGCATTTACCAAGCCATCTCGGCCAAAAGTGAAAATGCCTCGGCTAAATTTCCGACGGATTTCCGACGGATGCTAGTATTTTCGGTTTTAGCCGAGGCATTTACCAAGTTTTATACTTAGCATTTTACAAAATATCATAGGCCGTCGGATTCCGACGGATTTCCGATGGTTTAGGGTATTAAACCTCTAATTTACAAGATTTTGAACACACTTGGTCTTCATATGTGTAGAAGTAACAAATATAAACTACTTTATGTAAAAAAATTCTAAGAATCAAACATTTTAAACTTTTTAATTGAAACCGAACCAATCCCGTACATGTCCTTAGATGTTTTATGTGTTTTTATGAATGTTTGATATCGTTCATCGATCGATTTTTACAAAATCGTATATAACTTGTTCTGATTGGTTTTCAAAAGTTTTTCTTATAAGTAAATACCACAAATGGTTATTAAACATGGAAATTTATCTAATTTTCATTTTTAAACCCTAAATCCGTCGGAAATTTCCGACGGATTTCCGACGGCCTTTATAAATTTTGCCCGGAAAATTGAACCGCGTAACGAAAATCGTTGAAAATTGAAGCGGTTAATTTATTCCGATTTCCGACGGGAAACTGACGGGTCGGGCCGTCGGAAACAACGTAATTTAATTTCCAAGACCGATTCATCTCTTCATTCTTGTAACTCTCTCCTTCTCTCTTTAATCTTCTTCTCATAACTCTCTCCTTCTGATATTCATGCATTTTACATGTTTAAACATATATTTTACATAAGAGTTTTGTGCCATTTGCATGCAGAATCATGGTTGTGTCATGCATTTAAGTCTCATTTAGAGTTTAGGACATTTGCATTAGGTCCTAGTGAGTTCTTGCATTCATTTGGAGTGTTTTTAGGTGTTTATCGAGAAGCAAAGCCAAACACCAAGTATCGATCGATACCCCTCGGTATCGATCGATACCTTCAGGAGTTACACCGATGCCACTGCTCGGTGTCACGGGTCGGTATTGCCACAGGAACATCCCGGGGGAATCGGCCCTTAGCACGGAGCAGTGATACCGAGGAGTGACCTCGGTATCCCTTGAAGAACAAGCCCGATACCGAGGGTATCGATCGATACCAAGCCTAATTTACCCATTTTAACCGGGTCGGTACCCGGTTTGTCCCGGGTCGACCCGGTTCGCCCATTTTCATTTATAAACCCAAAACCTAATTTGGAAGGGCTAAGCTTTCTTTTCCCTAGAGTTGGGTTTATCCCAAACTCTTCTTAGGATGATTTTGGATGGATCTTCATCATTTATGCCACTCTAGTGAAGGATTCTTCAACCTATCTATATATTATGTTTATTTAATCTTTGTTCTTTATCTTTATGTCTCTCTTTCTCTTGTGTTCTTTATGTTCTTCATATTTAGGCCTTTGGCCCCTTTTGTTGGATCTTAGATTTAGCTTGATTTAGATGGCTTGATGATTGATTCTTGATGCTTATGCTCTTAATCCTTGCATTCCTTTCTTGTCTAGAGTCCTTAATGCTAGATCTAGCTTGATAGAGTGGGTCTAGATCATTAGGCATTTCATGAACACCAAGTGTTTGATGAAATGCCAAGACCAACTAGACAAGAGATTTATGTTCCTAGCCTAAGAGATTAGTTGTCTAGGGTGTATTTTGGTCGATCTTGTTTATATTCTTAATGCTTGCTAATCATTGATCCACAAATGAGAGTTTGCTAATGGATTGAGTGATTAGCATAGTGATTAGTTGCTTGAAAGAGAATTA